>JAODTK010005276.1:0-252308 GCA_026419785.1 Sclerodactyla briareus | reverse complement strand
GGGCATGTTTTTACTGAACTGGAACTGTTGTGTGCAGATGGTTAATAGAGACAAATCAATGAACATGTAGTATAGGGTCAAAGACCGAAAAACTGGAAAAGTAACAGATCAATAGATAATTAGAATCCTTGAGCCATCCCTTTGTTTCATGATCAATAGAAGGTAGGTACACACTGCAGGCAGCCCCTTTAACAGATTATGACTTATAAGCCAATAAAATAGTCAGCAAGAAAATATTGAAACATCAGCAATGAATTATAGCAAGGCAAGTGTGTCAGAAAGGAACAGAATGGTGCGGAAACAGAAGGAAAGGGTAGAAATTGCAGAGGCAAAACAAGGAAATTGTCCAAATGAAAAGTTATGATAGATTTTACAAAACTTGAATTTGTTATTGATTCATAATATAGTGACAGTACTATGAAGTGCAGATTTTTACAGAGGATCATAATTTGATTCACAATGGAAGGAAAACGTGGCCTATAGCTCAACTAAAAATCCACGAATCCAGTGAACAAGCCAGTAAATATTATTCAACAAGACATTGCATATATGTCGTCTCGGCAACACCCGAAGAAAAAACAATCAGTCCGTTTTAACATTAAGTCCACAACGAAAAATTGTCTTCGCGGAATATACCAGGAAACCACTTTTGCTTGCACATATCATGTGGATGATACACCCGAAAAAACAAATCGGCCCTATCGATAAAGAATTGCATTGGAAGGATTTTCGCTATCACTTAATGTCGAACATCGCCCTCTCTTCAATCAAACCGCTAATTATACCAGATGGCAATGCCTTCAGCGTGCAGAGGGAGGCATCAGACTCCTTACGAATACATAGAGAGACAAATCAAAATGAAGCGCACCTAAAGAAACAATAATAGAAAATTATGCCACATGTGGATTTCCTATTTGGGGCTTAAGCAAATTTGAAATAATTTTTTTGGGGGAAGCAGAAGTTGTCACATGGCATTTTATTTGTTTCTTTTTCTTCTGTTCTACTGTAAAATGCCATTCAGTGAGAGAGGGAGGTTACATTTGCATTAATTTACCAAGGTTCACATTTTAAACTAGGATTTTGGAAGGACAACAGATAGTTGTAATCTCTGGTTTCATATGCCCCTGAGATACACCAGTTCTTTCTCGTATTAGAGCCGCGTTTCCTGCACTCGGGTGGCGGGCGGCGGGCCTTCTAAAAATCGCTCATCGTTGTTTTCAATGGAGAGCCGTTTCCATGGCACTGCGGTACGGGCGGGGGGCGGGGCGGGCGGGCGTGCGGGCGTTTTTCTCGAACGGGTATGTAGCGATTTTTTTCCGCCCTCCCGCGTGTCCTCGGGTATTTCCATCAATTCCTTCCCGGGTCCTTCCCTGCAATCTTCCCTCTTTGATCCGATCATGGAGAGTAAGGACAATTTTAGGTTCGCCTAGGTTCCAAACAAATTCAATAACTTTTCAACACTAGGATAGATTTTATATCAAATTCTTTCTATTCAACTGGCATACCCCTATTGAAACACATATTTACATGTTTAAAAAAAACGGATATTTTCAAAGTTTTGCTAATTGAAGTACTGCCAAAACATGTCAAATTGTGAAGTTTTAATGTGGGCCGTAATCGTTGAAAATTAGAACAATGGTTTTTTCAGAAAATAAACACCGTGTTCAGTGTTTACAAATCTGACACTAGTATGCGTCCGGTGTTTGACAACAACGACAACGACCAACGACAACAAGCGACACCGAACGACAACGACAACAAACACAACGACAAAACGACAACACAAACACAACAACGACGACAACGACCACAACACCAGGCAACACTAACATAATAACACGTAATAACATAATAACAATAATATAATAACACTATTAAGAATAGTAGGCTACAATCGTGTCTTATATGTGGATAGTACACACTAATAGTGAGAAGATGTGCGTGACTCGATAAAATGCCCGCCCGCCCGCACCGCGTCATGGAAACAGTCTTCCAAAACGCCCGCCCCCGCAGCCCCCGCGCCGCCTCCCGTCCGCCCGCCCGCCCTCCCGCTCCTCCCGCGCCGCCCGCGTGCAGAAACGCAGCTTTAGGTGTGTATCAATGCTGTCCCTAATTGCAAATGCCTCAACTAACATGGCAGGAACTAACTTAACCTTCCAATTAACTCTCCAGTGCATTGTCTAATTCATGGCTGGAGATCTCATTGGCGAATCGTGGCTTTTGAGTCATGCATAGGAAATGATCATGACCCCCCTCTTGTTAATGGTGGTTCAACAGTAAAAGTTTTCCTTTCCCCCGGATAGGCCGACTCTACCAATCTAAAGGACCACATCTACCCCCACGCGTCAAAATAATAACCATGAAGTCATTCTGAGTCATTGCAGTCATTGAGTCATTGCAGATTATAAGTGTGATTGACTCATTACAACCTTGGCTGGAGGAAATGAGTTAATGAAATATTATTGCTGTTGATGTCCACAAACCAGCGGGGTTCTGGAGACAATGGTTTGTTTGTTTTGTCACCCCAGAGAGAATCCGCCCTTCCTTGCTAATGGACTGTAGCTGTGGTCATGGCAGTCTATGCATGCGGTTGAACGACCCGACAACACACTGGAGTGCGTAACAAAGATTGTCCTTGTGTGTGACTCTTGAATGTGACAGTGACTCGGGTCCAAATTTATGACCCCTATAGAAACTGCAGTCCTAGTGCATTGGGGTTGGGAGTTTTTTCATACACTGTTCTGTCTTCCAAAAAGTGCCGTGGAGAGCAGTCGCTCTCGGAACCTACTCTGCGTGATGGGGTTATCATATGTACCATTAAGTAGAGCCTCAATCACCATAATGGGGTTTTCCCAGGTGTAATCTTTTTTTTAATCATTGTCTTGTGGGCATAGGTTATTTAATTCCGCCCCCCCCCCTTTTGGAACCCTGTTGCTGTTGTTGTTATTACTCATATATATTTTCTTTGCAGATATTTTAGTGAGTCGACTCTTGATAAGCCCCTACAGGTTTCTGATTTACTTCCACATTGTATATGTTAAACAATCTACTTGCCCACTGTTGAGATCTATGTGGAAAAACACATAATGAGGAATGAAAAGAAGAATTGATGTGAAGTAGGTTTATTCGCCTATTTGATGTTACTGGCTGACAAGTGCGTGCCCTGCGATCTGTTCCTTTCAATGGGATGTCATGCACTTGTAAGTTGTATGACTCCACCCCAATACCCAGACAGGGTAGTCCATTGTAAGTTGGTCATGGCAATTCTTGTACATGATGCAGTCACATTATCGCACAGAACAGCTAGTGTACGGAGTCTTTTCAAAGGTGGGTCATACAACTTCAGGTACACGACACACCCCATAATGCCCAGGCAGGTGAGTCTTGTAGAGTAGGTCTACAATTCTTGTACATTGAACACCCCATATACCCCCCGACAGTGTGAGTCATGTCATAGGTGGGGTCAAGCATTGCTTGTATGGTATGGACGACACCCCTCAGTCACTTAGGTGACCCACTAGTAGGCCGAACGTGTGTGCTTATGTGGCGGTAAGTGTTCTCATTTTTTTTTTCTACATCAATGAAATGAACAGGCCCAAGTCTGCCTGGTGCTGAACCAATGGCAAGTGACACACATGGTAGTCACTTTTGAATTTGCAATGCCCACATCGGACTTCCCACCCCTTTGGGTGTTTGACAGTTTGGTCTTGCAATTGTGCATTACAGTGGAACAATCATTCTGACACGGTCATGCACAGTCGTGGAGAGATTGCAGCGGCCCTTTTTTCATCTGGTACCATGCAGGCGATTTGGCACAATTCCCAAATTTGGAAAATTCCCAAATATGCACGTCAACAGGACCATAATGCCGGGGCTGGAGTAACATGCTTTTGCAGGAAATTCACATTAATGCTACCTTCACTCTGGTTGACAGCACGCAGTTCCAACCCTAATTGTTTATAAGGTCGGGGCTGTGAGTTTTTATGCATTATGTCAGTAATCACAGTACAGTAACCACATATATGCATGAGCATGACTAGTCTAGTCACTTAGGAGTCACAGTCAAATAAACGCAGTACGACCTCCATTAGAAGGGATGAGACAGGGGACTGATGGGGATGAACAGAAATATCTACAAATAGTCAGTCAAAGGACCGTTTCAAAGTATCATGCAAGGTGCAGTGGCACTCCGGGGTGGGGTTGGGGGGGGGGGTCTGGAGTGTCCCTTTTCACTTTCATGGTGCCTCCATACATACCATATTTTTAACATGAAAATTGTTCTTACAGCTATCGAAACATCCCCCCCCCCTCATCGCCCTCAAAAAGGATAAGACAACATTGTGACTGACTGCTCACCGTTAACACTATTGTACGTTGCAGGTTGCATCCTCTCCTGGGTAAGCGCCACTATGTGTTAGGCTTGTGAGTACAAGTGCATATCATGGGCAACAAATATGTCGCTCTTTCTGAGATACTAAGTTACAGCCCTGAGGAACGTTCCCTTCAGTGCAATCAAGGCTACATAGATATGAACATAATGCAATTTCGTCTCATCGTCAGAGTGAGCAGTTAATTGAGCTTGAAGTTTCCGCTCGCCTCAAGGTCCAGGCAAAGCGGTCAGAACCTGAAACCCAGCTGATCTCCTTTTGGATGGGGATGGGAGATGGTTCAAACTCTGCCCTGATATCATCCAGAGAAATAGGCCAGGAGATGAGGCGAGTTATGCCGGTGCTCAACACCTATGACCAATGCAGCCAGAGTTCCTGAGGAGCCCATGGTTTTCTGAACCCGCAAGAATTTGAATCAATGAAATTATAAGCAAATAAGTTTTGAAGGCGCTTGGATCGTTGTGTGCAGCAGGGTCATAGAAAATAAGGGCAAATTAATACAGAGAAATTTAATAATATTGCAAATATACAAGGCGATCTCACCCAGTGTCTCGCCTGTTGCGCGATAGTGATTTCTTTCTATTGGTCAACATGCAAACAATTACAAGTTCCATGTGTCGCTTAAAGTTTCGGTATTAGCAATTTAACAGAAACAGCCATTACTCAGTGCCCAAATTTCAAATTCGTAAAGGAATGTTATTGACAATGTCTGCTAAAGGAGTACAAGTTTTGTGGAAATGTGACGAAATTATGTAAATTAGAAAAAATAGCCAACGGAAAATTCATTACCCATTTTATCAATTCAACTATCCTCAAATATTCTTTGAAGGGTGCATGAAAAATTCAAACGAACATGTAATGGTAGCCCAATACCTCTTAAATATGTAAACATTCATCCATCACTTGACTACACCCCTGTAACATAAGCAAACCTAACAACAGACTGTGGTATAGCATGATCCTAATGTATTGTATGATTACGTATGTCCAACAATGTCAAACGGACCCTACGACCAACCGTAACTCACATGGATATGGTCCTAGATCGAAAACGTTTATTCTATATATCATTAAAGAGGATGCCATTCATATGCATTTCTACTACTTCCAGAACTCCCTAGAGAGTCACACCACACCCCTCTCAATATACTTGCAGCATCCCCTGTCTAGAGTGGAATGAGCCATCTAATTGGCGGTGCAACCTGACACCTCAGGCTGGCTGGCTGTGGACATGTAGGCCCTACTGTGTGGCTGAAGCTATGACTAAATAAGTGATATGAGGGGAATTCCACTGTAACTCAGCCGCTCAATCAATTGTGCAACCATGTTTCCATACATTTTGTCAACAGGTATGCCCTGAAGTTGATATTAATAAGACAATAATGATCCTCTGTCTGTTTCAGATAGGAATACTAGTTAATGGAATGGAAATACCATGCCTGAGCGGTTGAAAGTTTAAATGAGTAAAATTCAAATAGATATAGTTCTGCTAAATTAATAGTGATGCTGATCTAGACTATAACATCTTAATGGGTAGCTGAGAGGATAATAATATTAATCAAAGAATGTATGGAGTTTTGTAGGGGCTATTTTACTTATTTCAATACTTCTCACATTAGGATTCGGATAATTGAATGGCTTTTGATAACATAACAGTTTTTATGAAATATTCCCTTCATAAATGAGCACCTTGTTTCGAAACAATCAGCCGTATCACATCATCTTTAGGGCTGTTGCAGGAAATGTTTTATTATTCCATTATTGGTCCATAAGTGACCTTGGATGATCTTTAATGACATTATGGTTTTTATGTAAATGTTCCCCTTGTAATATGCTGCAATTTCCCCAATTCAGACATATCACACACAGTCACTAGAGGCTGTTGCAGGAAATGTTATTATTGGCCGTTCTTGGTCCCTGATGTGACCTTTAAATGACCTTTGATGACATGACGTTTTTTATGAGAAATGTTACACTCGATGTGAGCACTAAAAAAGCCCCAAAAGCATTATGTAATCAGATACACACGCCCTATGCTATAGCCCTAAAGGTACCCAAATCGACCTTTGGCCCCTTTTAACTTAAGACCAGGTGTCAGATCGAGCGGGAGTTGGTTTTGCATGTAGGACACAAGAGCTCTATCACATAGTCTTAAAATGAGGGTTTTTATTCTGGCCTGTAATCCTATAACTTACCTTGGACTTGTGACCTGTCTTAGATGTGTTTGATCCACTAAACCAAAAAATTACCATGGGACAAATCTCTAGGAGCACCCTAACTGCACTCATTCCAATTGTTACTGGCATTTAACAAAACTTCGAAAACTGCCTTAATTTATGGGCAAATTATTCACTTAAGACCTTAAGTTACCTTTACACTGTTGTTGAAATTATCAGGATCAAAGGTGTACCATCTCAAAAGTTTTCATGAGGATTACACCAACATTAAAATAGGCATAATTCTGCAAATTAGACTAGGTGGGAATGCAAATTAGTAACATTAAATAACCTTTGTGCCTCGTCCCTATGTAAAATTTATTGGGACGATAGATAAACCATCTCCACGAGTTTCATCAAAAATCCCAACGAACTTCAATATATTGCAGAAATTAGCAAATTAGACTAACTTAATTACCCTATATATGCCCGGAATCTAATCATTAATCTTCAGATTTGTTTATACTCCGAACGGCATTCACCAATCGCAGCTACCAATCAAGAGATATCGTGTACACAAGCTTCCGGTCCACTTTCCTTGTATGCAAATTTATACAATGAGTGTGGATTTTGGGATGAAAGTGGATGGCACATGGGAACTATACCGTGGCACCTCCCCAAAATGGTCCCATCATGATTGGCTTTAATGGTTCTTAGGAGATATCTAACCCACACATCGGAAATACGGACAGGCAGACGGACAGGACAGGCCAGACGCACACACAGACGCACACCACACAACAAAGTTACCACTATGTATCTCCTTGAGCAACGTTCAGGCGAGACAAAACACACTGATGAAGGCTAAACATGTTTCGCAGGAACTTTTGAACCCCTCCATGGAAGGGAACTGTGGAAAGTGTAAAAAGGGGTTAAGTTTTAAATATGTGGAGCACACTAAAGAGAGGCCCCAGCCTAGTGCATTAAACATTCATTGGAGTGGGGCCTACCCATGTGGCAACTTTAGTAATTCACCAATAGTGCAACATCCACAGTTCAGAGGTAATCTATTGTTACACTTCATGTGAGCTATTAAGATCTCAAAATGTGGTCAGCAGAACTATAAATGGTCGGGATCACACTATGACGATTTTGTATCATTCTGATGCTCGACTTTTTAATTCAGGTGGGCAAGGAGAAGGGGGGGGGCGGCGGGGACATTTTATTAAAATGTCATGAATACTAATCACCATCATAATACTCTTCAGAAAAACGAACTGTTTGCGAAAAAAAGTAAAAATCCTCAGTGTTGTTACATCTGTTAGTAAATCGTTGAGCGCTAAGGATTGATGGGGGGAAAAATGTTGATTACTACAAGGCGATCGCCCAGTGTCTCGCTGGTTGCGCGGGAAAACAATTGCCAAGTGATTTCTTCGTTTAGTCACCATGCAAAAACAAATTACAAGGCATTCCATATGTGCTTAAGATCCCAATACACCTTAAATATTTCAACATTCATTGCCATCATGACTACACCCCTGATCCTACCTACTGTACCCTCCCATATAAATAAATACTGAGAATAGTGCCAGTAATCACTGTATTTAGTGTCCTAAACAATCTAAATGGACCCTAAATCTAATGAAAAGGTTATCATATATTCATCAAAGAGTAGACCTTATACATCTACGACTTCCATCAACTCCCTAGTGAGTTCACACCCACCCTCTCACATCCCTGTCTAGAGTGAAATTAAGCCTCTAATAGGCCTTCCTGGAGGAGTCAGAACCGGCCCTACTGCTAAGCTATGACATATAAGGTGATACGAGGGAGTTACCCTCCCTCCCCCCATCTAAACAACCCAGAGCTTACTAAGGTGACACCGGAAACCATTCATCTTGAATAGGGCCGGGAGTAGTAAGTAAACAAATTTTGACTGAGTGTTTACACTTTATATGTCAGTGAGGGGGCCCAGAAAAGGTTTTTTATGACAGGCATGATGTGACGCAAGGGTAAAAAGTTGCAAGTCGGAACATCTTGATAGTTGCGGACAGCAAAATTCGCGTGGCAAATACACTGCAATTTTTTTTCGCCATTTCACATTTATGTTTTTCACATTCAACCTCTACGACCTATCTGTTCATAACCATGGAATGACCTTGAGGGAACATGTCTACCACCATAGCCTATATGTCCTAAATCAGTGCCCCAGTCCTAAGCTGTGGCAGGAACAGTGAAAAACACTTTCAGAGAAATGAATATCAACATTGTTGACACTATAGTTATAAGTGAACCACTCCACAAGTTACCATCAAACAGCATTAGGTGGGGGGGGCGGGGGGGGGGGGGGGGGGGGGGGGGGGGGGGAGGGCGCAAGCCCCCCCATTTCTAGGGTCACCATCAGGAATTGGACCTAGATTGTATGTAAACAAAATCCTGTTGAAGGCAGGGTTCTTAATGTAACTAGGGCGAGAAGCGATGAAAGACAAATCAACACCCCTGAAGACACATAGGTTTTATTGTCACTATATGCAGGATGGAACTTCTGATAGATAAGGTAAACACTGGCTCAGCAAGAGGATGGAGTAATTAAACACAAAACTGTTGGCAGCAGGAGCTCAAAATAAATTGGAAATTGGGATAATTAATTGGATTTATTTAATTACAAAATTAAAACACTATGCGAAGCATAATTAGCTATAAGGGCTAGCCAGTAGCAAGCTCATCCACCCACCATAGTTTAAACATGATCGCATGTATGTTAGAAAGTGATGAATGACGTGACGAACAGAAGGAGAGGCGACACGCACGGTACCGAACGAACCAAACGAACGAACGAACGGACGGGAAGACATGATGACTTGTAGAGCTGCTCTCCCGCAGCTAGAAAGCGGTTTGGACAATGGATGAAATCTCTGTCTGTCACAGATGGGGAATACTAGTTAGGATGAATGGGAAACTAACATGCCTGAGGGTTGAAATGAGTAAAAACATTTGTTATTGAAAGCATGCTATATAATAGTGATTTCGCATATGCTGGTCAGCTAGGGTGACCCAGACTAACCATTCTGAAAAGGTGAGTACGTCTCTGGAGCTTGTTGCAGTAAATGTAGTATTTGACAGTTTGGTCCATAAGTGACCTGAATGACAATTGATGACATAACGGTTTTTTATGAATAAAGTACCCTGATCATGATCAGCATGTCCGAAATTTCAGTAAGAACACACTCATAAAATGATTGAAGAAATGTTAATATTTGGCAAGTTATGACCTCGAATGACCTTTGTGACATGACGGTTTTATGAAAAAGATTGCCTCAATGTGAGACACCAGCACCAAAAGAAATGTCATTCAGGACAAACACCATTACTATCGCCAAAAGGTATTTAAAATCAACTTTGCCCCTTGTTTGAACTTTAAGACCAGGTGTGTCAGATGAAGTCGGAGTGGTTTGTCTATGTTAGCAGGTATAGAACTATCACATATCCAAAAAATCGACCAGTTTTATTCTTTGGCCCGTACTCCTAAAATAAGCATCATTTCTTAAAACTTGACCTTTGACCTTTGTCTATAGATGTCGTTTGATTACTGAACCCAGACCAAAAATACCATGCAAATCGCGGACGAGCACCCTAGCTGCCTTCATTACAATTGTAATTGGCCATTTAACAAAATTCAAAAAAAAATTGTGTTAATTTATTTTGTAATTATTCACATTTAAATGACCTTAATTGACCTTTACACTGTTGGTAAATTCGCGGGGATCAAAGTGTACCATCTCCACCATTTCATGAGGATCACAAGGACCGCTATTGTATTGCGAAAAAGCTATTAAATACACTTGACCTCTTTGGTGTAACTACCAAAGTATGCACCCGATCGAAGCGGGAGTTGGTTTCCTCCATGAAGCACACAAAGGTCTAGCACATATCCAAAAAAACCAGTTTTTTTTGGGGGGGCCCGTTAACTCCTAAATAAAGCACATTGATTCAAGACTCAACATTTAACCACAGGACCACACGACAGAGGTCAAATTGAGTCAGAGGTCACACACATGAGGTCAACAATCAATTATTATCACAATGTGAAATCTTCCATGCCTTCACAGATATGCAATTCTCCGATTATGGCCAGGAAGGAGAAAACAGCTTGTGACCTCTAAGTGACTTTGAATGACGTTTAATGACTTGGCAGTTTTTCTGAAAATTTGACTTCATGTGAACATCCACTCCTAGGAGCATTTGACATTTGATGAACACGCCTAATGGTATTGCCGAAAAAGCTTCAAAATTTAAAAAAAAAAAAAAAAAAAAAACTGTTGGACCCCTTGTAACTAACACAGTATGCGTCCGATCGAGAGCGGGGGAGTTGGTTTCCTCCATGTAGTACACAAAGGTCTATCAAAGATCCAAAAAAACCAGGTTTTATTTTTTTGCCCATAACTCACTTAATACGCCCATGTTATTTCAAGACTCAACCTTCTTTAACCCATGACCACCCGACAGAGGGTCAAATTGAGGGTCAGAGGTCAACACATGCAGGTCAAACAATATAGGACAATAGGAACCTTCCAGCCTTCACAAATTCAATTATCGCGTATGCAGAAAACAGTTTTGACCCTTAAGTGAACTTGGAATGAACTTTAATGACATGGCAGCTTTTATGAAAAGTTAACTCTCCAGTGATAATCCACTCCTAGGAGCATGTGCATTCTTCGAATGAACATGCCCAGTGTATTGCCCCAAAAAGTACTAAATTCAGTTTTGACCCCTAAGGGACATTTGATGACCTTCGATGACATTGGCCGGTTTTATAAAAATTTTACTCATCCTGTGATGCTCCACTCCTAGAAGCAGGATGCACCAATGTAAAACGCCCAATGTTATGCGGGAAAAACGAAAAAAAAAGCTATTAAATTAAACTTTGACCCCTTGTAATACCAAAGTATGCGTCCGATCGAAGCGGGCGTTGGTCTCCTCCATTAAGGCACCACAAAGGTCTATCACATAGCAAAAATAAACCAGTTGCTATTTTTTGTGCCTGTTAACTCCTCAAATAAGACATTTATTTCAAGACTCAACTTTAACCACATGACCACCCAACAGAGGGTCAAAATGAGTCGAGGGAACACACATCCAGGTCAACCAATTATATCACAAGGTGAACCTTCCAGCATTCACAGATATTCCAATTCTCCGATTATGGCCAGAAAAACATTTTGACCCCAAGTGACCTGGAATGACCTTTAAATGAACATTGGCAGTTTTATCGAATGAAAATTGTAACTCTCCAGTGAGACATCCACTCCTAGGAGCACTTACATTCTGTCCCCCAACATTGCCCAGTGCTATTGCCAAAAAGTACTAGACAGTTTTTTCCCCCTACGTGACCCTTTGGATGACTTCAATTGACATGACGGTTATAAAAAATTGTTACTCTCCATTGTGATGCATCCACTCCTAGAAGCATAGGGCATTCCAATGAACACGCCTTGTGTTATTGACAGAAAAAGCTATTAAATAAACTTTGACCCCTTGTAACTACCAAAGTATGCGTCCGATCGAAGCGGGAGTTGTTTCCTCCAATGAAGCACACAAAGGTCTTTCAAATATCCAAAAATAACCAGTTTTCTATTTGTTGTTGCTCGTAACTCCTAAAATAAGAACATATTCAAGACTCAACCTTTAACCACATGACCACCCGACAGAGCGTCAAATTGAGAGGTCAGAGGTCACACAAGCAGGTCAACAATTATATGCAAATAGGAACATTCCAGCCTTCCACAAATATTCAGTTCTCCGATTATTGCCAGGAAAACAGTTTTTGACCTTAAGTGACCTTGAATGACCTTAAGAAATGACAGTTGTATGGAAAAAACTGTAACTCTCCATGTGATTACATCCACGACTAGGAGCATTTGCATCGATGAACATGCCAGTGATTGCCAAAAGTATAAATTCAGTTTTTTTGACCCCTTAAGTGACCTTTGGATGAAGCAACAATAACATTGGCGGTTTTTTTTAAAAATGTACTATCATGTGATGCTAATCCACCACTCCTAGTCGCATATTGCATTCCAATGAACCGCCCAATGTTAGTGCGAAAAAGCTATTGGAAATTAAACGTTGACCCTTGAAAATACCAAAGTATGCGTCCATCGAAGCGGGAGTTGGGTTCCTCCATAAAGCACACAACGGTCTATCACATACCAAAATAACCAGTTTCCATTTTTTGTTGCCCGTACATCTTAAAATAAGCCACATTTATTCAAGAACTCAACCTTTAACACATAAAACCACCCGACAGAGGCAAATTGAGGTCAGAGGTCACACACAGCAGGTCAACAATTATATCACAATGGTGGAACCTTCCAGCCTCACAGACATTAAAATTCTCCGATTATGGCAACAAAGGGAGACAGTTTTTGACCCCTGAGTGACCTTGATTGACGATTAGTAACATTTAATGAACCTCTGGGACCCTGTCCCTTACGTAAAATTCATTGGGGGACTAAGGATAAACATCCCCCAGAGTTTGTCAAAATATCCAACAAACTTCAAAAATATCGCAGAAATTATGCAAATAGACCCACTTAATTAGCATATATCATGCCAGGAATTGATCGATCGTTTTACTCTTTCATAGTTGTTATATCCCCCGAACAGCATCACCAATGTATCTAACGATCAAGAGATATCTTGTACACAAGCTCCGGGCCATTTTCAATAATATGCAAATTTATGCCAATTAGCATGGTCTTTCGGGCAAAGTGGCTGCACATCTGCAACTCTTCAAACCCACGCTCACCTCCACAAAAAGGTCCCATGCATGGTGCTTCCACGGTTTTCAGAAGATATCTAACCGCACATACGGACCGACAGACGGACCGACAGACGACATACAGACAGACGACAGACGGACAGACAGACAGACAGACAGAACGACACACACACAACAAAGTTACCACTATTTCTCTCCTTGAACGAACAAATTCAGGCGAGAAAAAATGAAGGGAATGGTCTATTGGGCTCTTTCAATTCTGAAAGGTTTTGCAAATAGCGAATCAAAGTCCTCCATCATGGGCCGGTTTGTTCTCACTTCACAATCATGTTAAAGGGTTGCACGACACATCAGGCCTTCCTGGCAATGGGAAAAGCTATAATTATTTCACAAGAAAAAAAACAAAAATCTGCTTGGCACCAACCCATTAGTGGGCTATGATAGCAACATCACGATCAATCTCCCGAAATATTGCTCCCAGAACCAGCCTTTGTCAATAGGACACTTTCGTGTCCATGAAGTTACAAACACCATACTGGTATAATCCCCCCCTCTCAGTTCCAAGGCTGACTTTTCCGCACCTGCAGTTATGCCACGAGCCAGCCCGACTATATTCCATTTTTAAAAAACACACCTACTGAGCAGGCTGCCGTGGCCGATCAACGCGATTAGCAGAACACCCAACACTGTACCTCCCAATTAATATAGCGCATACTGTGATTGTAATTTGGTCCCTACGAAAATAGGCAGGCGGTGCACAGGCAGGCGAGAGACGGAGGATATAGAGGGGGTTAACACACTCTCAATGTTAGGGCCATCCAAAACTCGTCATCCGTAATGACACTAGGGAAATAACAAGCGCTCGATAAGAAGTGAGGGACGAGACAGTGGGATTGACTTCCAATATAGAATCCGAGGAAACCGATACTGGGCTTCTGGTGATTACTCTTGTTGTGGCGTCGGGATTGTTCAACATTGGCTTGTTTGCTAACACAGCTCCCAGGCCCCTTTATGGAGAACGCAATTATCCATTCTTGCAACTCCAGATCAGAGGGGGTGTGGGAAGGGGGGTATTCAAGTTTGCAGGGTCTTGTGAATTCGAAGCTAGGGACACTAAGGAATTCCCTGCCCATTGTATCTTGCCTGGATGTCCTGCAATTGAATTAATTTAATCATTGATCGGAGCAACATGTTCCACAAACGGGCTCCTTTTCAACTGAAATTCAGCTATAACTTAACGCCAGGCAAAAAATAGAAATGCAATAATAATCATCAGGGACTGTTAATACTGTTTGAAAATTGCAACGTGAGGATAACACAGATAGGGGACAACCCCTCTGATCTTTCCTGTAGCTCAGCTCCCCCAAGCTTCCTACTGACAAACCCTGTTCCCCCCCCGCCCCCCACTGTGCCCTGCCCCGGTGCCCCCCCCCCCGGTGCCCCCCCCACTTGTCCCCCCACTCCCCCCAAACCTGCCCCCCCACTATGCCCCCCAAAAGGTGCCCCCAACCGTAATTCTGGCATTACCACCATAAACAGTCACACAGCTCATTACTAAACACAAGTGTTATGTAGTGTCTTTCAAATTATAAATCAGTACTGCCTCAAATCATCTCTTGCAACAGGCATGAATATTACCACCCGATCCATTCCGATTTATACACAGCAGTGGTTTGCGGGTCAGAACCCCCCCCCCCCCCATGACCCAAGTGATCAATAAGTTTTTAACACGAAAACTGAGTTTCGCAGTTCAGTAGAAGTTTTGCAAGCTGTTATTTAGCAAAATATTGGCAGCCAGCATGTGTCTAGGGGCCCATAAATTGTACTTATTTGCCAATAGGGAGGGTGAGGCCATTTGTGGGGGCGCACCTGACACCAGTGATTTACAATCTGAGCCAGTCTGACCTAATACAGTGATACACCCTATATCCAAGTGATACATGTACTTATTGTATGTTAAATTAGTCATGGCAGGTCAGACATGTTGTGTAACCGTAAGTTCTCCATGCAATGATCATTTGTAACGAGAAAGAAGTGGTTCAAAGGTTGTGTAGGGGGAGAACAAAAAGAGAAAGGCCAAGTAGGCTAAAAACTCACAACACAAATTAGTCAGGCAAGCAAGTCCAGTTTGTTACAACTTAGTTTTCATTTGCTTTATTTTGAATTACAAAGAAGATTTTCTAAACTATTGACTCCCATTGAATCAATTAGCTTCATCACTGCTATTCATTTTGTCCCAGCAGGTGCCTGAACAACTATCAAATTAAAAATATCAAACTAGCAAATTGTCCTGATTTCACTGAAACATTTGCTTGACGTATACATGGTAGGTGCGTTAATGAGATGTACAGTAACAATTCACCACATTTTAAAGATCCATTACATGACCGCTGTACTTCAACGAAATCTGACATGTTGCCTGACATCATTGAGGCTTCCTGTCTTCACAGCTCTTAGCGGTGCTGCATGCGATGTGTTGTTTTTATCATCCATATATTCACACTCTAGCCTATGCGTGCCAGATCTTATGTGCTTGACATCAGAATATGCATTAAGGGCTCTTACAGCATGCCATGCTTGAGCAGTCAAATGAACAAATTAAGGCCATTCTGTAAGTATACAGACAAAAAACTACAACCAAAATGCCGACATAATTAGCTATTCTTCTGGGAGGAGAGATTGGGATGACTTTTGTAATAACCAATCATGCGTGAATCACAGTCAATGGGGTACAGGCACTGATCAATGCCAAAATGGATATGGATGAGAGCGTACGGCTGAGACGGCGATTGAATTATTTTTTACTACCCGCATCCTCGGTTACAGCTGGCAGGATCTTGTATCTAATGCCAGATTCTTGGGTAGGAGGGAATGGTGAAGGTTAGCTGCCTGATCCGCGATCGCCAACTGCCCTTCGGGCATATGGCACTCCTCCCGGTGGACGATCCTGCCCACCGTGTCCTGTGGGAACGGCCCCGGTGGGATGCTACGGCCACCGGAACCCACCCACCTCACCCCACAGCTCATGGTTGGCCCCCGCTTCAAGAGTACCAAGAGGCCCAAGCCTGGTCGCTTGCCTGGAGGAGGCTGGTTATTAGAGGCAGGTGGATGTACTGATAGATGCCTTCCTGAATGAGTGAGTCGGCAAGTATGTTTCTTGGCCTGACTCATAAGGTGTCAAGCTTGTCGAGCTCAGACTTGTACCCCTCCCCCTCATCCTCCCTCCTCTACAGATGCCACAATTGGTTAAGGTGCCAAGCTCGAGAGGCATCGGTTTACAGCAAGGTACCTGACCTCAATCACTTCACTCCACTCAGGTGTTAATAGTGACTTGGTGAGGTAATTTGTATAGCGGTGTGCAG
Source organism: Sclerodactyla briareus (assembly GCA_026419785.1). Taxonomy (NCBI): domain Eukaryota; kingdom Metazoa; phylum Echinodermata; class Holothuroidea; order Dendrochirotida; family Sclerodactylidae; genus Sclerodactyla; species Sclerodactyla briareus. The sequence continues at coordinate 235,621 of JAODTK010005276.1, read as the reverse complement.
TATATGGCTGCTCCCATGGAAAAAATCTGCTAGGTCTCCTGGAAAAGATAGCAAGATTTGAGGGCATCCACGATCCATCGATTCATCAACAGGCCCCTGGCTGTGATGGTCCAGGCTCGCTGGCTCCACTGGCAATAAAGATCAGCCATATTTCATACTGATTCGCACTGGGGGGTCGATTACCATGCGACCTCTATGCAGTACGCTAGAGCAAGGCATGCCTGGATACTGCAGTGCATGGATGGCAGAGTCCGTAATCTCCAGAGGTGTATTTAGAGAGCCTCCGGGTTTGACAAGCCTGAGAGGACAGCAGAAGGAATTGACAGAATATGGAATTGACCAGAATATGGGCACAACATATTCTCCTCACCCTCCACCCACGTCTCTCAGTATCGCCAACTGTACATTTTGTTGCAGGCAAGTTTGTGTATCATATACGATTTAAGAATTACCATTGCTCCAATACTCACTCACCATTAGGTGGTAACTGCTGGGGAAGGGGGATGGGGCTGAAGGAGGGGGAGAAACACTTTTCTTCCTATATGCATGTTCAATACATTCAACTTACACACTACATGTGTGTTAAAGTAAAATGGTCATTAAAACATACTTTTGCTATTCTGAGTCTCAATTGAGTATATTTAGTAAACCCAAAACTCAGGGAAAATTCAGCCAATTTCAGAGTGCGAAAAGGAGGACAGTTCGGCTATTGGGAAATGTGCCCTGTGACGTCACGCGAGTAAGTAACCTGTGACCCTGTGTAATACAAAGTCCATCCAAAACATGTATCTTTACCAACCTAGTAACCAAAGAACTAACAATGAGATCTGATTGAAAACTTACAAATTCGTTTACAAGATATGATAGAATAATTTCAATAATTTCATTTATGGATATGAACTAATATTTTTCGGCTATTGTAGTACAAAATATCAGCATTACGGTTGTTGAGTCAATAGGCGACCTTTGCATTGTTACTCTGGTGAGGTCATCAGTTAGGGTGAGATTCATTCAAGTAAAACAGATAACTCAACAATGGGAACATCCAAGGATTGCCAAATTTTGGTTATGGGGTTTTAAAATGCCCTCTTTCCATCTGTGCCAGTTTAAAGATGAACTGTTGCATGACCATTGTACTTTGAGGGATCTAATACTTCCCTCATGGATTGAGGCGATCATCCTGTGGAAAAGGGGAGGAGGGATGGATGGTGTGCTATAAATGTGTCTGTCAATTCAGAGGCAGGTTAGGATGTCTGTCTGTCAGCTTACCCATCATTCACCTTCTGACAGTTGGTGCAGTCTGGGGTGGAGCAGTCCCCATACACGAGGTGCTCAAATTTCTGCTGCGCCTCCCCGACCAGGCCACCATCTCCGGCCAATCCCATTCCATTTCACTAGTCAGGTGACCGCAGTGGACGATGCTCGCTTCCTCGGGGTTATCGCAGAGAAGAAACTGTAGAGCCAACATCAAAGGATCGCCACATGCACTTAAGTAGGAGGAATCGATGAACGCCAATCACAAGGGTGGCCACAGTCCGTTGCTTGGGAATAATCCAGTCCTTTTTTTTTTGAGATTTCCAGTAATTCCACATAAGTCAATAACAATGCAACATTACTTGGCATGTAAAACATCACACCGTAAATTAGTCTCTCATATTACACAGTGAAATAGTACACAATTCCACTGACCAAAATCAACCGTCTCTGCCATGCACATCGCAAACTGTTGATCGTTCAGCTAGCAGGAAACCAGAACCCGCTCGACTGGAAATATGGGGTTATGAAAAAAGCCGAAATGGCCACTGATGGTCAACAATCGGTGATCCCCACAGATTCAGTGGAACACCTCGGGGGAGCTTATGCTACTAGCAGCAACACATTATATTGATTAAATCGCCACACGGCCATCAAACAAGGTGAAAGACTCAGATTGGAATGACAAGATGCAAGGCGGAATGGACCGGGATAATTCTCCCAACTGCAACAAGTTAGAATCCACAGGTGGGCGATACTGTGCCCAAATATAGAAGTTATTCGCTGGAAATGCAGGTGCCGCCTTGGTTATCGATCAGCGATATATACGATGGACAGAATGGAAAGCAATGGTATACTGCAGTGGATAACAGGAACTCTCTCCTCCTTTGCAGGAAAATCTCACAAGATGCCAGTTCCTCCTACTGTGTGTACAGCAAGGTTTTATTGATGGCCGGCCAATGCTGCATATAGATGTAGAAATCACTCAGTAAAAGAAAGCAAATGATCGATTAGCCATTCCACAAATCCATGATCAGGTGACAGCATGGTAGAAATAGCATTGTTTTGAAAAACTATTACAATCAAATAACATGAACTTTTTTCACTCCACCAGCAGAGAATTCTTACAAGATAACAGTGCACCGAGGGGAAACTGTGTCACAGTGACTCGCATATGACTCGAGAGCACTCCTCCAGCAAGAAACTGCAATCGTCGACATGACCTACAAAAACAGTTTGCCATTAGTCAAGAAGTCTGCAAAAATGTTCAACAAACATTAATTTCCACACATATGTGGCCTGTAGTGCCTATAGCTCTCCAGCAAGTCAGAGTAGAACGACAGTTTTGTGAGAGGCACAGGCCTTTAATCCATATTAACTAAGCTCCTATATAGTACTAACTGAGTAACTTTTCCGGAGAATGCATAACCATGTCTATATTACATTTACTCTATGAGTTGAAGAGCAGTGTGTGCTGGAAAGCCAGAACAAAAATCATCCATGCATCAGATGTACCTAGTGGAGCTTATCCTTCTAACAGCAGCCAAGATACCAGGCGACCTTCATAGTAAGCATCCAGTCAGTCAACGAGGAATGGTCATTTCAAAATACCAATTCTCAGTGCAGAGTACGTTCCCAAAGCGCACCGAAACCGACTTCCCAGCGGAGTGTGACAAGCCCAGCTGACCGTGACGTCCTTCCCGGAGCAGAAGAAAATTGAGACTGAACGGCAGATCCTCTCCCCAGAGTCCAGTTATGCAATTCACATCCTGAATCCTGGAATCTCAACGCCTCGCTGCCTCCCTGATCACTGTGACGAAACCAGCCAACCAGGTCATCAAGAGCCAATCCTTACAAGGTTGTCCACGTTACCCCAAATTAAAAGTGAAGCCTGTTGACTCCAGGTGGCAGATCGCAGCATGTGCCTCGGTTCAGATCGCAGCACGTGCCTCGGTTCGGAGAAAAAAGCCTCCGGTTTCTGTATAATTAAACTGATGATATCCTATCCATTCTGGAGTGGTGGCAGATTCCGATTACAGTCACACAGCTTCCCTTCAATTTTGATCGATGAACGTATCCCTATTCCTCTGCTCACGTGGACAATAGAGCCATTATACCTTCACTCACCGAAGAAGGAGAATCGCGCAAACAATGACCACGGAGTGGCTGCATCTGTTATTGAGTCAATATTTGGAGAGCCGTTGGAGTTTTCCGACTCTGCCATTAATACGCCATCAGTTATGAGTGCTTACGAGTGATGTGTACTGGAAGAAACTGTCCAAGAGAGCCGAGGCCAAATAAATGTGATGTTGCCATAATGAGTGTTAACTTAGTCACCCTACAACTACACAGAATTCTCTAGTTGTTAAGTGAGGAGGAGGTTGGTTTATTGAATTGTGGCATCCGGTTGAATTATTCATCTGGATAATAACCTATGTGTTCTGGGGGTAATAACTACATGAGGGTTTGTCCACAGCACTAAAATATTGATGAATGAACCTCTTCACAGCTGAAAGTGTGCACGCTCATCACTTCACAGTTCAGGGGCATAGATGAGATTATCTCCATAGCACAATCTTTATGGCTTTTCGAGCTGTCACCACTCTTCTTTAACGCAACCAATTCATCCCATGTTAATCCTACATGTTATTGTTGATAAGTATAGGTGGAAATCTGCAAATTGTTGTCCTGGTAGAATGTATAATTTTAGTCAGGGGAGTTTTGGAGAAATTGTTCTGCACACTGTTTTGTGCAAGGTGGATGGCCAGTGTACCTTTTTGACCATTGACAACATGTCATATTAATTCCATTAACTCTAACAGGCTTCTGGCGTTGAGTCCACATAGGTAATTTCCACCCTAGACTAGGGTCCCAAAGCGTTTCACTGATGTTACTACTGATTATAAGTGACTTGTGAGCCGTAGTTTTATGGCCAGCCTTTCAAGTCAGGGGGGCAAGACAATTTTCCCCCGATTTGGACATTCTTCCCACGTTCCCCCCCCCCCCACCATACCCCCATATTCCTCAATGACATCTTGGGCCCACTTATTTACACCCACTTATTTTCCAATGCTCCATTCAGCCTTTGACCTATTCAAGAAAATAAGTATCAATGATATTGAAAATGAATGCCTTCATTCGAACCTCATCTACATCGGGTTTACCAAGTTGGTCTATGCTCGTAGTAAGTAACACACATGATTGTGGACAGGCGGCTTGCCCACTAGGTGATCATGATGGGCCTTTCATAGTACTCCGACTACGGCTTTGCTGGTGCCCACCACCACTTTGTAAAGGAATGAATGCTCTTAAACTGAACAATAAAGGGAAAAAAATCAATCCTATTAGTTCAATAATGTAGTTCTTAGAACAGCTTCACGGATCAGGATGCAAATTGTCACACTTTTTTTTTTTGTAGGCGTCAGCATTTGCCGCAACTTGGAAAAGATTGAATTCTTGATCTGGAATCAGTATTAACAGTCCCATTGGCAAAGAAATTCCAACCTTTGTGGTAGTGTAGTAGCTAGCATAATTGTCTGTAGGAAATGAAGGGCCTGTAACATAGGCCAACTAAGTTCATGTTATGGTATTTGTTCAACTTCAGATACTGATCTTTTGAAGTTCTATTCAACCTTTATTTCATGTCCTCTTTTACAAACCACGATAGATACAAATACTGTAGTAATCTATTGTATTGACTAATATGAAAACACAATGAGAGAAAATTTGTTGCAACGATAGTATTAGGTAAAAAATCACAATTTCGTGGAATAGGTTCCCGTGGCAAACAAATACATTGTTACAGCCGGCTGGCTTTTTTTGAAAATTGGCGGACTGTTCACCATTTTCTCCAAAATAGGAATGATTTAGGTGCTGTAATTCTGACTGGAGTTCTTCATGTAGAGGAGGTATCGAACGAGGCATTCATTTTCAATTGCTTATTTTCTGAATACTTCAAAGGCTGAATGGAGCTTATTACCCTGTCACACAGGCACTGCCAAGGAGTTGCGGTGGCAATCTTCTCTGCCTGGGTCTCTCCCCCCCCCCCCCCGCCACAGTGAGCACAGACCTTATTATATCTTACAGAGAGCTCTCTCAGAATTTACACACAAGGCCACACTAAAGTGTGAGTCGTATGGGATGTTGGCATTTTGAGAGGATGAAGGCATGGTGATCAAGTTGAAGATAGATGGATGTATTTTTGAGTCAGCCTGAGGAGCCTCTGGTGATTAATAGCCCATCATCTCCCCAGGTCAGAAGGGTGGGGGGAGAATTTCAAATGATGGCTGATGTCATATCTTGCAATCTGCTCCTGAGAAAGCAAGAACGCTCCACAATTGATTGGCAATATTTGAAATGCTGCTGAGGGGTGTATATTGAAAGTTAACAAACATCCATCCAGCTTTCTGGTTGTATATGCAAAGGTGATGCAGGGACGCCAAAGTCGGAGAGAGATGGCATGGTTGGGCCAGAGAGCTGATATAGACCAGAGAGAGGTTGTGTATCAGGAGGACAGAGCGTTATTGCACCCCAAAGGGGCGGGAAAGAGCTATCTTATTCAACCCTAGTTGTATTGAGATCATGTATAATGGCCAATCTACAACATATCTGGTTTGCCTGGAGGCTTTGTACTCGACAGCAGCGTGCCCGTGATTGAAAAAAATTCTCCTTTCTTCTCGAATAGGGTTCAGAGCCTAATATATGGCTCGCATGCAGGTTTCCAGCTCTCAGGACTGCCATTTTAATCCCCCCCCACCCAACTCCACAACTGACAGACATCAAAGTTCATTTTTCACCTGTTGTGTGTTAGCCACTTCAATCTTTCACAGGAATCTTGATAAGAGTGGAAGTGCTTTTGTTGTTTCTGGCAAAAGAATGTTCACCTCAACTCATACTCCCTTCAGGACATAGCATCTACTCTACCAGGACATAGCATCTACTCTACCCAGGACTAGCATCTACTCTACCCAGGACATAGCATCTACTCTACCCAGGACATAGCATCTTACTCTACCCAGGACATAGCATCTACTCTACCAGGACATAGCATCTTACTCTACCCAGGACATAGCATCTACTCTACCCAGGACATAGCATCTACTCTACCCAGGCATAGCATCTACTCTACCCAGGACATAGCATCACTCTACCCAGGACATAGCATCTACTCTACCCAGGTCAGGGACTTGGGGCTAACATTAGCATTTGTTGAAGAGCCCTTATTGGCTGTCAAGTCAGGTGATGCCATGTTACATCATCTAGTGTCTTTGTTGTCTTATATATATTTTATATTAACTAGCAAAACTAGTCTCAGGAGCTTGCTATGTTTGTTTGATGAGGCAACACCCATTACTAAACAACAGAGTTCCCAGCATTCCAAGAGAATAAAATTCTGTTATATTTCCATGATTTTCCCATGATGAAATTTCCTAATTCCAGGATGAAAACGTTAACACTTTTCCTTTCACACAACAATATTAGCTTAGGCCACAGCAATCCAATGAGCATACAGCAAGGAACATGTGTAAAACTAGTTGCCCTAAAGTTGGCATGTATCACACCTGAGCGCCTGAAGCACAGATCTTCAGTTTGAGTCACCGTGGACAATATATAATACAGAAGAGATCACGAGCATGCACCAAACGTAAATCACTGATCACGTGTACAGAATGACTCGTGATCAACCTTGTGTGTGTACATGTTACATATGGGTATACTGCATGATGCCCTAGCATTGTGAAACAACTAACTAAGCGATGAATGGTGCTGACTTCTAATTGCCATATGATTCATTAATTATTATTGAGCCCTGTACTACTGGATCGTGAAAGTAATTATGCAGAAGAAATTTCCTCCACGAATCAATCAAATTAAGATTTAAACCATTCCGGAGAAGATTCTATCGTGGGTGGTGATAGGGTGTAGAGCTATTCTCTGAGGGAAATTTTCTTTCCGAAGAATTTAGAAGGATGTACAGTTGTTTTTATGGAGTTTTATGCTTCAATTTTTCATTGTCTGACTTAACAAATGACACCTTTCTGGATGAAGGCAATGGACAAGGATGGATAAGACTCTCTCTCTTGCAAAAACTTTTCTATGTGGATCAACACAAGCCAAGCTGGCAATGCCATGTCTCGGGCAAACACAACATACAATGTAACGTCCATGATTGAAGGATAGCGAATAGGTGCACTATAACCCAGATACTGGATGACAAATTTATTGTCCGAGCAAGGTACCAAATCCACGAACTCATGATATGAAGACATAACCATTAAAGGACAACTGCAGGATTGGATACAACAGAGGTTACATCATGGAGAATGGGAAACTTTCTATAGGTCCAAACCCATTCTAATACCACGTTCCTATGTGGAGTTATTGGCCTTCAAACTTTGGTCCATTATGCAAAGAAATTGGGAGAATCCCAATTGCGCATTAATGCATGACGTCACACTTGGCCAAACAGGGAAGTTATGTCATGTATTTCATTTTGTTGAATAAGTCAACATTTAGCAAAAGTTCTGTTGTCTTTCTCTACCAAAGTAACCATCAACACCTACCAACCCACTACAGCAATCCTCTCCCATAGACTAAATGCTTTTCAAAGTGAAAATAATGTGTGAATTTCAATAGGAAAGATTGTTGCAGGGATGTTCAAGTTCATTATCGCATGATGGGATGATTTTCGATCTTGCACAATACACATGCACAAAATTCAAAGAACTGTAACTCGGTGACAGAAAGTGGTACAGACTTCAGGTTTGGACTGACGCATCCAGTTTTTCTCCAGCTAATTAGCCTTTTTATAATTCATCTGCAGTTGTCCCTTAAAATAGATGCTTTGTGCGATGTTCAGGCAGATCGCCAGTACAACTGCAGTATGGTCCATTTTTAAAGACTCTGGGAATGGCCCACCCAGGAAACAAACCCCAGCCACCACCCAGCTGTTATTTTGGATGCTCTAACTAAATGACCATACAGAATATTCCTCCAAAGTAGAAGAAAAAATCACGAGCGCTCCAGGCGGGATTAAGAAAGAACATGGTATATGCAAGTCACTACTCTACAATGAGTGTATGCATTGATTAATGGAGTTAGCAGCCTATAACACCAATGCACACATGGGCAGTTAATTGAGTAATACTGCAATATAGCTAGGTCAATGAAAAATGGTACATAGGCATACTTAATATTCGGCAGGGTGTTGAGACGCTGAGCTACCTCGGCAGAGTCCACCTCTGTTGCCACTGTGGGGACAAGGAGGGGGCTTTCGGGGGAGATCTCCGACTCCCTGGGGGGTGAGAAACAATAAACAAAAACAGGCAAAAGAAATGAACAAAAAGGCGCAAACAAACTGAAAAACAGCAAGAACATGCCAAATGACAAGAAAAACGATAAACCAAAAATATGAGCAAAGAATGAAAGTATTGAAAAATGCGAAATTGATTGAAACTGTTTGGAAAAGAGAGTAAAAGAGAAAACTAAAAAATTTGCAAACTGAGAAAGAAAACTGAAACAAAAAAAAGAAGGGAATTGCAAAATGCTAAGTAAATGATGTGATATTTTGTAGCTCCCAAAAATAAATTTTAGCAGATTAGCTAACACACTGTCATATCTGCATTTTCTCCCAAAATAGTGCTGCTCATGCACCATATATTGCTTGATAATAGATCACCCACGCTTCACTTGATTGTTATTCACAGGCCATTACCAAAACCTCAATATCAATGCCAGGGCTTTTAAATGTAACAGATTGGTCATATACTGACAAATGCATTGGAATACTCCAATACATTTTGTCATTGACTTTGGGAAGATTTCCATATTACAGTGCAAATGCACCACTGCTCAAACTGACTCAATATATAATTTACACCCTGACATTGTACATCAATGAGGTTCCCGATTGCCTATCATAGCCTAACAAAATGGGAAATGTGAAAAGAGGACGTCGATTTAGGTCTAAACCCAAACTTTTATTAAAAGTATGTAATCATGAGTCTGAATTGAACAGATTTTACCTCAAGGATTTCACAAGTGGGGTCAATGCCAAGGCTACCCATACAACTGCATATAGTGCCCCAACCCCTTCCCCTCTCCAATCTGAAGGGGGTGAGGGAGCAATGAAAAGCATGTCTTATTTTTACTCAGGTTCTAGAGATATTCAGTCTCAAACTATCAGGGGACTTCAGAAGACCTGTTTATAAGACCATTGTACCTTAGGAGGAAGACAGTGCATGCATACATAGAGCAGAGTTTTTTTTTTTTTTGGTTTTTTTTTTTTTTTGGGGGGGGGGTGAAATATCAGGGCAATACCCCCCCCCTCAATATTAGACCTATTCGTAAAAAGCATCGTTTGTTGCCTTTCTGGTATACCTTTCTGCGCATTTCACCTGAGAATTTGTGGGCAGCGCATTCATTGCATTAACTTCTTATGTGAGAATACCACAGTCCACAGACTCAAGCAATGTCATAAACCAAATCCAGAGAGGAGGGGGAAAGGGGAAGCGGGTACCAGTAGAGTAAAAACTGTCTGCTACTACCTGCTTCACGACTTCACATGCATGCTGGAATTAGGACAGAAGATTATCCCATACACCTGCCCTCAGTGATGCATAGTAGGAGAACACAAGTTTATACCACAGGCCGGGCAGAGAGGGGAGACAAATTGCCAAAGTTGGCAAACTGCTGACATATTGTCACGTTGACTTTTGATCAATCATACCATAATCACAGAATAATCCTACTTTCCCTAAGAATTTTGCAATAAAATGCAAATGAAGGGTGTGCTCCTGTAAAGAGCAGTGATTGAGCACCGCTCCAGACAACCCTCTCTAAAAATGACCATGAAAATGGAAAATAACATAAGGAATGACGTGCCTTCCACCTTTTACCCATAGACTGAAAAAATTGCACGAATAGCAAGAGAAAAGGTTCCAGCAGACAAGTGCACACAGACAACTGCTAGAGAGAATGTCAAACCTCAGAGAGTAGAATGTCAAACCTCAGATAGTGGATATTACCTGATTCTCCCATAAAATGGCAGACTGAAAACAAGAGAGGCAGATAGGCTCATGTGACTGAGTAGAGTAACTGGGCTCATCTCTCCCTGTCTCTATCAGAAATGCTACAACTGTCCCTCTCTTCAAGTCGAGGGTGAAAGCTCACCTCTTCAATTAGGCTTTCTGTGATCTATGGGTTTTATTTTTTTCTTTCTTTGTGAAATGTATTTAGCAAATATATAAATGCACCATTATTATTATTATTATTATTATTATTATCTCTTTTAAACACTGCCTTGTAATACAATGAATGCTCCAAGCAATCAAAAGTAACATAAGGTTCATAACACCTGAATTCATATCCTCTGGCACGTCAAAACTTTTGCATTTGCACCATTTGAATGGAGCTTCCCTAAATCACCCTCCCATGTTCAGTAATGCACATTAAAAAAAAAATTGTGAACCACTTTTTGTGGTGTTGGACTAAAAGCTAAAACCTTAGCCTTAAGCTTAGATAGGGCCGTCAAAGTTAGCCTAACAATTCCTTATTCTTGTCTGTCGTCACTGGTGGTATCAAGGTGGACTCAAATAGGCCTAATTCCTAGTTCCTTGGATATGCAAGGTGACAGTAAAGGTTGGGGTGGTCAATTGATGCCTGGCAAATAATTAGGGAAATCAAGCAGGTTCTTGAACCACCAGTCCTGTCTGTTTTATGGTCAGTAGTTGTTTTTATATTCAGACTTTAACTCCAAATTCATTGTGACTGAATGTTGACCATGTCTTGTGGGGGAAAGTGACTGAAATGAAACTGAATATTAAGCAAATTGGACATATTACACAACTTTCATGGACCCTCTCTAACTTATCTCAGAGTTAAGATGGTCCACATGTACTAAGTAAGAAAATCAAACAGTCTTGAAAAAGTTATGCAAACTAGACACATCGATTGACCTCTAAAATGAGGCCAAAATCTAATCAGGTTGTGTCCACCCAACTCCAATAGCCACATAACAAATTCCATAAAAATAAGTTGTATGCATGGTTTCGAAAATCCTCTATTGAACTGGGAAGCATGACCACACACCACGCTCAAGCGAAGACAAAAAAATGAGGAATGATTGCAGAGGTGTGCTATTCAGTATGCTTTATGAGGATTTCAGCACAGCAACTCCATCTGAAAACTTTGGAAAAGTGGTGGCGCTCTCACATTTGAGTGGGCCTGATTTGTTTGGCTAGTATGAGCATTATAAATGATCCCTCTATGAATTTATTGCATTAAAGGGAAATTCCATCCAATTATTACTCTTCTTATATTGAAGAGAATTAAAATCATTCAAATATCCTTTTGTTCCAGGTCTCATGGTAGCATTTTCGTTGGGAAGAATATTGCGTTCCCTCCCATTTCATATTTCATAAAATTTGCTGATTTCGGCAAACTGGCAACCTTATGTGACGTCATATCTACTCATTCATAAGGGAACAGACATATTTCTCACATTTTTTCTCAAATTTTGGTAGATATGACATCATCAAAGTTGCCATTTGCAAAATTGGCCAATGAGCAAGTGATTAATTTTTTTTTTAATCTTTGAAATTCATAATTTATTAACGGACATGCTATGAACATGAAACCAGTTTTGATTGGCATGATTTTGATGTCACATCGTATGACTTTGAATATTTCGTCTGGCCCGGAATTTCCCTTTAAGACAACAAAAACACTTGAATCTCTCGAATACAGTCTATGCTATCTGATAGAACTCCATAAATGGCACTCTGATATAAGACTGTCATGACAAGTATCCAACAAAATCCGTATCTCAATTTTCAGAAAAGCAGAACACCTGTTGAGGGTGAATACAAATTGACAATCATATGTGAAAGTATTAAATTAAAATTTATTGCTCTCCGGGTTATGGATAAACATTCTAAGTGATTAATAGTGATACCATGAAGAGTCATCTAAGAAGATGTTATACTTTTTAAAAACTGTTTACGCACTCTGATTACCTGTTTTTTAGGACAGTTTGACAAACGAGTAGCAAGATTACCCTTCTAATCTCTATTCTGTACCAGAATTGTGAAATCGTTTGAATGGATGATTTGAGCGTCGGAAGGTATAGTGTCCCAGTTGAAATTTGAAAGACTGCCCCCAATTGGTCTTCAGTGATAACCAGCTGTGTTTGGGTTATTTTCTAATTTGCTGGTAACAAGGGCGAACCATTTTGAAGCAACTGCAAGAGCAGCCAGTGACATGTGCAGAGGAAGGGGGGAGTGGTATGCAGAGGGGGGTCAGAACCCCCTATTAACCTTGTTAGCAAGAATTTTTTAGCACAAAACCACTTATTCTTACTGCTACAGTACAGTGGAGTCATCAAATTTTGAAGAGTGTCATAGGCCATGAATTGGCATTTAATTGCCAACAGAAATAAATCAGGGCGCACTCACCTTCAGGGGTCCCGAGCTCAAAACCACCCCCCTAAACAAATCTCTTAGTAAGCCAGCAATGGTGATATAGCTTCAACCACAGAAATGTGATGCAGGAAGCTACTAGCTACAGCACGATGACCAGGGTAGGAAATTATATATTGAAGCGCAAGGGTTCATTAGTGGATGAGCTTTCTTGGAAAGGGTCTTTCTCACACTAACTACACTAATTGAATGGGTAGAATCACCCCCATGGCTCCACTTCTGGGGGCTGATATTGGCTGATTTTGCAGATATTAAGGGCTGATAGCTCTGAGCCCCCTGCCTATCTCATGCCCTGTTAATGATTTAGACGTTAGTACCTTATGTGCCTTGAAACCCACATCTCAAATCCTGTCACAATCAGTACTACCCCCGATCTTGAGTGACTCTACAGACCCATACTACACAGGTGGGCGGGCAGATCCCCCAAACGCACCAACCACAAACAGATAGAATGACATGGGGATCACAATAGCTCAACCAGCATAGTTGGTCAGTCAGATTCCAACTAGAATTCTCTCCCTATATTTCACAATAAATACACTTGATCAGGCACAGCGTGAATGAATTGAAATAGGGGGCAGAATTCCAAATTTTGAATTCGCAATCTCTGGGTTCATTCCAAATTGCACCAATTGCTCCAAATTGGGCCCAATTTTCACTGCGTTCTTTCTTAATAATTCAAGTCGATATGTCTTCGACAATTCATTTCTCATCTCTTCTTGGCACATAAACAAACAGGTTTTGGCAATGTGGTTTTAGGCAGCTTCGTCAGCGGTGGTCCAGGTCCAGCCAATGTGCCATTGACATCAGGGCATACGGCAACAAGACTCGGAAGTGATGGTCAGGCCAGTTGTGGACGGAGCCTCCCGATTCATAGTCAATGGGTCTACCTTGAGGAGGGGGAATCATCTTGCATCTAGGACTTTAAAATTTTAAAAGTTCGGACTCCGCAGTTGCTGATCGAGGAAGTTGTGAATAGAGACTCATAGCTCACAGGCAAAAAAAGTGACTCGAAGAGCAGGCACCATCTTGCATCTAGCAGCCTTTGAATGCATCTCAAATCTGGAGGACTGGTGGGGGGATAATTTCACAGAATCCCCCTCCCCCCCCCCATGAGGATTTCCTGCATACCCGCCATGCTCACATTACATCTCTGGAACAGCATGCTACACTGTATTTAAGGGTATTCAAATGTGTTATATATATAAGCAGGCAGGACTCCCCTCAGCCATAAACTAATTTTGTGTTGTATAATGAACAGCTTCAAGATATGACAGCATGGTTGGCTCTCCAGGTCTCATTAGAGTCATGGGCCATTAGTTTTATGCTGCAGTTTATAGCAGGCCATCGTCCGCAGTGATCACGGTGATACCATCAGGCGCCTGAGTTTTTGGTGTAATAATTGGCATGACCCCCTCCCCCCTGCCCTCCCATATCTTTATACACAGGTGTCAATCTCAGGGAGGAGACAAGGGACATGTCCCTAATTTCCCCCATATTTGGTGAATTGCCCAATGATTTTCATTCTGTAACACATGACTTTTGCAGGACTGGGACCACCCCCCCACTAACCCTAAATATCTCCAGGGGAGGTATTGAGTGTGAGGTGAGCACAGCCGATGTAACACATGTTCCTCTGTTCAAGGAGGTTGAGTGGAGACATTCTATTTCCAAGAAGAATTACCAGGTTCAAGAGTGATTACTACAAAAAGCAATTGGGTTAAAAAAAAATTGTAGTACATCTGGTGTCAAGACACAGTAAAGAAAGATACACCTCCAAAACTTTCAAATGACAACCATCAGAGTGAATCATGCTGCAAATCAGATAGTGACCTCCAGTGACCTCAATTCTACTGTTAAGTTCATTTGAACTAATGGTAGTGCATATTCACAGAGTTTCGTGAAAATCCAGCAAACTTTTGAAGATTGCAAAAATCTTGCAAATTAGACTATACTCCGAATCTAGCATTATACTATGCCCCAAATCTAATTATGTCTGTGTACACTTTTCATAATCGTCATATACACTGAGCATTCGTATCCACCAATCATGAGACATATTGTACACAACCTCCGAGTGATTTTCCATTACTATGCAAATTTATGCAAATTTCTATAGTCAATTGGGCCGAGAATTGGAGCGCCAAGACAACACTTGACCCATGAACCTTCACGAAGAATTCACCATGAGGGCATGAACAGTTCAGGAAATACCAGTGCATGCACACAAATGGACCGATGGACAGACAGACAGACAGACATGACAGTCTCTCCTTCAACACATTTCAAGTGAGACAAAAATTTGTTGTCCATGCATACCTGTTACATACTTTGATCAGGAAATATGATGTTAATGAAGAGGGTTTGAATAGTGTAGGCCTAGTACACTCCATCCATCTAGGTTCCTTGTGTTTGTTATTTGGCACCAGCAGACATTAGGATACAAGTATCACATGTTGTCAAAACTGATGCCCCACAGAAAAGGAAGTCGCTGCATAATTTATATTCAACTTGGAGTAACACATTACAAGATAGGCGATTCAAAGGGTAGGCCAATAAGGTGTAGAAAGCAATTTGATAGAAAGGCTCTGCACGTCAAACAGGGTGCCACTTCATTTCAAACAAGTGTTGCCAGACTAGTGATAATAGTCAGCAAATTTGGACAATTTGGCAGTATAGCCTTGGAACTTGTCCTGCCCTGAAAACTCTGTGAAGTCATACTTGGGAATTACCTGATGGATGTACTGCGGCATAATGGAAGTATATTTCACCACTACTGCATTGTACTCAGATTGAGACTAAAATATCACAAACTTTATATCAAATATCATCCACGAATTATTTGAGTTTCCTGGTCAAATCCTTCCTTTCCCAAAATATAAAATTTAGCACCAAATCTCAGCAATGATATTAGCTGGGAGTATTCTCCTGGACACCTATCACATGCCCCCTTGGTTCACTGGCCCATCCCGACCCCACCCCCCCTCCCCCACCACCCCCACCACTTGTGAGCCCTGCATTTGGTGATTCACGCTCTAATAGCAAATGGGGCCACTATGACTAGGACAATACAACAGTGCATCTCCTGACCAGTGACCAGTCATGCATGCTTGGGCACGCCACAGGTAGCTTTATGAATGGAGACTGAAGAATCCCTTTGACTCATATTTTACTAACTCTGGACTGGTATAGTATCTATAGTCCCAAACATAACAGTTGATTTACCAGTATGAGTTTTTTAACAATGCCTGCTCGATGGGTGGTCGAAAATCATACTCTTCTGATGTGGCACAAAGCTTTCAATTGGCTGCTAACGTGTCAAGTGGATAATAGAGGTATTTACGGAGGCACTTGGGCTTTATAAATGTTAACCTATAACATAGACATCAATTTATTACAGGAATCTGTGCTAGCAGTTACTGGTGGTCTCATCTCATGCACAACATACCTGGCCAACAACTGGGACGAGGCTCTGAATACCGCTTTTTAAGTGGCATGCACTTATGACGCACCTTCTATTCCCCCGGAACAGGGTGGGTCATTGCCAAAGGTGGTTCATACAATTCCTGAATATTGACGCACGCCTCAGTCACTGGAATGGATGACCTATATATAGTTCAGTGCAAATAACCCCTGGTAGGCCAGCTTTCCTCGTTATTCTCTAATCAGAGTGAAATGACACACCCCAGAATTAGCTTTGTGCCTGACCTTTCAAGAGACGCGACACACATGTGAGTCACGTTGGATCTGACAATTGACTGACATTGCCCAGAGTATTTGGAGTTGTATCATTATTATTATTATTACTACTATTATTATTATAAGGTTCTGGTGTCAGACAAAAAAGTCAACATTTCTGACACATTGCGCAGGCCAGGAAGTAGGCGGGCCCATTACAAAAAGCTTTACAGGTCAAACACTGTGGGACATCCAGTCTGCATCAAGTGTGAGACCAGTTTGCTGATATTAGATAGCTCTACCAAATTTGAATTGTGGCAGTAGTAAGTTGGACATAGTGATCAGGGTTCCTTTTTTCTCCATATGAAATTCTTGCTCGACTTTTGGTATCCTATGATGGAAGAGCATGTATCATGCAATGCATTACCGTATTCATTCTGCTAAGCGCCCATCTCACATGAGCATTTTTTTGCAATGCAGGTCGATTACCCAAACCCAGGGGGCTGCAGAATTGCACAAAACAAAAAACACATTATGCCCGAATTGGAACACTGTACGTAAACAGACATTCAAAATATCGCACATGTTGAAGCAAACAATGTATTGTTATCTCCAACATGCAGTGCATCTACCGCCCCCTCTACAACCCGACCTCCCCAATATTATTATGGAAAGAATAATCGGTAAAAGTTATACTCTCGTAAGCGCCCATCCTGAAACTTTGCAAGCGCCCTGGGCATTTAGCGGAATGAATACGGTAGTTGGTTTAGTTATTTGTTCAAAACCTAATACTTCTCTATTTCTAATGCTATAAATAATTGTTAATGCATACACAAGCCTCCCTTATATGTAATTGAAGAGCCCACCATATGTATCTGAAAAGCCTCCCATTATGCATAAAAAAAAAAACACCCGCTATGGTATCGAAAAAGCCTACCATATGTACCCAAAACGTATCCCATATCAGTATCCAAAAAGCCTCCCATGTACCGAGCCTCACCAAACAAACCACTTGTGAAATCGACCATCAGATAAAAGACTCGCCATTTACCTAATAAATGTCACAGATAAATGGCTGCAAGGTGAGTTTTCCTGGTTATAAGCCCTGAACATCATTTAACGGAAGGATGAGTAACATAAAGCACACAAACCAAGTTAATAAACTCTGTCATAAGATGCTGGCTAGACAGGTAGCACATGGATGGAATGGCAAATGTGTCCATGCTGTTCAAAATATGCCTACACTGCTCAAGAAATGCTGATGGGTGAAGGGCAGGCAGTTACACTGTGACAAAATGATAAAAATTATCACTCACACACACAAACCCAAAGCAGTCACACATTAATAATACAAACAAAATGAGACATGTGTGGGGGGGCGGGTAAACCACCCATGTATATATTCCCGCTTCTGAGTAATCATTGGGAAGAAGTAATCTAACACTCGATCCATAACGACCTCCATTTTGGTCAGAAACTAAGATAGCTTTCACCACCAAGTTTTGTTGTAATCCATGGAAGTCACAAAAAAATCACATAACTCATGCAAATTTGACCCACGATGGTCTTGAAATGACCTTTAACTTTATCAGGAATAAATGTAGCCCCCATCCACCAAGTTTTGTTCAAATCTGACTAAGTTGGAAAATCGCATAAATTCTGCAAATTTTACCTCCGATGGCCTTGAAATGACCTCCACATTTTTGGGGATCAACTATATAGTCCCTACCAACCAAGTTTCATTCACATCCTATGATCCTACTAACCTAAAAATTTCATGTAAATTATGCAATTAGTGGGCACGCCCAGAATTGCAGTGATGCCCCACTTTTGAATTCATCCAAGATTTCACTAGCGTGTATGGACATGTGTACCAAGTTTCAGATCAATTGGATAAAGCGTTAAGAGTTCTTGCACTAACGCCTAAAGTTTCCGGCAGCCGAGGCCGAGCCTGGGATGGCGGCGGTGGCCGCTACACACCCAAAACCATAATATCCCTGAACACTTCCAGTGTCACGGGGGTATAATGAGGACTGATCCGTGCGTGATAGAACTCGGCCGATTAAACTTGACTGATGAAATTGTTGACCAATCAAGAGAATGCTTACACATGGTCAGTGGTCACAGCCTATACAGTTCACAGCTGTTATAGTAGGCTTTTATCACTACGGTCAGTGTGACTGTTCCAATTTTACCATTATCGTTACAATTATCATTAGTGACTGGGGCTCAAATAGAGAGATTTTCAGTTCATTTTGATGTACACATGGGTGCTGAACAATTTTGGTATAATGGTTTGCCAACGTCACTCCAGTTATTTTGACTGAGGGACTTGCCAGTCGTTAGTATTAAATGATCATTTATCCTGTAAGTGTGTGATGTTTGGAAATAAAACCACACCTACCTATCTCTAAAAAAGTCTTACCCTGGTCGATTACATGGTAGGTAAGGCACTGACTTGATCGTTGAGGATTTTCAGGCAAAATCAGCATTCAAGAACTGTGTTCCTTGTTCTAGGAATTTTCTTCTACCAGATAAATTCAATTCAAGAATGGAAATAATAAATCCTGAAAGATTTTCTCCTAAGGGTTGGTACTGACATATCATGGAGACAAGACAGGTAATCTACATGGAATGGAACTTTTATTGTGACGTCGTACAACTCTATTGTTAAATTCTGCTGTTGTTGACAGCTGATGGTGGATGATGGTATTCAAAGGGCAGTGGCATTACTAACATTAGGCAGAGTGCATCCAGGAAGTATTATTAATGGTGTTATTAATGCCCTCATCAGTAGTAATAGAGGCAGGCAATGTTTTCCACCCCCCTCTCATTTCAGAGATGCACCCATTGACTTTCCATTATCGTTTTACAGTAAAGTTATGGGCAAGGTTATACCCCTCCATTCCTTCCTCCCATTCCCTCTCCCCTCCATCCCCCCTCTCATCCCCATATTTATTGGGAATGAAGGACATGTGATTTAGCAAGAACCCAAGGGCTCTGTGATTCCTCTGCCCATGCTACTGAACGCCTGACGAAATTATTAATCCCCACCGGGGATTATTATGGTTTGGCTTCGCCGTCTCCGCCGCATCCGCGTCCGCCGTGTCTGCCGCGTCTGCCGCATCCGCATCCGCCGCGTTTCTTGTTAGCGCATAAACTCTCCAACACTTTGTCGTTTAAGCCGAAACTTGGCACACATGTCAGCCGCCTTAGTGAAATCTCGGATGAGTTCGAAAGTGGGCGTCGCCACATTAATCGGGGGGTCCGCTAATTTGCATAATTTCCACGATTGGAAGATTTTCCCGTTAGCGCAATAACTCTTTAATGCTTTAATATTCCGATTGATCTGAACTTGGGTACAACTTGTCCCCCTAGTGAAATCTCGGATGAGTTCGGAAGTGGGCCATAGCTGCAATGCTGGGGCCGCTAATTTGCGAAATTTATGCGATTTTCCAAACTTTGTCAGATTTGAACGAACTTGGTGGGAACGAACATAGGAATCCCAAAAATGTGGAGGTCATTTCAAGTTCATCGGAGGGGAAACTTGCAAAATTTATGCGAATTTCCAAACTTTGTCAGATTTGAACGAAACTTGGTGGATGGGCTACATTGTTAGAAGGTCATTTCAACGCCATCATGTGTCCATTTGGATACAATTGCCATGTGCCTTTAACCCCCATGGAATTACAACAAAACTTGGTGGATGAAGTTTTGTCTTGGTTTCTGACCAAAATGGGGGTCTTTATGGGGTGTTAGATACTCTTCCCAATGATTGCTCAAAAGTGGGGATATACACGTGGGCGGATTTTTTACCCGCGACAATGTCTAGTTTTTTTTCATGCCTTATAATGAGACGGTAAATTTGCCTCACAGACCTGATGTGACTGTTGACCTCAGGTGATCTTGGACCAAACTACAACTTTTTCCTTGTAATACCCGTCAAAATTTTCCAGAAATTGTATGGGTGGAAACACGATTTGGGGGGGGAACAATAAATTTTCCTCAAATTACTACAAATATGGATTTCGGGAGATTTTTTAGCCATATTTTGATATCTTTTTGCCCACTACTTGCAACTTGCAAAAAGTTTGAACTGGATAGTTCATATTTCAGGGATGCTGATAGAATTCATAGAGTAGCACAGTAAACAGGCTGGGTGACCAACTTGGTGACCAGTGAACCAGCGATCCGCCCACTATTGTCTAAATCTGGTCAAAGAACAGAGACGAAGATCTGAATAACTGACCTTGCATTGCCAATCTCACAGGAGAGGTGTGAGCCCAGTACAAAGGTAAGTTGGTCTACTCCACAGTTAAGGACACCTTGTGCCATTGTTTGCACATTTTGCGCTATTTTCAGATTGATTTAGCTTCTTTCTGAAGGATATCTCCCTTATCAAAACATCCACAAAGTCAAAGGTATTCCTGTTTTGCTACCCAGGAAACCACCCTAAAAAACAGCCCGTATTGAGCATGACCTATGGTGCTTTTGCGTGCAACTTCATAGAGGCTTTTAAGGTCAATATATTTTGGGCGCGTACCGAGAGATTTGTCATGGGGGGGGGGGATTTGGGGTCGGGGAACCCAAGAGAAGTGCCCCGTCATACTGGCTCATCTCCCTTTTGGCAAAATACGTACAAATTTATGGGCCCCAAGACACATGCTGCTACTATATTTGCTAAATAACAGCTGCAAAACCCCAACTGAACTGCAAAAAAATAGTTTCTTGTTAAAAATTTATTGATCACCTTGGTCATGGGGAGGGTCTGACCCCCCCCCTCCCCGGGGTACGCCACTGATATATATATGGGTCCTTGAATGCCCTGGAGCGTATATACACAAATTTCCAGGGGGTAGACTTACTTCATTCCGGACCACTGAACCTTAATCATCTCATTTTGTTCAATATTTCGGTATTCTTTCCACCATTTTTCATTCCATCCAGCGGGTGTCGGGTCGCAAGATCACAGCAAGGATTGCACCTAGGCCTATACTCAAGCCACTAGCGCTCAGAGAGCAACTTGGATGCTGGCAGGAGGACTAAGTTCTTAGGCCTCCAGTTTTTTCCTACGAGGAGTAGCACAGCTAAGAAGTCAATGATGCTCTCAGAATGTAGTGATTCTGGTGAGCCCCCATTACCCCCCCTCTCCCCTCATTATTTTGGGAGCTCAATTGCCATTTTAAGCTTGCTCAGTGAATAGTAAAATTAATTATTCCTGCGTGGGCCTGGACTCCCACAAGTTGAATGGGAACAGCGGCCTGTATTCATAGGGAAGGTGGTGGATGAAATTCATGCGCTGCCCAAAACTTTACTGTGTGAAAAGTCAATGATGTCTCCGAATTGTGGAAGGGACAGTCTCTCGCATCCCCCTAACCACCCGCCCCCCTTCTGAAAAACATGGTGTATGAACTGTTATAGTGACAAAGGAGATTATTCTGATATACACTTTTATTGATGGTTACCTTCCCAGAACTCAGAGATTATCCTGACGATCCGCATAGAGGGTAGATTGCCTCAATAAATTGTTTAATAACTCTATGATCCACAGGGGGGTGATCGTTCAACTACACCACGGACTCAATGTGTTACATACGTCAACAAAATCACAGCATCGATTGTCCCACCGCTGATGAATAAAACATGGAAGTCGGAGAAGGAGTCCAATGGAGCTATGCACGCATACTCTTCCATCATGAGGCCCAAATAAGATTGAACGGGGCACAATTGCCAACAAAGGTAGGCCCTATATGGAAATCATATCAGCTGGTGAAAATAAAAAGAATAGATTCTGAGTAATCACTCTAGTATCTGCGACAGTGGGAAAAAAAACTCATTTCATTACCGTGAAAAATTCATGGATTTGAAATTAACCGATAGTTAATGAGAAATGTTATACGTACCTTTATGAGTTTATATAAAGCATCATTTCACTTGGCAAGGTTGGTGTTTGGAGCACAGTAGCAACAAATTTAATTTTGGCCAGAACATTTCACAAGGATCCAGATTTTACCGTCATCATTCGGGACCAGAGTGATGCACGTTGGCTATCAATGCCAACGCGACCTTCAGTTGAAATGGTCAAGAAAATCCTTTTTGGAAACCTCTCGACATCCCACATTGTACGACGTACGATCAGTGTCAAACAATAATTACAACCATTGAGATGGGTCTTCCCTCGGGAATGAGTGAGGGAGAGCGGGATATTCGGACCAATGTTCCCAGGCCTGTGTCAAGCAGAATGCCCAATGCACTTGGTGTTAGTGATTAAACTTGAGAGGCTTGTCAGGAAGCAATGGTAATTTGTTGTTTGATGACATGGCGGAACACTGTCCCAATACAATTTCGTATACCATCACTATGCTACAATGAGTCAATACAATAATAATTCCCATACACATTCTAGCACGTGCCCTAATAGTAGCACACATGAATTGGGGGCAAATGTCATATTAATTACCCCCTTATAATAGCACTTTTTACCATAGTTTTCATGAGTGTTAATCTCAGAGATACTGCAGAAATAATTGAAGTTGAGCTACAATTTAGTTATAACAATGAATTTTTCAACAGTAGGTACATTTTAAGGTGTGATGAAAACATGAATCTGAAACATACCATTGTTCTCTTATCAGCCTCATTAGTAAATTGTGCAAATGACGATCAAATTACAAATCAGTGTCCCTAATAGAAGCACATGTCTTGTATTTGTTTAGCTTGGTGAGCTTCTATTAGAATGAATACGCATATAACAGAACTATGTCAATGGCCAGCGTACTTTTGAGTTCAATTGGGCTCCTACAGTTAACACCAATTGGCCGCACACGTTAAACAATTTCCGGATATATCACCTTTTAGGTTTGTAATGATAAAATCTACCGTCAGGATTATGAAATATAATACATTGATCTATATTACAAGCTATAATCCCCCATAATAATCACATGTATCGTCAATTACGGCCATTAATTGACAACGTTCAGTGGCGTTTTGAAAACTAGGGCTTTTTCCTTGCCCCGCAAGGTCAATTCGACTTGCCAACATTATATGCCTCTCTATTTTTCAACTTAGCTTCGTATTGTGGAATAATTCGACTGACATAAATATGACATGCATACATTATGAGATGTTAGGTAACATTAAACCTTGTATGTAATGAGCATAGCTAATAACTCTGATAATATCGATCATTTAAATATTACATATCAGTTGGCAACCGTTTGCCATGGGACGCTGTGGAAATTTCTGAGTGCGATTTATAATAAATTTTCTGAATTGGACCGAAAAACGCCGTCTGTTCCCATTGTCCAATCAGAATAAGTTTTACATAGGCAGTTAGACCACAAAGGGCCTTCTATAGAAACAGTTAAACTGGACCAATAGACTACGGAGTTTCCCATGATCGCAATTCTTGTACACCAACACTGCCTCAATTTGTGAATTTTACCGATTCTCTATTGAGAATTCATTCGAAATATTTTTTCCAGCCAAGAAACGCCGTTGGTTCTGGAGAAATATCGCTTAGAATTGGACATGATGAGAAAGAGGGGAATATCTTCTTTCAGTTATTGAATAAACTGGAGTTACAGCTTACCTTACCGCTTCCAGAGTTATTGCAATTCTAAAGAATAATTTGTGCCGTAAATAGGGAATTACACACTGACATTACTGTCTGGAATAGCCTAACAGCAAAAGCCCGGTTAGTTCCATTATGTATTAGTTTTTTTTTTTCATTTAGACCTGACGCCATACGAACAGCACATCCATTTTCTCGCTGGTGTTGCAATATGATAATATTACATGCAGAATCAATTATAAACAGTCCGTGAGATTCTCCTGTTTGGGAGAACTCAGAGATTCTCCTGTTTGGGAGAATCGTTATGTTGATACAGTTATGAATAAGCATTGTCTGCAGACCATTAGATGCAAACAGTCATTCCTCTCTCTGGTAATGACACACTACGCTGTTGAGAATTTGACAATAGTCAATTATTACAGTTACGTGTGCTCCCATAGCAGTGTTAATAACCTTGTATTGCTTGTTTTTGCAAGTTCAGGTATATAGCTACCCTAACTACTTACAACAATGAACAGCTGTTCGGAACGATTGTGACAAATATCTCAAATTGTCAACTACTAATGCAACACCAAGGGCTTTTCGTAGTTGGGCGGCCAAACGAGGGTCCTGAATATGCAAAGAAGACTCGAATTGGATGAATTTCCAAGAGGGGTAAAAATTAATGTTTCCTTTTTTTTCATATGGGTGAATGTTGCATTATGGGAAAAAACAATAGACAGTCTCATTAATAATTCGAATTCTCCTACATAGGAGACAATTTTATTCTCGAGTAGGAGAATCTCCTGGACTGAATAAATAGGCTAATCCAGTCATGAAATAATCCAACATGGTATTCTATTGATTCAGGCCCTGCAATAGATGAGCTAATTTAATAGAACGAATCAGAGCAGAGATACATTCAAACAAACATATATGTTAAGAGAACACCTCATGCTAATATAATTGTTAGACTTTGGACCCTACTTCCAACTGTGCTCTTATGAGGGGGGGGGGGGGGGGGAAACACCCCAAAATCAAGGGCACAGCCACTGTCTTAAAGTGGTGGGGGTCAGAAGCCAATTTTTTTTTTTGGGGGGGGGGGGGTCAAAGCAGTGATGGAGAAACATTTTGGTGTGTGAAAAAATCAATATGTCTGGAAGGGCCTTCCCCAAAAGTGGGGGGCATGCCCCCACCCCCCACCGATTCCAGTGGGGGAGACGGATTACGTTTAAGTGGAGAGGAGCGACTGAAACAGGATGAAGGAAAGAACACACTACAAAATGATGAGCTAGACCACAACAAAGCCTCCTTAGTTTTACGTCAGTAGCATAATCCAAACTATCTTGTGAATACGTGAAAATTATTGTGTAAGCAGTTATGACACTATCTTCAGGAATGTCTCATGGTCTACCAAAGTTGAAATCAGCAAGTAATGTGCATTATGAGATACATGTGTATTACATTCAGGAGGGGAAAAAAATTCAGGGTTTTGGCAGTGGCGTAAGGTGACAGGATCGAGGATAGCTGATATCCATAAAATATTAGGCATGATTTTCCCATTCACACAATTGCCAAATCTGGTTCCCGTACAAATTTATTGCGGGAATTCCGTTCCACGTTCAGTGTGTAGCAAATTTGGGAATGTTTTTTCACAGGACCATGAGAAGGTATTTAGTACATAGTTGGAAAATAGGCTGTATACAGTGCCAAAAAGAATGATGTGATAGGAGCATGAGTTTCTGAAGGGACATCTCAGGTCACAAAGTCAGGAGAGAAGGGCCAGAAACAATTTTTCAGAACTTTCATAATTCCGTCAAAGTCTGTATTTTTTTTTATGGAGCCAAATTCTGTTAATTTTGGGGGAAAATGGAAAATCAATGGCCCTCCCTTAAAACAACATATACTAAATAAGTTGAAGCACTCAAGGAATAATGCCCCTCACAAGATAATTCCATTGTTAATGCATGAGAGAATTAAACGAACAATGATGAAAAAAACAATTATTACATACACGAAGAACATAAGGGACCAGGTAGTAGACGTTACTGGGATCAAATGTCACATATAGCTGCCTAAGTCATCACAAAATAAAATTAAATCGGGTACGTTAATCCTAGGCAATGATGAAGGAATGGGATTGTCAGAGGCCCGTTCTAGCCCAATTCTTTCTTTTTTCGTGAACCACCAGCACTCTGAATAAAGAGCATTATTTTTTATCATGAACTAAATTTCCTAGTAATTAGGATCATTGAGAATAAGTCTCATCAAAAAATTGGGGTAACATTTTGGTTGAGCGGGGGGGGTAGAGGAGAAATGGGAATATTTGTATTAGTAGTCTAGTATATTATACACACAAGCTTTCAGTTTAAACCACGGAGACCAGGGGACTCGTACATAACGTTTTTACAGGTACAAAACCGATTTAAAATTTCAAAGGTGAATAAGAGGCCTAGCACTGTACAACGTCAATGGTAGGGCGGCCTGCAAGTTCCGAACTATGGAAGCAGGACAGATATAAGCATTGCAAAGAGCACTTACAATGGGCAAACCAGTAAGTGAGAGAAAAATGCCTCTAAAATATCCTCGAATAAAAATAAACAAATTCTGAAATTCTGAAAAAACGTTAGATATATGTCTGATATATTTTAAGAGACCCAATTCTATAGTTGCTCTTCTAATTTTGATGCAAAACTCCCCAGCCGAAGTACCAAGATATCTAAACCAATAAATTGCCTGCTGGACAAAAGTAGAAGGGAGATGGGATAACCAACCAGGATTTGGGATGTAGGAGAAAGGGGGTGGCTTATAGGGTACAATAAGGGGTAGTTTTAAAATGTGCCGCGAAGAATCACATTTTTTGTACATTATGTCGCGATAAAGGACGTCTGGTCCCGCCAGATATAAGAGTCCGCAAGGAAATATGTATTCTGGAAAAAAATTGAAATGTTACCGTCAATCGTAAAAGAACAATGTGATGGATTACCACATATTGCTGGCTGCTCTACTAACTGTTTTCATGATCTGGGCCTGAAGATTTCCATTACCTTTATATCAGTGCTGTATCTCGCTGTCATCAACTCCACTGCAAGAGTTATTCCTGCTGCTAGAGGGCAAGGCACTCAACGAAACACAGGCAAGGATACAATACAAATGTTTGGGGTCGCTTTTTCAAATGTAGTCACACAGTGTTGGGTAGCGTAATCCCAATTTGTTATGTACATGATATTTGTGCTAGAAGGCACAATCTTCTACACCGGCCCCAACAAAAAAAGTTCCTCTTGTTATCTCGGTCATCAGACGGAATTGTCCAAAACCTTCTGTAGCAAGTGCCAAGCTGGGCAAATAGGTTCGACTATAGATGGCTGGACATTGCACAGCTAAGCAGCGCGCATCTGTGAAATGAAGGTGGGGCCCAGAGAACGAAACAACAGGTGTTTTTCTCATATTCTTACAGGCTGTAATTACCCTGAGTATGGCCGGGGGGGGGGGCCGAGGGGGGGGGGGGGGTGGGTGCATCTTGAAGAGTTCGAGGTCCCATCCAAGAGGAGGGTCAATTCCAATATAACACAGGCAGAGAACTTGGGGGGGGAGGGATTTCTTACATCTGGATGAGAGTGGGACATCAACTTTTAAGCTACAAGTGAGTTAATGACGCTGCTCTCTGCCTTTTTTTACGTCAGCACTTCTTAATTTGTTAAGATAATCAGTTGGTTTTAACTACTCTGGCCTTAGAAGTTAAAGCAAATTGCCAGTTCAAACCATTAACAACAAAATCTTAAAACATATCAGAGATGGATATAGTTGCCAGCCTGTGTTATCTATTAAATGGCACTTAATCGGTGACTATTCCAATTCCAATTCATTAAAGGATCTGGTTTGATAGATATTTTTACTATGTTCCGTTAGGTTGTTTCATGGCAACAGGTTGTATAACTAAAGAATTGGTCATCTAGAATATGGATATTTTATGGGTTGTAAAATGCCTGCATGCAGAATGATTCCAGTGCATTTTGAACCTTTTGCAACAGGGGTGGTATTGGGGTACAGGGATGACTCAGAAGAGGGTTCACATGAATATGACTTCGGCTGAGCATCTCGCCAGGGCAAAAATAATAATTGTGCAGACAACCTTTTGTGGATAAACTTGAGTTTTGTCCCCTCCTACATCCCCCCCCCCCCTCCAAAAAACAAAAAACAAAAAAATCCTCACTAACTCTCCCTCCCGACCCCCCTAAAAAAAATAGAAAAAAAATCCTCACTAACTTCCCTCCACCCCCCAAAAAAAAAGCAAAGAACTAGTTCTGGCTAATAAAATGGGCACTACGAGTCAGTGACAAAATAGTCGGTCACAAACAACAGTGTTCGCAGGACTATGGGGTCATTATGACAGCAGTATCAATGTATCACAGTAGCACTACGTGTCAGGTATATATACAAATGTCTCAAAACCCAGTTAGGGCAATCTATGGGTAGTGTACTTCACAATCAACATGTGCAGTATTCTAGCTGGCTCACGGGCTACTAAAACCAGAGTTAGCCAAAGGCATTGAGATTGTCACTGAAAAATTCATTTTCTTGACTAGACTGCAATCTTTTGCTACCAATTCTTGTCATGAACTGTTATTGCATTTGAGAACATCTTTTATTGTTCAATTTAAGAAAATGAACTCATCGAGCAGATGCATGGCCTCTTGCAAAATTGCAAAATAGGACCAAGCTCTCTAGCAAATCACAATTCTATGGCCTAGCCCCCCAACAAATTCCATATTCACCAACGGACCGATGGTTGAATCTTTCGTGATCAGCGGCTTGGTACTCCAACGACCTTTTCGCCGGGGCGCCCCCAGTCCACCTCATTCAAAATCCTGGGGGTTCTTCTCTATAGAGCCCTTCCCCGCCATTTGCCGAAGAATCGCTTGCATAGTGCACACAGGGACAGTGACGCGGTGAAGCAGGCCAGGAAGCCGACTGCAATTACAATGACGTACCAGGGCCCAGACACTGAAAAGACAGAAATACGGGTGGTAATTTGGTCAAAATATTTGACAAGGAGGGGTGAATGTGTCTCCTCTCCCAAAAAAGTTAATGTGTAAGGGTCAGTTTTGTCGGACTTTCAAATGTGTAGAAGGACCTTATAATGACATATTTCACAAACCAGAATGCCAAAAGACTTGACGATTCCTTGACTGCCTGGATCGTCAGTGCCCCTCATATGCCATTTTTGTTTTTTTCCCCCCCCTGACCCCAAGAAATAGGGTTCATTTGTTCATCATGAGGAACCCACATACCAAGAATGAGCAGAATGAGAAGTTCTCCAAACAGGTGGGGTTGAGTCGTGTGATCATGAGACATGCATCACACATTACACACACACACACACACACACACACCACATACCTGTGTAGGGCGCAAACGGGACGCACAAACGGGACATTGATCTTTCACCATGGAAATGGGGACTCGATGCAAAACCTACTTAGGGGTTACCCCTACCACTACAGTATATTTTTAAGCAGTTTTAAGGGAAAACAGGAAAACGGGGTATCCCCCATTCCGTTTTTTTGGGGGCGTTTTTCCTATGGAAACGGGACAAACAACGGGGATATCCCCGGTTCGCGACGTATCCCCAGTTACGTGGAAAGGAGCCCGTGTGTGTCCCCGTTTTACTGGTCCACAAAGCACACACACAGACACTGGCTGGACTACATATAGGTTCCTCTGACTTTTGTCTACAATAAACTGAGTATAACCTGAGAAGCAAGGAGAATACTTATCGAGCACAAGATACCTGGTACCTATAGTATCGAGAAGCAGGCCATATAATAAACGTCCAGGGGACAACAAAGTCTGGACAGGAACCTTCAGAATTGGGAAACATTGGCTTTGAACAGAGAATAACAACCATGGGATGCAATGCTGAGTCAGGGCATTCTTTCTGTTTGGGGGCCGTGTGCTGAGCCAGGGCCCCCTTTGTTTGGGGGCCGTGTGCTGAGCCAGGGCCTTCTTTCTGTTTGGGGGCCGTGTGCTGAGCCAGGGCCTTCTTTCTGTTTGGGGGCCGTGTGCTGAGCCAGTGCCTTTTTTCTGTTTGGGGGCCGTATAGAGTCGTTTCAACAATGTTCAGGAGCTTGGGACTCCGGGCTCATTAACTCCCCCCCCCCCCCCAAGGTTTGATTCAGATGTCAGCAAGGGATGAATAGATGAATGGTAGCAGATGAAATAGAGAGAGAGAGACAGTATAGACAGACAGAATTTCAGCAACGAGGGCTGGCGGACCCATTAGCTTGAAGAGCATCCATGATTTTAGTCTCGTTGAGACACTCTGATTTGCTGTTTCTCCAGCATGACACTGTTACCTCAATGCTTCCCAACGCATCCTCACCACACTTTATCCCATGGAGCTATTATATACAGGCCCTGATCTGCCGATCAAATGTCTTGTGATTAGTCTGTGAGGCAGGGTCATAATATGCATAACCTTCACCTATACAATCAAGAACACCAATCAAAATATTGTAGCCATAGCGTGACTACGCTTGCCCTGCGCGTGTTTCGTATACCGTGATTGGTTCATCATAACATAAGCCAAAGGGAACTTAGTCTCCAAGGTGGTTTTGCTCCGAGTATAACCACTGACATATGTGCTACTTCTCATGTAGGATAGTTTTGCTTGGGCCACGCAATTGGATGAAACTGTCCTAAACTTGAGACTACTGTAATTAAGGCAACTGCAGGCTTGGAGATAGAAAACCCTATCTATAGGTCCCAAACCACATTTCATGTTCGTATGTAGATTATTGGCCTTCAAAGTTTTGGTCCATTATGCAAGAAATTGGGGAGAATCCCCATTGCGTCATAACGCATGAGGTCACACTTGGACAACACCGGGAAAGTTATGTCATGTCTTTCATTGTTTCATTTGTTTAATAAGTACAGTTAGGCGCATGAAATTCTGTTGTCTTTTCTCCTCAACCCCACGTAACCTCACAACCTACCAAACCCACAACAGCAAACGTAAATGTTCTTCGAAGTGAATAATGTGTGATTTTCAATCGAAAACAAGATTGTTTGCGGTTGAGCACGGATACTTATATTGCAATGATTGGATGCTTTTTCGATCTTGCGCAAGTACGAATGCACAAACTTTAAAAGGACTGTAACTCTGTAACAAAAAGTTGTATGAACCTCGGGTTTCGACTGACACATTCCATCTGTTTCTCCAGCTGATATATTAGCCTCTTCATAATTCATCCTGCAGTTGTCCTTCAGAAGCTCAAGTGCCACTTCGTTGTCATTCTGCATACCAGTACTTTGTCAGCTTTCTAATCAGATCGGGCTTTTCTTTATCAGACATACTGGTTGGGACAAGGCTGTTGGGCCGGTCATGCCAACGAGATGTCATATTTTTTCCCTTCTGTATGTTGTTTCAAAGGTCATTTGAATATTTCAGAGATGACTTCCTAACCTTGTCGTATTATATAATCGATTGAGAGTACATTAAGTGGATTTAAGTTTATGAAATCATAACTGTGACCCATGAATACGTATATAGTGCCTGCAATACACCAATACTTGGCAAAAGCTATAGACCTCATTTCTTTCTAACCAACTTTGAAATAACATCCGAGTGTTTATA
Source organism: Sclerodactyla briareus (assembly GCA_026419785.1). Classification (NCBI taxonomy): domain Eukaryota; kingdom Metazoa; phylum Echinodermata; class Holothuroidea; order Dendrochirotida; family Sclerodactylidae; genus Sclerodactyla; species Sclerodactyla briareus. The sequence continues at coordinate 204,021 of JAODTK010005276.1, read as the reverse complement.
GGTTAGTGTTTCCCACATAGAAACTTGCTGAGGCACTTTATGGATTTAAACGCCTGATCCATGGGTGGACTTGTCCACACCTGTACTACGGAATGCCCATCTTGCTTGTTCACTCTGCTCTGACTGACTTCACACCATTCCAGTATGTCTGTTCATTTTGTCGCTGGGCAACCACAATGGCGCCCACTACTTTTCTCATTCAACCCATCCCCCCTAAGGTCCCCACCCTATCATGGTAGCGTGAGAAACTTCAGGGGGACTTGCTTAATTTGTCCAACAGCATAATTGCAGGATCATGAGGAAACAACAGCAGTTCAACGTCGAACGAATAGTGTGCAGAACATTTTTGAAAAACTCTGCCAAAAAAATCAAAGCCCGGCCAACACAAACTTCACAGATCCCCCCCCCCTCCCAACAACAAAACATCTTTGTGAAAACATGGATGAATTGATTGCCTATCAAATAGTGGGGGGGATGAAAGTTTAAAAATGCCGGGGAACGATAGTTGCTCTGCGGTGAATTCTGTCTAGGTTCCCCTCCGAACTGTTCAGTGGTGAGAGGCATGCGCACTTGGAACCACAAACTGATCAAGAATTTTTAATAACTGTAAGTGAAAAGCCTTATTTTCTGCAGCCAGAAGTGGGAACGATTAGGCTAACCCTGCCTCCCATGAATGCTTGGCATGACATGGACAAGGTTCCCCCATTTTCCAATGTATATATATCCATTCACACCCCCTTCTCTATCCCTGTCCCCAATTTTCTCCTCCTCCTCTTTCAAAATGGCATTTTCCCTCTCCCAAATTGGTTGCGGAGTGAGGGGGGAGCGGTTGACCCTGCAGCAGATGTTCAGAGGGATATTTCCAGCGCGGAGTGTTATCCTATGCTATACACCTCCCCCCTCCCCCCTCTCCTGACTGGTACATCGAAACACTATCATATGTTGGCTACACGATGTGTTAAGCGGGGTATATAATGAGTCATAGTATCTGTCAGCCCATAACAGATATACTCTACCTCAGCCCAGGTAACAAATGACATTATAGTAGATTTACACTTCTTTTATTATATCAGTATCGTTGACCCAGTATATCAGGGAGATGTCGTGTCACCTAGTTCCCATGGGGATTGCACTGTCTCTGAGTTTTCCGTTCATGCTCTCTTAGCAAATGGGATGCCAGACAGCTTAGAACCGCATTCTCGTTGAGGTTTGCCTAATATACACAGGGTATTGACAATTAGGAGTTGAGAGGGGTGGGGCATTCATATGTAATTGATGGGCATTACAATGGATCATATGCACCTTCCATGTTTCAGAGCCACGAGAAGCCCCCATCCTCTCCCCCACCCCAGTAATTGATCAAATGTAGACACTTTTCCAGGCGAGTAAACTCATTTTCTCTCCTGGAACACATAATCAAACAATATTTAACAACTGTGATGATGAGGGAGGATGATAATCTACAAAACAGTACGGGTTTGTGGATCTGTGAGCCTATGAATACTACCCCTTATCGACCATTGCACCCCCTCATAGAATCGAGGTCTGGCATTTAACATAGTACCGGGTGGCAACCCCAATCGCCCTTCTCTTTTTGCCAGGCTAGGCGTCCTGCATTCTCGAGGGGTTTGTACCCCGGGAAGAAATGTGGGACGCCTGCGACGGGCCCGGGAGAGGGTGGATGGGTGGGACTGTCGTATAAGGGGTTAAGACTATAGGCTCACCAGATTACAAACCCGTACTTTTGTGTGAATCTATTTCACATACTCTACGTACCCCTTATTGACCTGCACCAGTTAGAAACAGGCGCTTGCGTGGTGGCCCGTGCCGGTCGCGCCGTGCAGGAGGATGTGAGTAGGCGGAGGGTGCAGAGGCGTATGGGCAAACTTGCCCTTCCCTTGTGACACCGCGTGACGGCCCAGAGCCGAGACAAAGGTGGTTGGAATCTTCCACGCCGCCGCTTTCCTCCGACTTTGTTCTAGACGGGCCGAGAAGCCATGGCTGCCGCGGATGCGGAAGCCAAACCTGATCGCCGTGACGCGATCAAAACGAGTCCCCTCGATAACCAAGCCCATGGCCTGGACGGGCACCGGTGCCTGTCCTCGGGTTTTTCCCGAGGGCAACCCGATCGCGGGGAGATCAATCTTCCGGCGCAAACGCCACCGACTGACTCTTGCAAGCAAAGCCGGATCCGAGCAGGAAAGCGGATCCCGTCTGGACACCGTGCCAGGAAGGACGGCTTAGTAGTGAGCGCCTCAGACAGCTCTGGCGGCTCGCGGAGGCCAGGACACCCCCAACAAAGGCGTGGAGGTGACGAGCTCCACCGCTCGTAAGGCGTTTCGTGGATGTGGCGAGAAACATGCCGGGCCAAAAAGAGCGGCAGGTGACGGCTCGCTACACGTTCGCCTAGGAGCTGGCTGTCAGTGACATGCTACGCCCCGGAGGACCCAGCCGGGAAAAAACCGCGATGTATCGCCGCAAGGGCGGAGTGGAAGGCCCGGATCGTCGAGTCCTGCTTCCCCTGGTAGAAGAGGGGCCAAGACGAATGACTCGCGGCCTACCGAGGCAACCATGGGGTTACAACCGAGGATGTTGCGACGCCCGCCAACCGGTCACGGAAGCCGCTTGCTCGGAAGCATTGTTGGCTCGTCTCCCGCAGAAGAGACACAGTGCGCAAGTGCCGTGGTACCACAGCTAACCTCATATGCCCGAGCCAGAAAGGGTCCGGAAGCAGAGGGTCTGAAGTCGCGCATTGTAAGCCGCCACAAAGAGTCGACGAAGGTCATCGATTCGGGACCACACTGCGTGCCTTGCCGCTGATCCGCCCAAAAATGGGGCCGTCGTCCTAAGCCAGCCATCACCCGAGAGCGACGCGTCTGTGGTCACTGTGCCCTGGGAAGGGAGTCGCAAAATGCGACTATACCGCAGCCACCCATGGGGCTCTGTCCACCGCCGGCCACCTATCTGGCTCGTCCATCAGGACAGGAAGAGCCGAGATCCCAAGAAGAGGGATCGGCTTGGGTGGATGCGACCAACAGATCGCAGCAGCGGCCGCGCTGGCGCGACGAGAGAGATCGAGAGTATCGATCATAGTGGCCGCCGGAATCCATGGGGCTGGTCCCGGCCCTGGAGGGGAATTCTCGGAGGGCAGGATGAACACTGCAGCCGCGGCAACGTCCATGACGCGCTGAGATCCGCGCGGTATTGATGCAATCGGACCCGCTTTCCGACGGGGCACCCGGGCCAACATCGTGTGAGCGACGACCGTGATGCCTCCGTGGCCGCCAGAAAGCGAAGAGGGGCTGCGACCCAGGTGAAAGAGCTCGGGGCCGTCGGGAGGGCCGAATGGGAGGGACCACCAAGCGGTAGTCATGCCCCATGTAGCGGAACGAGTAGAATCGGCCGCTGAAGCGGGTGCGTGGGCAGATGAGCGTCCCATAGGTCTCTCGACGTCGCCCGCCCCCTCACGGAGGGAGGATCGGGATGGCGGTTTAGCAAGGGACCCCACCCGGAATTTCCTTTGGGCGGACGGGCCGATTTACCCTCTCGGTGGAGCTTCGCCGAGTCAAACGATGCACTGCGTAAACGAACCTCGCTTTTCGCCTATGACTTCGGCCTCCCCTTAGCTTAGAGGTCGAGTCGCGGCGCTGGCCGGATGCCGGCCTCCTGCCGGTTCTCGTCTGCCGGGCGGCATTGAAGCGTCCACAAAAATGGGTCTACGCCCAGGAGGGCAGTCCACACGAAGCAGCTTTCATGGCCTCCGTAGGTTATGACACCGCCTCGAGGACGATTTCCCGCCACGCGCCCGTGCCCCATACGGGATCACATTTCCGGTGTCCCGCGGAGAGCTGCGCCCCTCTATGCCGTGAAAAACGCCGTAAACCCCGACTTCCACGACGAGCCGGTAAAGGCATGCGTGTCACATGCGGACCGACGAGTCGGCGTTCCAGAGTTTCATTTAGCCGCTCAGAGGTTTCGCGACACCCTCTTTGTGGAGGTGCCCCGGGCGATGGACTCGAAGTGGGTGGAACCCCTCAGCCATCGATCGGCCCCACAGGGTGGGTGTATAACCGGCCGGCCATGAGGGATAGGGGGGACGGTCGGCGCGGTGGCTGTTCCGATCGGGAAGGCTCCTTCGGAGCCAGTTCCCGTTGGAATGTGGCGACCGTTCATTCTGGAGCGTCACGGGAATGCCGTGCCAAGGAACAACGCCCGCTCGGAGCCCGAGAAAACCTTGGCGTTCGAGGCGAGTGAACGACCGAAACAAAGGCGACCTCTACCGGGACGGGTTGACGCCGGTGGCGAGGCCTGCTCCAAGGGACACGAGACTGCTCCAGAAACTGGTTTTCAGGGCACTCGAGAATGGGTCCTGAGGGAGGGGGAGGGCGGGGTTGGTCGAAGACGACCCAAACAAAAACTCTCGCCCGGTCGCCAAAACTCTCGCGCACGTGCTGCAAGAATGACAGAGGACTGGGCCTGCCGCCCTCCACCTCTTCGAGGGCTCGTGCGGTAGATAGTCCCACCGGGATCTCCCCGAGCTGGCGGCATGGGCTGCCGCGGCGGAATGCGGACCGGGAGGAGGGCCACAAACGGGCACAACTCTGCTCTGGGATGCCGATCGGTTCGGCCAGTTGAAACCCCAAACGAGCCGTGGTCCCACTTCCAGGGTCCTGACCCGGGTGTTCGGAAACAAACCAACGGAGCCCTGGCTCTAGTGGTTGATTCCGCAGCCGGAGCCACAACCCGAGCGCCCCGTGGGTGCCGCGAAATCTGAGCTTCAACGCCCTCGAGATGGCCGGTCGGCCATGCCGCTGCCAATGCGCCCAGCCCGACCGAGCCGTGGTTCTCCGTAGGAGCCTTGGCGATTGGTTTCTGTTGTGCCCAGGATCATAATCGATCGGGTCGGCTGAAAAACGGTCTGGTACTCCTCATGCGCCGGGCCCCAGCGAACATCGGCGCGCTCGCGAACGAAGCAGACCAAGCGCCCCAGGATCCGAACCGAGAAGCGCGTCGGTTCGGCAGGCTGGAAAAACAGCTGGCGCTTCTCATCTGCCGGGACTCCAACCTCAGGCGGCGGCCGTTCATGAGGGCCGTACCGGTGGACCGACCTACCGGGCCAACGGAGTCACTGGCCCTCGGGGTTGGCCCAGTCTACCGATTCTGACCGCGTGCTCTGCATGCGCCCTAGGATGCGTCCGTTTGAAGCCAAGCCTGTCGCTCCACGCGCCCCAACCAGCTAGAACCAGCGCCCGGGTCCTTCGGAGATCCAGACGGCGGTTGTCAGACCGGCCTGCGTCCCCCGCCGGTGGTCAGACAAAAAACTTCGGCCGGCCGAAGCCGATCTGGCGCCCGCGGCGCCCTCTTCAAGGGTACGGATCTCGGTGGCTGGTCCACCGGAGCCACCTGATCCTGGCGATTGTCCGGCTGAAGCCAACCAGGGGCTCGCAGGCCCCCTAACCGAGCCGTCGACAACCCTCGGGAGTCCGGGCCTCGGTGTCCTACCCGAGCCCCCGGCTCCCGGTGGTCGGTTCAGCCGGGCGAAGCCGACCGGGCCTCCGCCGGCCCGCCATAACCGAGCGTCGACCCTCTCTGCGGAGTCCCGATGCGGTGTTTAACCCACGGCGCCTCCTGCTCCCAGTGGTCTGTCGGCCGGGACAAAGCGACCGGGCGCCCGCCGGCGCCCTAACCGAAAACGGTTGGACCCCCTCGGAGTCGGATTCGGTGTCTAAACCACCCCCCCAGGAGCCTCCTGCTCCAGATGATCGGTTCGGCCGGCCGAAGCCGACCGGGCGCTCTGCCGTCGCCCTAACCGAGCCGTCGACCCCCCCGGAGTACGGACCTCGGAGTCCGGACCTCGGAGTCCAACCCCAACGGAGCACCCGGCTCCCTGTGGTCTATTCAGCACCCGGCACCCCGGCCGGCGCCCTAACCGAGCCGTCGACCCTCGGGGTCCGGACCTCGGTGTTCCGACCAACCCGAGCCCTGCTCTTGGTGGTCGGTTCGGCAGCAAAAAGCCGGACGGGCGCTCCGCCGGGCCCGCCGAGGCCGTTAGACTCCCATCGGAGTCCGGGACCCGGTATTCGACCACCAGAAGCCCCGGCTCACAGGGGTCGGTTCGGTCGGCCGAAAAGGCCGGAACGGGCTGCTCCGCCGGCGCCCCTCCTAGCCGTAGACTCTCCTCGGAATCCGGACCTCGGTATCTTCCGGACCCCCAGAGCCCCGGCTCCCGGTGGTCGGTTGGGTAGGCCGAAGCCGGACGGGCGCTCCGCCGGCGCCCCCTCCGAGCAGTAGACTCTCAAGGAAAGTTCCGGACCTCGGTAATCCGATCCACCGGTGCCCCCGGCACCCAGGTGGTCGCTTCGGCCGGCCGCGGAAGCAGCCGGGAAGCCCTACTGACGCCCAGATCCGCCGTCTGGAGGCCACCCGATAGTTGACGGTCATGGTTCGGCCGGCTGTCGCGACCTGGGCTCCATTGCGCTGGGGTTTCGGGACCGCCCTCCCAGCCGAAGCCGGTTGTGACGATCCCAGGTTCCTTTCCACTGCGGAGGTGAAAAAAAAAAAAAACTCGGTGACACTGCTGGTCGATCCGACGTGAGTCACCCCCGAGACCCGCCCGGAGGGAGCTATCCCCCCGCTGGCTGGAAACCTGCTTACCCTTGGATCCCTTGGCTTCTTCGGCTGTCACCCCGATGAACTGCAGGGTTTCGGCGGACTCCCCGATGAATGCAGGTTCGGACCGTGAAACCACTCTGCACCTACGGAACTCCGGCCACGGGTCCGACCATGGGAGTCCTTCGATTACGGACGCGTCAGGCGGTATTCCACGGTGTCGTACTGCTGCGTGGGAACCACTTGACGGGCCGACGTTCGTGCGGCCACGGCGCTCCTACTGCTTGCGGAGCCAGCGGTTTTGCCGCATACCGATGGTTTCCCTGGCTCTTATGCTCCTTCCAGGATGTGAACAGCCGAATTCCATGATAAAAACATCCTACCTATCTCTCCGTCTTCTCTCTCTCTCTCCGTCAAAAGAGCCGCCACTGCGACAAAACTTCCCCAGCGCACACGCGACAGCAACAAACCACCACCCCTGGGCCCCCGGGAAGGGACGGGGGGGACAGTGGGGGGACCCCCCAGAAAGGGACTGGGAGTAGGGACCCGAGGTGAGGGGGAGGTAGGGGGAAGAAGGGAAATCCGGTACTGACAAACTTACGGAACCCAAACACCCCAAAAACAAACGCCAAAGCCCAACAAGCGAACATCCGCAGAGGTGAGAGACACGCCCAGAATGTGTTATTTTTTTTTTTTTTTTTTTTTTTTACCCACAAGGGACTGTTAGGCAACGGGAGGTACACAACACACCCTCCCTACGTTAAGGGCAGAAAGGCTGTTAGGAACGTCACTTACGCGCGAACGGCGACCCAAAGAGGAGGAAAACAAAAAACGACCAAAACAGCGCGAGAACGAACACAACTCTTTCCAAAATGCTTATCCACGAAGCTGGAAGAAGTAGCTACGGTCTCCAAAACGGTCAACCAACCCTAACAACTTCCTTTGGTCGAAAAATTTTTGAACTTGTCCCCCCCAATGCCGAAAAACACTCGTTGCAGACGAATAGTCTGCCAAAAAGAGAATGGCGATGGGGTGGCCAACCCGGGACTATGTTAAAGGCCAGACTACTCGATAGCATATTTTTTTGGGGGAGGGGGGGGGGGGGGGGGGGGGTTTGGGGGGGGGGCTGGGGGTGCAGGTTTCGAGCGATATAATGGGGTAAGTATTCCATAGGTTTTGAGAATTAGGTTGTAGAATCTGGATGATGAGGGGATGAATAAAACAGCGATGATAAACAACCCGACTTTCCTTTGTAACATTTTACAAAAAATAAAAAAGATGGGGGGGGGGGTGATGGGGAAGGTCCCTGCTTTCCTTACCACAGATAAGGCCGAATATGCAGATTAAAGCAGTCCAGAGTCAATATCAGAGCCCAGTCAAGTATTCAGATTTTCATGTGGTTCGTGTTACGGTTAACATATCGCAGGCGGGCGGTAGTTATGTGCGTGATATGTGTACATATCAGAACTATGGCAAATCGACTGCCGCAAGGTCTTTAAGAGCCTTCACCGTTGAAACCTTACATTTGAAATTTGAAAGGCATTCAAATAGTAGGAATATGATCAAGTAGGGTGAATTTGCCTGCTTAGAAATACGTGACATCACATATCATATTGTGAAAAATAATGTCATGCGGCTGGAATATTTTTTGGTTGCAAGATCAGGGAAAAGAAACAGGTCGCCTGCCATGTTAGTAGTATTTGTATTGACCTAGATCAAAACTTGTGGTGACAAATGAACCAAGGGTGCAATGCAGGGGGCAGGGGGTGATTCACCCGGAATACTGAAGTCTAGCCCCTTGAAACTACCAGAGCCCCTGAAAAATTCCAGGGGAATGTGTCATAGGGCACAAGACACAGCATTGGAAAACGTCCCAACATTTCATGGAAAGTAGCCACTGAGAATGAAAACAGTATTTGCAGCCCTGGAGGAACATAGTTGGTAATCAGTGTGGTGGCTATATCCATGTTGTAACCTAGTGGAGGAGAGGAGAAAGAGGCCTCTAATGGGACCCTGTTAGAAAGGAAATCATCCCAATAAATATCATACAAATCATATTGGTGTTGTGCGATAGGTCAGATAGTGGAAATAGGAACACTCGTTCAATTTGCCAATGAAAAGTGTTAGGGACTTTTTCATGATCATGCAATGTTTTCATTTCATACCTGCATGTAACAGCAATTGATCAATGGGACTACAAGAATACAAAGTTTCCTTGACATCAAGTTTTTAGGAGGTGTTGGTGTAATTTTACGTCTCTTTCCCAGAATTGTCAGCAAGTGGTTCACACACAACCCTCGAGAATATCCTGCAGGCAACAATTCGTAATAATCGACAGACTTTTCCAAGGAGCTCCGATGAAAGAAACGGTTCTTTCAGAATTGCCCAATGAAACGAAGACACAACAACTGTATGTATACAATGGCTATGTAAGAGCCAGCAAAACAACCAGAAATTGTTAAATTTCTACGACTCCACAGTTTAGGGGCTAATTCCTAGGGTTAACATTGTGAAATGGGAAACCTCTGCTTTTATGTGTTTGCTTTAGAAACCAGGGTATATGGATAAGGCCTGGTGTGGTTTTGTTGTGTAGAGAGTTTTGTTCTTCGTAGAAAGTTTCCTTGCCTCAAGTTTTTAGGGAGGGGTTGGTAGTATAGGATCAAACCCCACAAAAAAAAAATCTAGGATATAATTTCCGGCCCTTGATGGTTCATCCGTGCACATGATTGCATCAGGGAGAAAAAAACCATGGCCCAATGCCCCCCTCTAATATAGGCCATGGAAAGTGACAGTACCTGAGCCGTAGAACACATCCATGTGAAAACTTGAGGATCAGGGGTGGGGGGAGGGGGGAGGGGGGAGGGGAAATGATGCGGCCATTAAACCAGAAATTAAATGTCAATGGGGGCATCGGCCAAAGAGTGGGGGTATATCCTCCCCCATCCTCTGGTGTGGGGCAGAGGTGCAGTTGTGCACCCATGACCCCGAGTCACTGGAAACTCCAGCAAGAGGGAATGTTGGATAGGCAAGTTGTCGTGTGAGTATTGCGTCTTGCGACACAACCAAAAATGTATTTAGTTCCCAAGTTTTACACCCTTGTGGTTTCCCTTGAATAAGTATAGGGTCCTTGTGGCAAGTATATCATTAAAGAGAAAATGAATGAAATACTTAGAATGACAGCTGATTTGATATCCACAATGCATGTGATTCACTTGTGGTATTATACCAACAGGTCTGATATTTCATCAAACTACCTTGCATTTTTGCCATATTGATCTGGAATATAATTAAGCCCTGCACTAGAAGAGTACATTACAATCTCACGCATGCACGTGTGGGATCGACATGTGGTCAACTAGCTGTGAAAATCACACAAGTCTATCCAGGGGAGGCCATCTGTACATAGTCAAAATTCTCAAACAAAATGTGAGCCGAGAATAGCAGTACTATAGTCAGGTGCACTTGCAAACCTCAAACCACCCTCGGACCACTATGCAAAAAAAAAAAAAACTGGAGAATCACTGCAAGGAATGACAAACGGCTGACCGCCAGAGCGACTGAAAAATGTGCAGGTATGATCAGCTGCACAAAGCGTTACATCATCCTCCATGTAACCACAACTGAACTTGACGGTCGCCATAAAATCCAAAGAATCAAATAACCCTGCACGTTGCCACAGTTGTAGTTGATGCAGTCTGAGGCATGTGTATATAAGCAGGCCATCAAAGCAGATCAAAGTCCAAGAATGTTTTCCTGGGATATATTCAACCTAAACAACAAGCCTGTCGTAACTATTTGCCGAGGTCCATCTACACCCATGGAAAGTTTGAACAGATGTGCTGGCCTAAGCTTGCTACTTTGATCCTTTCAGTGGGAGCTGAGGATGCTGGGTGGCCTCAGACAGCTGCTGACCTATGATATCTACCCACTCCGAGCTATAGGCTCTGGTTGAGTGCTCGACACAGGACAGCCCCGCAGTATAGGATTATTCATAGGTGTCATGAATATTTAACAGATTTCCCCGAGCATTCCCCAAAGGATTTGCTAAGTGTTCTGTTAACAGCAGAAGAGGGGGGGGGGGGGGGGGGGGGGGGGGTATTAGGGGTGGGAGTGTTGGAATGTATACTAGATTTCCCTTATCAGAGAATGAAGTGTCTTCACCATTAAAATACCTGGCTATCAGAATTGTACTCTCCCATGTACCATATCTAGACTGATTAGATTAAATTACTCTTTTTCACTCTCATTCTCCAGAGAGAACATGACATTTTCTGTCATTAAAACATGAGAAATATCCTTGTAGGCAGCGAAAAACTAGGTACGAGCTACAGGAAAAACAATTCAGGTATTGCATCTTCACTGGTAAATAGGCTTCAGAAATGTGTTCTACCAGACAGTAGATAGGCTCTAGAAAATGCATCTCAGACTGCCATTCTCTGGAGGAAATGTGTCTTTACTGGTATTAGGCTTCAGAAATATGTTCTACCAGAATTGTGAAGAGAAGGCGTCATGCTGATTGTGGTGCCGACGTGACGACAGACTTGGATGTCTAAGGAGTATTGAGGGAGTGCCTGGCCAGCACTGCCGACCCACCAGCTAGAGAGTGTAGCGGTTCTTAGGTTGAAACACTCATTGATTGCTGGAGACCGCCTGATTGATCAAGACTTAGACATCCCTCCCGATTTTGACACTCCTTCCAAACATGTTCACCACCAATGTTACGAGTGCAGGTAGATTTTATAATCTCATAGTAGTTGTTGCATCCTGATGTAGTACTTTGTACATATTGTATCACCAGACAGCAAATAAGCAAGAGAACCTTATTCTCCGACTCTCGTTTTCCAGAGGCAATGAGTCTTTCACTGGCAGAATTGGGTTCACCCTGACAGCACATAAGCTAGAGTTCGGAGGCATATCAGACTGTCCACCCTGACAAGAGAAAATGTATCTTTATGTGGTAAGATAACCAAATTGTGTTCCCCTGGTCAGCAAATAACCCACAGGAAAATATATATTTCCTACTTACACACATTGGCAAGGTTGTAACAGAAAATTATCCTTCCAAAACCCATATAGGATGCATCTAGTCTACTTCAAGAGCCTGATTGAACATGCACTCTGAGTTGGACTTCACTAACTGGAAATTGCCATTAGCTGCTGAACACTAGCTGGCTATAAGTGTGGTTTTCGACCAACTGCTCTCAACTGGTGAGAAATCTGGCAGATACCAGCACTATAAAATATAGAGTATTGTGAATATTCAACACACCTTAACTTGTTAAGCAACTGAACTATATCAAAGTGAGGTTCAGTCAAGGAAAGTCAAGTTGGAATGTACATATGTAGAGCAATGTACCATATATTTCCCCTAATTGGTAGGGGAATCCACTAAGGAGGTACTTACCTGTCCAATATGCCTAAATCATATTTCCTACCTGGCAGAAAACACCAAAGGTGCCACTGGCAAAACTCCATTGGAACCAACTCCTTTAGTTATATTTATGCCACAAAGATGCAAGCATCTGTTCCGAGTTCTGGCATCGGGATTCACCTTTTAGAATCCCTCGTTCTCATCCTTCTTCCTGAAGTTTTGAGAGTTTTTGTTTTGTGTGTTGGCTCCGGATCCAACAATGTTTTTGTTCCGTCGAAGAAGACGTTTTTACACAACTTTCATCTCAGGATGGGTCCGTAAGCCTTTGTTTTTTAATTTCTCAGGGCAGGCTCGGCCTATCCTTTGATTCGCACGTACAGGCTAGCAGGATCTATGCATTTGTCATCCTTCACCTCACAGCTTGTCATTTTGAGAAAATGTAATGTGCGAGGGAATGATTTTCTACAATGGCATGTTCTCTCTGTGAGAAGAAAAGCATTTCGTTAGATTTCTCAAAATACTAGCTCATTATGCCCCTTTAATGTCCTTTAAACCTAAAATCCCTGAAAACCCCATAGATACCACTAGTCCATGATTACATTTACTGATTAGATGGTAATCAAAATTAATATGTAAGAAGAAAGCATTTTGCAGTATTTCGCACGTAATAGCTCAATATGTTCTTAAATGACTTGCGACCTAAATTTGAGAAACACACCTACCCCATATGTACACTAGTACATGGAAAAAACTGAACAAGCATGATAGTAATCCACCTAATCTAGAAAGAACCATTGAAGCAGATTTTGCAGAGTTTTTCACCTTCGAAGTCATATGCCCCTGAATGACCTTGACCTTCTGTCCAGAACATCTGGTAGGTTATCACTAGTCAATGATAACACAGACCACGTAGGATAGTAATTATTCAACTAATCTGAGAAGCAATTTGCAAATTTTAGAAAAAAATTCACATGAAATCAAATATGTACTTTCAATGACCTTTGAACTCGAATCCCTGAAGCACCCTGCAGGTACCACTACTCCATAACATGTATGATGGTGATCCCACTTTATCCGTTGGAGGAGTATTTCGTAGTTTTTCCTATTAATAAGGGCCCATTAGCCTAGTAATCATGATTGACCTTGAAGATGTCAAGATGTTCATGAGCGACCACCACAGCCATGAAGGAACACAATTGGGGCCAAAAGGGCAAAGGCTTACAGACTAGATGGACAGACGAATGTACGGACAAAAAGAGCAGAGATACAGCTTTGAGTTCACCATGCTTATAATCTAGTTAAACACCTTGCAATTAAAAACCTGTGTCCTAGCTAGCTTGAAAAGCATTTGCAAAATTCTCTTCAGCATGGAAGGGCAAATTGCACCAGAAGGCAAAACTTTGCTTTTTGAATCCATATAGTAAAATTTGAAACGTCCATAAATAACCTCCAAACTTCCGGCAGTTTCAGTCAGTAATAGTGAGTTGATCAAATAAGAGCCGTTTTGGTCCTCCTGGGACGCACACACTAGGGCACTGAAGATATAGCTGGGGATTTGCTCCCAGGGGGAATACAAAATATTTACACCACTATTTTCTATTTTTCATTCATTAAAGCATAGATTTCCTCAAGGGAGACTGATATATAAAATATTATTTATGAATGATGAATCCCTATCATTTCTATGATTTATAACTTTGAATCTAATTAATACTATTTTCAGAGTAGTGATGAAGTTTACCTCGGCTCTGCGGGGATTAGACTGTCAAAATTCCAGCCAAGTTAGAAAAAAAAAATATATGAAATGTCCTCAAATGACAATGAACTTGCTAGAAACATCATCCGGAACCAATTAACCACAATAAATATGGAAATAGTCTCCTGTACGGTATCAGCAAGGATTTGACGATGATTATTAAATGCAAATGCTCCAGAACAGTGCTGCGCGGCTCATAACGAAAATCCCTAAATGAGCTCACATCTTATTTGAGCATCAGGACTACATTGGTAACATGATACGGCCGAGGATTGAGTTTGATGTTTAAATCTGGTTTTAAAGCTCGTTGCAGGATGAGCTCCCTCAATATCTAGTAAATATTTACTGGCTGACAGACTTTGGAGAGCCAGTCATTCATAAACGAGCATTCAAAAATCGTTCCTAGTAGCTTTTTTCTGGCTTTCTACCATCTTCACTTGCATTCGCTGGAATTTGTCAGCGTTTTCTTCACCTCCTTTCAGTATCAACTCTTGATTTATGTGAGTTTTTTAAAGGTTATTATTCTCTCTCTATCTCCTCTTCTACTCTACCCTGTTATCCTGCGCGGGGTGTCGTTAGCCCAGCTTCTTACCCTCACTGTAGTGTTTTGCATGCTGCGATCTAGCTAACACTTCCGCGGTACTGGCCTAGAACCTTAGAGCCTCGGCGGGTTCTTCGTCTTTTTGGGGTTCCTTCCATGCCCTCGCCAAATTACCAAAAATGTTGATTATCCCCATTCTTCAGATTTTCACACCAAATTACCCCAATCGGCATGGCTTAATTTACCAAGCATACTGGGCCATTTTTCGACTCTGACCTGTGTTACCTCAGATGACCTTGACCTGACCCCAAAACATTAGGATCAATCAATATGGGGGAAACACCACCAAGTATGAGTTTCATTCCATCCATCAGGGTGGGTCGATTATCGGTTCAAAACCAGGCAATCACTTACATACATGCATACACACACAACACGCATACTAACGTCACACAAGTGTAGATTCCTTGGGACCCCTGTCCAAGAAATGTACCCAGAAAGCCAAAAGGCTCAAGATTCTTGACTCTTCTGACAACCTATAGTCAAACACAGTGACATATGAGAGATTGAACCATCTCATTATGGGCAATGTAACATCTGACAAATTTCCCATGCTGCCAACAACCATAGGTTTCCTATATCTTTATAAAAAGCTACACACTAAATTGCAATGTTCTCAGATGTCCGACTCTTGTGACCTCATGGACCTTGAACGAAGTCAGATGATATTTCTCCTACTTTCATAAAACCTACTCCAAACTATCTTAGACAGCAACATTTTAAACCAGAAGATTTCTTCCGGACAAATATGATTGATGGTCGTGTCATGAACAAAAGTTTCACATTTTACTTTCTTTAACCTAACTCACCCATAGGTGAGTTGCCTGTAGGTGGTAGGCAACTCTTGTTTTGCCGCCCGGGGAGGTACCACTGCTGACCCTTTGGGTGCTTTAGTGATGCTCTATGCGTTGTCCGGCCCTCCGTTTCCTGTACCATTTTTGCGTCATTCCACGCTCTCGGGGTCGGTTGCCGTTTCTTCTGAGGACCCGGAAGGTCCTGTGTGTTTACCCCGGTTTCGCCTGAATACCATGGTTCTTTTTTTTGGGCATGAGGATACAAGTGGAGTCGGTGCGCTGCAGGCCGGCGTCAGATTAGTGCAGAGGCCGAAACCCCGGGGTGGGGTAAGCCTGTGGGGCGGTGTGCCTTTTCATCTGGCGTTAAATCCCGAGCACCCTCCTGCTAGTTCGCGAATAGGGGTCACCCTAGGTCGGTGTTGTTTCGGGTTGGTGCCCACTCGAGGTCCGTGCCTTCCGCATTACTCTTTGTGGTGTCTTGTAGAGCCCGTGGGTTTTCCACTTGCCCTACCTTTGTCCTCCTTTTACTACCTTAGCATGCTTATTTCAGTTTCTCATACGTCACCTAGGACAGCCCCTCACATGCATCTGGTTCTCTTTTCCTTTCTCTTTCGCGAATATACGCGGTTCCACAGCAATCTCAACAGGTCCACCCACACTCATCTCCTTTTTTTAACTTGAAAACACAGATTAAATAACCTCTTGATTTAACACATCTCCAGTGTCACAAACTATATTCTCCTGATTGTTTTTCATTTTCAGGCTGGAGTGTGCGCAGTTGTCCACTCCAGCATCCATGTCAGCCGCCTTTCTGAATTTGATCTCTGTTGTGACGACTTTCAACTTCTTGGCTCAAAAGTCGCTCTTCGCGAGCCTAGATTCCATCTTTTGCCTGCTTGTGAAACGATCTTGGATGTTGTTTTAACTACTCGCAGGTCCGCCAAACAATCAATAGTTGACATTAATAAAGCCATCTGGTCCTGAATGGCAATTCCTCTATAGTCCTCTGAAGTGTGCCCCGAACTTGCGCCTATCCTTAGGCAAGCTTTACCGCCTTTGTTATTTATGGTTAGGATGCTACCCTTCTGTGTGAAAAACATGCTCATGTCGCCCAGTCCCTCCTAAAAAGGGTGACAAATCCAAACCCCCCACTCCAATTACAGGCGATTGCCATCACTCGGTCCTCTCCAAAGTTCTGGAAACTATAGTAAACAACGCATGTTTTGAACTTTTTGAGTTTCACTCTCTAGCCAGTGACCACCAGTAGGGTTTCCGGCATGGCCGATTACTGGGGACCACTATCTTTTGTCACCCACTGCAGTGGGCCCAAGCCATGAGTTTTTCGCGTGATGAATGCAACGTTAGGGTATTGCCTGATATCTCTAGGGCCTTTGACCGTGTTTGGCACGCCGGACTCCTTGCCAAATTAACTTATTGGTTTCAGCCCCCGTATTCTAAACTCTTGGACTGCCAGTTTTTTACCGGTCGGCTCTATCTCTGTGAGGGTTGTGGTGCTCTCTCCGAGACCTTCCGATCAATGCTGGTTCTTCAAGGTTGTGTTTTCTCTTCTACACTCTTTCTCATTTTTAGCAATGATTTCTAGCTCACCTCCTGTAGTATTCACTCATTTGCTGATAATTCTACCCTTCACCACTATCTGTGCTTTCCTCGCCCCCGGAGCGGACGATTTTTGTCTACAACCGCTTCCCTAGTTGCCAATCAGCTGAACAATGATTCTTCATTCTATTTTGAAACTGGGGCATGCCAATTGCGTTACCTTCAACCAATCTAAAACTCAGACTTGGTGATTCTGGTCGGCGTGTTTCTGATGCACCGCTATTTCATGGCTGACCCAGATCCTCCCTCAGCTATTTCTTAAATATCCTTGGTATGGAAATCAGCAACAACCTGTCCTGGACTCCCATATCAAGTTATCGGTACTAATGCTTCTAGAAAGTGGGCTCTGATCCGCACAAAGAAATACTTCACCCCACAACAGCTACTTCTGCTTTACAAGCCCAAATTCGCTCCCTAATGGAATATGGTTCCCATATTTGGGGTGGGGCTCGCCATTCTCTCTCAGTGTCCTTGATAGTATTCAGAGAAAGGCATTCGTCTCATCAACGATGAGCATCTCACTTCCTCACTTGAATCTCTATCCCACGCAGATCTGATCATCTCTCTGCCTCCTTGACCGTTACTTTATGGTCAATGTTCTGCTGAGCTTGGGGATGAGTCCTCCTTACTCGAGGTTACTCGCCAGACTCGCTCTTCTTCTTCAGCCACCGTTCGGTTGAATCTTCAAGTCATCGCACCCCGAACTATGCTCGCTCCTTTTTCCTCGCACTTCGCGATCCTGGAATAGGCTTCCTCGGGATGTATTCCCTGATGTTGACCTCAACGGTTTCAAGAGTGAATCAAACAAGCTGGATCTCTCCTCTTTCTTTAGTTTCTTGTGCTTGGGGGTTGCCTTTTGTTAGGCAATATGGGTTCGGCCCTTCCTCATGGACTGTTTAAAAAAAAAAAAAAAAAAAAAAAAAAAAAAACCCAACCCTGCCCCCCCCCACCCCCGTCTGATTAATTCCCTTCCAGAAGACAATTACTGTTCATTGGTTATAGGGTTCGAGTGGTGGTACTTGTTTTGTGTCTACTCTTTGTATTCAGAGGTTCCTTGCAGCTTCCATCCCCCCGGCCCCCCCCCATCCCTCTATGCTGTGATACCACAATGGGAATGGGAAAAATGCCCCAATTACACACTGGATTCTGCTGGAATATGCTGGCTGAAATACCTTAACATATTCATATGAAGTACCAAAAAAGGAAATCAATGTGACCATTGGGCTCCAATAATAATGTTGCCTAGTAGAATTAGAAGAAAATAGGAAGCAGAGGCCAAAGCCAAGGTAGTAGTATGGAACACACCGAGTGAATTTTGTGTCAAAACTGAATTCAATACTGCCACTCAAACCGGGGGCCCCTTAATGGCCTCCACCTCGACGGCTGGCAAGTCAGAACTCGCACGGGCGAGGGGGGGGGGGGGGGGGGAACTATTTGAAATTGATAGGTAGGCCGATAGTAACGAGAGATAGGCAATGTGATCCACCTTTAAATCGTTTCCCCCCAGATCATACACCTAAGAATCGATGCTTACTTTCAGTCTGTAACAACTAAGTCCACAGCAGAACCCTACCTGATCATTAACAGTTGGCAACCCCCAGTGGACGGAGATGTGCAACGGTAGTCAGCATCCAACGCCGTGTTGGAGCACGTAGCAAGAGACGGGAGGAGCCCCCCCGGTAACTTGGAAAGCTAATTTTCACGAGTTGAGCCACGTAGGGGCCCTTCCCACACAGGCCAAGGGATATACAGTGTTGCCCACAAAGTTTCATCAATATTTCATGATATTTCACACCAGCATACAAAAATCGTCAGTGACGTCAGCAAGAATTTTTCGTTAGTGGGTTACCGAAAAGGAACATGCCGCTTCACTTGCAGGTGATTCTCCTATTGGCCTGAGCGAGCTGTTGGCTGGGTTGAAGTGACCAAAGAGCAACCGAACACTCGAATAGATTTGGTTGTCAACAAGAATTGATTTGTCAAGCAGCTTCATGCGCTTGTCAAATTAATTGCGTACATGAGAGTCACCACCTTCCCAAAAGAGGGTGGCGGGGGGGTTTCAACATCTCCAAAAAGATCACCAGTGTGAAAGGTCCATGGAGGGAGGATTGTCAATCTGAAGCACCAATGGTGCTGTGGCCCAAATGCACCAAATGTACAAGAGGAATCTAAAAATTTGTGATGAATGTTCAAGGTCATGAGGCCAAGTATATTCCCACAGAAATGGCCTTTGTCGACCCTGTTTGGAGAAAGCACATTGGAGTTTATGTCCATTGACCTCTGGTGACTTTGAAAGGCCCTACCTGTTGTTCAAGACCAAAGTATGTAATTCACATTCTCCAAGTTTGTCCTTCGAATCCGACAAGTTAGAAAAATCTTAATAAATTGCAAATTTTACATACTGGTGACCTGAATTACCGTCAGTTTTTTCGGGCCCACTTTTATCCCACTCATCAAGTTTTCATGTGAATCAGACTAACTCTGTATTTTCGCAAAACACGACAAATTTGACCTCCAGTGACCTCAACGGTGACGGTGAAATCACCGTCATGTTTTATCGCGACCATTTGTTGTCCCCAACCACCAAGTTTAAGTGATAAATCGGAACAACTCTGTTTTTTCGTTAAAAACCTGCAAAATAGAGGGCAAGCAGACTAACCGAACTCTCCAGATTTTGCTTAGACGGGAACATATGTACCAAGTCTCAGATCGATCGGATAAAGCGTTAAAGAGTTATTGCGCTAACACCTAAAGTTTCCGGAGGCGGGGGCGCAGAGACGGCCGAGCTACACCCCCAAAACCATAATACCCCGAACACGTTACAGTGTTGCGCGGGATAAAATGACTGTTTGGGGGCCGAAAAGGCAATTGTTGACACACGGAATAGAGAGATAAGTTAGAGTGACAGCAGATTCCAGACAGAGTAAGCTCAACCAGGTATAGCGGTTGAGTTGAAAAATGGGGGCATCCCCCCCCCCCCCCCACCATTGGGGTAACAAAATGGGTCACAACATGACACACCCCTTGGTCATCATGACCCACCCCACAGTCACCTCAGAGACACTTCAGAAACCAATCCCATACCCCACTGTACTTACCCATAAGTCACATTATGGGACTCACAGGAGGTTGGTACAATGACCCACATACAATTCACCAGGGTCAGGCATAGGAACCTCTAATAATTCACACAAGGTGGTACAATGACCCACTATAGGACCTGGGGGTAAGGAATAGGACCCTTCAACGACTCACATGTGACACAATGACCCACATAATAAGACCACCTGAGTCAGGTATAGGACCCTCCAATGGACTCACACAAGTTGGGTCGATACTCACATACACGCACCGGGTTCCGGTATAGCCCTCCATTGACTCACATGAGGTTGGTACAATGTGATCCCAATATAGGTCACTTGGGTCGCGTATTGGACCCTCCAACGTTTCACATAAAGTGACACAATGACCCACTATTAAGACACCTGGGCAGGGAAAAGGACCCTCCAAGGACTCACATAAGGTTGGTACAATGACCACATATAGCCACTTGGCGTCAGGTATGGGACCCTCAATGGTCCACCTGTCTGGCACTTTAAGGAGCGCTGCATGGGGAAGGTTCCCATAAGATACACCTTGACCCAACAGGGAAGGTAGAATGCTTGCAGCTCCATTTAAAATAATTGTGAATACTTGGTGAATCGTGTTGCAATGAAGAGATCGTGAAGATAGGGAATTGAGATTGACGGGCAGCGCCGCCACCAACACAAGATTGAAGACCTCTGTTGTATAGTGATTTGGTTAGGAAATAATCATCAATATCAAACAAGATCTGAGAAAGATAGTTAATTCATTTACTAATGCAATTCGAAAAATTCAACAGTAAACATTATCTGTTACGCGAACAGCTCTCAATTGCCATCGTTCCACGTTCGGCAGAAAACCCCCATTGCTGACATCCGGACAATCAGCGTTTCCCCCAAAGTTCCCTTTTCTTAGTATTTTTTGGTAGTAACTGCGGCAAGTTATTGCTTGAAATGTACTCACCTTCAAGATTACTGTCCGAAATGTATCACTTCAAGATACTGTCCCGAATGATGTATTTGTGCATTGTTATCCTCAAAATTGTCTTCAAATTTTCAACTCGAATGTCGACTGTCCGCCATCTTGGATTAATTGTTAGTGAAGTTAGTAAGTCAAGTTAGATTTTTCACCCTCACAACTGGTAATTATGAGTAGGTGTGTAAATGAAACACTACTCACCAATCGTGATGAAACAGCTTTAGGCCTGATTTCTCTCTCCCCATCCCTTCTCTCCATTTCCCATTTTTTGGCATTTCTTGGCCTAGGGTCGATATATCCCCCATAAACACAGGTGTCCAGGATTAACCAAGTTTTTGGAGGTTACGCCATGCCACTACTCTCTCTTGCCGCCGACCTAAAACAGCATCGCACTAACCGAAACTCTGCACACAGTGGTCGCAAAATGAGTTAAAACGCATGACAGAGGTCACTGGAAGTAGATGTGCATGATGTGATTGTTAAAAAGTTCCTGGGGTTTATTTAGAGGCCGTCGC
Organism: Sclerodactyla briareus; assembly: GCA_026419785.1. NCBI lineage: Eukaryota > Metazoa > Echinodermata > Holothuroidea > Dendrochirotida > Sclerodactylidae > Sclerodactyla > Sclerodactyla briareus. The sequence continues at coordinate 182,696 of JAODTK010005276.1, read as the reverse complement.
TGCATGGGGAATTCATTTCGTCCTGGAAAAAAGTTCATCGTCAAAGTTAAGTTTAAGGTTATGGTCCTCTGATAGCGTTTGCGCTGCGATGATGCACGTCTAGTTCATCGCACAATAAACTGGTCAAGGACCAGAGCTGTGACCCTCTCACCAAATTAACCAAGTGACGAGAAGACTTTTTTGGGGGGGGCAATTCTACCAGTAAGTTAAGACGATTGATCTTCCCAAACTTCTTCAACTTTTGACTTTGTCTAAAAGTTCCAAGTATAATATTGAAACATTTCCTGTGTGCCCAGGACTCAAACCACCACTGTTGAAAATGTATTTGTTTGTAACGACTCCCAAAGTGGACTTCATGAGGATGACATGTTCTACGAGTGGACGTGGTCGAACCAACCGCTCGTCTAGGCCTGCCGGGATTGTTCTGTTAAGGTATTCAGTTGTTGAGAAAGATAAGAGGATAAAAAGGCTAGTTGCCTGCCTGTGACCATCAACTGCATGTTTTGTGTGCTTCCTAGTGGACACCCATTCCACTACTGTTTGTGGCACATGGCATTCTTTGGTGGACAACCATGTCCGGTTGGTAGGGGGGCAACCCGCCAGGATGGCAACATACTTCATGGTTGGGTTTTTGGGGAATTGGTGTCTGACTTGTGGGGTGGGTCGCGCCCCAGGCCTGAATTACTACAGACCATCAATGACATGGCATCTGCTTGGATTTGCTCCATGAAGTGGGTGAGAGTCGAGATCAAATTCATCTTCTCATGCTCAGATGGTCTTGCTCACTAGGTGTGAGACTCCGACTTTCGTTCGAGAGGCCCATTTCCTGTCATCACAGTCGGCCAATTTCAACTGACGGAGTAGTTATTTTTATATTGTAACCTGAGGCGTATATGTTAAATAATTGATAGAAATTTTCAAACGGCATTACCAATTTTCATGTGGTTTGCAGTAACATTGAATTACAGATGCCAATGGGGGATTACTCCACACAGGATGAAGAATCAGACAGTAAAAAAGGTCCTCACACATGAGTGGGGCCTCCATGGAATTCGATCACCATTCGCATTCTTCTAAAGGTAATGGACTCAATTTTTGAGGTTGAACTTGACAGGAGATCAAAGAACAGCTGGAGGAAGAGGGGGGGGGGCGAGGGGCAGGTGGATTTGCCCGGATTGAAGCTGTCCAAAAGAGGGAAATATATGCAGGATAAACTCCTCTGAAATTGAAATTGCGTTGGAATCAGATCGGTGGGGGAGATATATTCTCTGAAGAGGTTATTGTCGAGTGGTACGTACGAGGAGCAATTTACATTTAAATTGAGCTTTCAGGAAGCGGTATTCTGAATGAGATATTTTCCCACATATGCAGTTCAACTCTACTTCTCGAAGACTGCTGGAGATCATAGATGTATAATCTGTGACAGAAAGCAAATTGGACCATGGGTCATTGGCTGTCACGTTATGCATTTTATATCAGGCAAGGAAATGAGACATGGAATCGTTTAAGTCCCTTACAAACTCAAAGATATACTAGACATTCACTCATTTCTTCTCATTTTGGCCAAAATTGTAAAAAAAAGGATAGCCAAAAACTCAAAGAACTTGGGGGGGGAGATATATGTTCTATGAAGAGGTTATTGTCGAGTGGTACGTACGAGGAGCAATTTACATTTAAATAACTTTCAGGAAGGCATGTATCTGATGAGCATATTTCCCACATATGCAGTTCAACTCTACTTCTCGAAGACGATGGGAGAGCATATCGTCTAAGCTGTAGAGAAAGCAATATGACATGGGTCATGATGTCAAAGTTATGATTTTATATCAGGCAAGGAAAAGGAGACATTGAAGCGTTGAAGTCCCTTACAACTCAAAGATATACAACATTCACTCATTTCTGCTCATTTTTGCCAAAATTGTAAAAAAAAGGATAGCCAAAAACTCAAAGCACTTGACACTTTGATGGCAAAATGAGGACACTTGGGGTTGCCAGACAGTAACTATGGGAATAGCCAAAGCTTGTTATATGGCATAATGGGGATGTGGGGTCAATAAGGGGTAAGTAGAGGTGGTGGAATAGATTGAACTGTGTGATTGTCAGGTGTCCATAATTGGTCAGTAATCTCTCCAAAGGCGCAATGTATTTGACGGTGAAGCTGGGACATTTCCAGTTCAAGTGAAGCACAGAATCAATTTTGGTGAAGGGAGGAAGAAGTTACATGAATTGAAGGACAAATGCAGGCTTGGATACAACAGAGGTTATATCGTGGAAAATGAAAACTCTAGAGAGGTCCAAACCCCATTTCAATACGATGTTCCTATGTGGGTTATTGGCCATTCAGCAGAGAAGTTGGGGAGAATTCCCATTGTGCAACGCATAACGTCAAACATGGAAAAACACGGATATTGATGTTATGTATTCATTGTTAATTTGTTGAATGAGCCAAATTTTAGCAAAAATTTTGTTGTCTTTTTCTAACCAAAATAACCATCAACACCGACCAACACACAACATAGACTAAATGCTTTTCGGGGGGGGGGTGTGAAAATAATGTTCAAATTTTCAATGAGAAAACAAAGAAGTTGTAGGGTTGTCAAGTATGACCTCAGGTTTCATTGCATGAGGGGAGCCTTCGATCATGCCGGCAATACACATGCTAACAATACAAAACTTCAAAGGACTAAACTCCATAATGGAAAGTTCTATAACACTTCCGGTTTGGACTGTAACATTCAGGTTTTTATCCAGCTATTTATAAGCCCATATAATCATCCTGCCAGTTGTCCTGTGAGGAAACATGATTCAAAATGTGGTCCGCGGGATTACATTAGTGCACGCAATGCTTACGGACGTACCATGCTCAACAGTGGTAAGGTCCCACATTTCACCTTCCACAGGACTTTGATATGATAGACAGGAATTAAACCTTCCCATTAGTGAGTTCAATGCTATATATTAAAGGCTGCCAACAGTCTACATCTGTGTGCCGTCTGATTTTCCACATTTAATCATTATTTGAATTATTCAAATTTAACAAGTCAATAATTTTGCCATTCAAATTTTTCAAAACAATACTAGATAATAGTGGTAAAATGTTGTTTTGGTTGGCATTTAAACTATTTTTGGGGTTGCCGTGATTTAGAGCAGTGGTTCCCAAACTTTTCAAGGTGGATCCCCATTCCATGTAGCGCCATCCGAGCGTGACCCCAACTTTGTGTCTCGGAATAATGAAGATGTGCAGGCATTCACTTACTGTAGTTGTATGTTAAAACAATATAGTGAAGACACAGAAGCAGGGTGGCCAGCAATAATTGAGCAAATAACGCCAAATTCACTCAGGAAAAAATGCTTGAAAGGCTGCTAAATAAAACACTGAGTTTCCAGGGTGAATTTGTAGGATTGTGACTGCGAACGTTCAAATTGGGGTAAGATTTGGATACCCTCAGATTTTTCAGATTTTGAAAAACGAGCCTGCGACCTCACAAGAATTTTTTCACGACCCCAGTCGGGGTCGCGACCCCAGGTTTTGGGAAAGCATGATTTAGCGAAAGAAAAAAGGTTGATTGCACGAGTAATACATTAGCGTTCATGTTAGGCAGAGAAATCATATTCTTTGTGGTTTTCAAATCAATATTTCATAGCTAGTGTAATCTTGTATAGAAAGTGACAAGCCACCTTAGTGACCAACAGCAGTCATCCAAACCTATGTCATGTTATTATTACCCAATACCCATGACATACTCCAACTACTTTCACCATACCTACTACACAAGCTAATACATGGCCTAGGCTAAATCGCCCCCAACGGCCAAGTCAATGGCGCACTCAACAAGCAAAGCATGGCAAAGCACTTTTGCAGACGTTGCATTGGCAATTCAAATTATATGGTATATATGGCATGACCAGTACCATCACGATCCAAAAGTCGTATATTTCATTAGTAGGACATGATATATGAGACCATCATCTGTATAGTCAGTTGGCAATCAATCCAGTGAATGAGTGTGTTGATGTCCAGGGATGGAATTGACGGAGGCCACCAAGGCAATGGCCAGCGGATTTTTAGCTATGGCCTAAGGCCTAAGCCTATGGCCTAAGCTAACGAAGTGCCCTTCTTTCGAGGCCATTTGGCCTCCAGTGCCCACACAAACTAGCACACTGAACACAATGCATTTTCGCTTTTTGGACCTGGTGCACGACAGTTTTAATGATGTGCCCCTGGAAAAGTGGGAAAATGGCCTTGCCCTCAAAATTCCCGCCCTGTATATGTGGATAGTACATGACCCTAGTACTATTAAGAAACCATAGACAAGGTTCAATCAACGATCGGGCAGGTTTTTATATCCAAGGGATCATGCAGGATTGGGATTAATTCAAGAATGCTGAACAGTTTGCCAACATTGATGCTAAAAAGGCTCCCCCATTGTCAGTCTTAATTGTTCTTGTTTGTTAACACAACAGTGTTCAAAATGGAGAGTAACAACGCAAAAATTAGTGCCTGTCAAGAATTGTCCTCCAGTTCTGTGTGGACTAAAATTGCACATAGACAACCAAATACACTATCCAGTATAGATGAGCCTGTTGACCATTACAGTTGATGGGATGATACATATTATTGTGTCAAAGGTCACAGGAGGAAACATAGCTGTTCGACATTTCCCAAAAGTGGTGAACAATCTTTCTAATTTCCCCTGACGAGATCTAAAGATCCCGCGCAGCACCAATTTCCCCCCTATGCCCTATGGGGGGGGGGGGGGGGGGGGGGGGGGGGGGGGGGGGGGTAATCTTGTCCATATCCCCGAACAGTTTAATTGTGTGAGCATGCGCACTTACAACCATGAACAGGCTTATATTCAAGTTAGCCTTTGTTTGGAAGAGTACACGTTAAAGTTCCATTCATCCTTTGAAATACTATTCGAGGACTTAAGCATCAATGATTTTGAAAATGAATGCCATCTTTCAATACCTCATCCTACGAGGAGAACTTCAGTCAAGTTACAGCACTCCAATCATTCCAATTTTAGAGAAAATGGTGTAAAATTTTGACGAAATACTATCTTTTAAACAGATTTTTTTTACAATAGTAGTTTCCATATCAGTCATACAATAGATTACTACAGTATGGGAAGAGATTCTTGGCTGGAATGAGGACAATGAAATAAGGCTACTGAAAATGCTGACTGTTTACGCATTCAGTAGAACTGTACCAATTGTATCACAAGAAAGGTAAGGACTATGACCGATCGATTGCGGGGATATGTATGGATAATATCACTAGGCCAAAAGGCGTCAAATTTTCCTGACTGAAGTACTAAGACCATGTGGTCTAGGAGGCCTCTGCTCGAGTCCAGTTCTGGCATGATTAAAAAGATTTTCTTGTGGTCCAAAAATGATAAAAAAAATTATTCACTACAGTCTTCCCTTGAGGAGAGCAGTGTCACTTCAAAAGCTGTTATCAATCCAGGGAGCCCCAAAAATCATGAAAAATGGATGCAAGACTCTATCTATATGACAATGGTCAGTGTTCCATGTATTATTCAGACATCATGGAGGCCCGTTATCACCAGTATTCTACAAGCGACATGACAACAGGTGTGTACACAAAATATATAGTGCGCTGAACAATGACATACTTAAAAATGCAACGATTATAAGACATGATCACTGAACAATGGGAAGAATGCATACTATGTACATGTACATACAAACATACATACTACATACATACATACATACATACATACATACAAAGCATACTCACCTTTGCCGCCCTAAGGGGTACCAGCCCATGGCAGTACCTTATATCACTAAGGGGGTTGGCAGCCCTGAGGAAACCAAAGGCGGATTGAAGACATGCAACAGCTGGGTTGGCCACCCAGTGTGCAGCGGGGCGTGCCGCTGAGCTCTTTTTATAGGAGACGTTCGCAGAAGCCTAATGCTATTTTGATGTCCACAGGCAATCGAGAAGAGGTTGGGGCGCCCGTCCTCTCAGGTACACGGTGACGATAGGGTAGTCAAAGTGGGTATATACATACCTTTACATAAATACATTACACATACATGAAACAAACATCGTCAGTGGTCTTGGGTTTGTCAGGCACATTCTCCGGGTGGCGTGAGTTTTGCATTTCTGTCTTTGAATATAATAGAGTTGTCTCTAGAAGGTTGGATTCTGTCATTAGTTGACAGGACAATGTAAGTGGTTTACTTACTTAATGGTTATTGCAGGCTTATTTCTTCATTTCCTCAATATGTACATTCATGGCCTCCTCCATGCATGCCAAGTGTTGCCTCTATAATCCAAGATCTTCACAGATTCCATGTTGGTACATTTTAGTCTATAGCCTCACATGCAATGAATTAAGGCTGACATTGTAAGGGCTGATGGCTTCAAATATAGGGGTAAATTGGGCCGATCCATTGACTGAACCCTTCTCTATGTGGGCATGCCTTTTTCTTTTGAAAAAAAAAATCCATCGAAAATCAGCTTCCGTCTGGTCAATCTATGCAACATCTTGTTTCCATTTAAGGCCCTCACATTGCCCACACATTGCTCCATATTATTGTGAAGAAGTAAAATCCCCTACATCCTGTTTCAATGAGAATTCAACCCCCCCCCTCCCCTCCCATCACACTCGCCACACAGCAGGGGTGTATAGTAATCACATTCACACTGTCACTAACTAAACAACTCAGTTAATCAGACTACACCAAAATAATAAAAGATTACAATCTGAACAACACTTGTACAGTAGGGGGGAAGCACCCCCCCGCATGCGTGGCCCCCTGGTCCTGCTAACACGACCCATGGACACACCCCGACAGACTATTTGCTGACTGCGTCATCCTGGGTCTTGCCAGCACATAGTACTATATTTTAAACCCATATGGCACATGATGTATGCCTTTTACAGAGGAGACATTCTAGGAGGAAAGAGTAATTATAGAGCATTGCCTCTCGAGATTGAATAGGCAGGACATTCCACACAAATGTTTCTGTCAACATGAAACCCTTCACCCTAACCATGAACAAAACACAAGTCATCTAGACCGTCACGGGATGAGCAATTCACACCTGCCAAATTGGATGTGATTAAGTGGAGGCCTAGGCCCTCACATGAATGAGGAGGGGCAACATCTGGCATCCTGATAGGTTATCACCAATATTAACCTACTATACGTTTTCATTCCGCTAAGCGGCCCAGGTCGCTTGCAAAGTTCAGGATGGGCACTTACGAGAGTATACCTTTTTACCGATTATTACATTCCATAATATTATGCGAGGGCGAGTCGTAGAGAACGGTGGCGGCTGCACTGCATGTTGGAAAGCATTACAGTGTTTGCTCCAACCGTGCGATATTTTGAATGTTCGTTTCCGTCATTGTTCCAATTTCTAGCAATAAATGACAATAGTTCTTCATCCCATGTGTTGTGGGAATCGAACTGCTTGCAAAAAAGTGGTGGGCGCTTACGGGAGATGGGTGATTAGCGGAATGAATACAGTGTTATGTATACAGCTGAGGGTGCGACCAACAGGAATGTTACCCAAGTTACACGTCTTCATTGTTCATTTCATTATACTATTTAGGTCATCAGAGTTCTAATTTGCAAGTTTTACGCACATCTTCCAGACTGTCTTGTATTGGACAGTTGTGATTGTGTCTGTGGCTCACATAGACCCTTTTGAAGGCCTTAATCAGTCTGGGAGATTCTTCCTATTATGAGAATAAAATTTTCTCTGTTCAGGAAATATTAATGAATTATTCATGATAACTGTCTATGTACTTTTCCACATGCAAGTTCACCCATACAGAAATTTATAGGCGACATTCATTCAAATTCTTATTGCACATTCGTTCCACTCCAAGTTTTATTGCATATTCAGGACTCTTTGTTGTTCCAACTTATAATGAGTTGGTTGTAGTTTTCCAATGTAGATTTTTTTTTAGATAATTCAAATAGGAATAGACTACTAGAAGATGGTAGCTTTTTGGATTAGAATTGTCACAGTCGTTCGAAACAGCAGATCGTTATTGTACATAGTAAGGGTAACTACCTGAAATTGCATAACGTCAATACAGGTAAAACATGCTATGGAAACACACGTACAGTAATCATCGACCATTGTTGATTACTCAGGACGTTGTGTCATTGACTGATGGAAACAATGTTTGGCATTAATGGTTGCAGACAAATTTTATTCAGATCGTATTACATAGTTCACCTGAGCAGAGAGAATATCAGAATACCTCCCAAACAGAGAATCTCAGAGCTCAGACTGTGATAGATGGAAACCCTAAAAATAGCAAATACTGCAATAACATGAACTTTAATGACCCATGTCAAGACTAGTCACGTTCTTTGGACACTAGCTTGCACTGAACAAAACAATTAAAATATTCTGTATACCACGAAGGGTATGAATTCCAGCTGCCTCAATCGAATTCCTCACCTTAAAATTTTGGCAAATTCCTCATACTGATAACTAATATTACAGATTTTTAAATCTAGAGCTGTTTCAGTATACCCCACTATTATTACGTTTGCCTTTGCCATATTAAACGGCTGCATCCGTAGTGTCCGCCACATCGCATCCGCCGCCAGCGATTTTCGTGCAGCACAATAAGTTTTTAAACGCTTTTTAAATTGATTCTGAAAAAATTGGCACAATTGGCCTCCTCGATTTAAAGGTCACCAGACGTTAGGTTTGCACAATTTGCGATTCTCGCGGCAATTTTCAACAAACTTGGTGAATGTAGACTACAGTGATAGTTGGTTCAAACACAAAAGTGGTCCACTTCATTGGATGGTCGCTCACCCTTCCTTTGTGCAGGGATGTCGTCCGTGAAATGATTTATAAATCTAATACAACCACCATCGCCCACCCATGCTTGAAAACTAGGGATATATACGTACATAATGGCGGGAAAACCAATTTCACTTTTGAAACATCATCTTGACCTCACTGGAAAATCCTCCAATATTGTTGAAGAATTCATATTCAAATGATTGGATTTCATGTCATAGGAATAATAATTTCTCCAATACTTGGAATAATTCCACATTCAGAGTTTGGAATTTCAGGTAATGGTTTTGCTGTGGGTTGAAGGAATACCCCCTAGAACAAAAGCTATTACATCACAAAAGAACAAAAACCATTGTCCACTAAGCTCATCCATCACACAAAGGAACAAACCATTGTCAAAATAAGCTCATACATCACACAAAGAACAAACCATTGTCCACATCATATATGTGTGTTATAGGTTAATTCTCGGAATGACACATCAAAACATCATCAGCGTGTGATCACATCAAATGAAACAATCCCAAAGCACTGTGGCTAATGCATGTAACACCAAAAACTGTTGATGGTCACGTAGTGGAAACAATAACTTTTCCATTCCCAATGTTTGACTATTTCATGTTCCTCAGTGCAAGATGAGGCAATATTTTTTTGTATGTTCTTGTGCGGTAGGATGAGCATTTTATTTGATTGTGTATTATATACCCATGAGTGCCTTTTACACCATATCCTTAGCATGACGTACCACATTATAAACGGTACAAGAGACCATGAACTGCCGGGGGTGGTATTCATACATAACAATATGAACAAGGTCCCTTTCCCATATTTGATGAAAAGCCGAAAACCTCTACTTCTTGGCAACAACTTTGAAGGCAAAGAAGCCATGGTCACCCCACCCAATAATTAAAAATGATCGCAGCTCTTGACAGCACTTGAAACAATATCAAAGGTCTTCCTTCAGTGGCTCCATTCGATAGAGGCAGTGGATACCTTGGGGGTCAGTTGAGTACTGTCCTAAACACTCATGCAGCTTCTGTCATGCCTGAAACTAGGACAATACACTAAAGCAATGAAACCTTGATCCACTGCGCAAGCTCACGTCGTTACGGTTGCGAATGCACATCCTTCACCGATCGGGTTCCGTGCTTGCAATCCGGGGTAAAGCTATCTTAACTATAGCTCATTCATTACACCAATTTTTGAGGACACAGCTGGAGCAAAACTAAAGGCGGAAGTTTCAAAACCCAATGTTCATGTTATTGGTTTTCCTAGAGGGCCTTTGAATGAAGTTTGTGCAGCATATTAGGCAGGATCAGGAAGCATCTAATCAAGCAATGCAATGATAGACGATGGTCATACAGTAACGTGGGGTAAAAAAAAGAGGGGGGTAGTTGGGGTTGGAAAAGCAGGATGCCCCCCTTACAGGTGGTCAAGTGAGTGATTTCAATTGTGTTCATTGGACATGGTATCCAGCAATTATCTAGTATAATTTGACATAGTTTCAATACTTGTGGTTGCTATAATCCAGAATACTGCATTTTTAAGCAATACCGCGAAAAAAAGGACAGGAAAAGTTTACGTCATTCAACCCGACGTTTGGCCTCAGCAGAAAACCTGTCATTATTGCGTCAGTAATTTTCATTACTGCTACCCTCTCTAAGGTGTCCCTGTGATGAATACTAGTGAAGTACTCTCCCTATTTTAACTCGCCAGAAAAAAGGCTGCCAGTTTTTACCCCGGAAGAAAACATGCATTTGGGGTTAAAAAAAAAAAACCTAGAGTTCATATTACCCCAGCCCATAAAGAAGAATTATTTAGGTGAGTATGGAGATGTATTGAGGGTAATTCAGTCACTCTGGGCTGATTCTGAGGTGACTTTAGGAATTACATTGCAAAATTAGCTTCATATTAGCAGATATACGATATATATACTGTTAACATAATTTGCCTCAAACTTGCCCTTGAATACACCTTCGATAGTGAACGTCACTTATGCAAAAGACCCAATTTTTGGGGAGGGGGGGGTGGGGGGGTGGGGTGCCCATTGTTCTTTCATTGGGTGATGAAATTTCACAATTCTAAATAATAAAAAATATTCAGGATTTATTATTGAAGGTACTTGCATGCATGGTTTTCTTTTTTTTTTACAGTAAGTTGCTCAATATTTGTCATAGTCAACTTATTGATGGGGGGGGGGGCAGTTTTTACTTGGGGTCATAGGTTCTCTACCCACCCCCACTGTGTCTACATTGCAATCAGACGTGGTGTCGTCCCTGCAACAGTGGTGCATTCTATAAATGGCAACATGCATCTATCTGGATATCTATCCAGCATTCGATTCCTGATGACAGGCTAAACCAAAATGTTTTGATTGGCAGCAAGGAACCATTAAAACATTGTGGGCATAGACATTCCAGAGCTGATTTAACAACAGATTGCAGTCTAATGCAATATACCGTATTAATTCCGCTAAGCGCCCATCTCCCCGTCAGCGCCCCACCCAACTTTTTTCAAACTTTAAATTATAAAGCGATATGCGCAGCCGAAAAAGCCCGAAAATATTTTTTGTTTACTGCTCAGAGTGATTGCAAGTGCCTGACAGCCATACAAATACACACACAAAACACATGGTATTTAAAGCCGAAACGTTCGAGCGCTCGCCATCGCCGCTCCGCGTGATAAGATGCTATGTCCGGTGACTCTCGGAGACCTACGGATCATTAATGAATTGGAGTGATTTCAAACTTTCAACGGACTCATACAACTATTATAATATTAGTTTGCATGATTTTTAGCATTTCACAATCAAATCCAAGCCGGTCTGGCTTCGGATCCAGCAATCGAGGCAATGGTAGGGGCCTGAAGTATGGTGTCCGTACGCCTCTCTTATCAGAGCCCATTTCGTTAGTTTAGGCGTGGTATATTGTATAGCGCAGAGCATAGCAATAAACTAGTTATATTACGGTCCCGATATGAAAATAATTCTGTGAGTTTTCGTTATCGGAAGGGCGGGTTGGAAGGGGACGGTTACACTGCGTGTTGAAATAGCAAGTCATGTTTGTTTTCAACTTAGGCGAGTTTTGAATGTGGGTTTACGAAACAGTTGTCAGTCCCGCAAAAATACACCCAGAGCGGTTGTAAAGTTATACTCTCGTAAGGCCACCTGAAACTTTGCAAGCGCCCTGGCCGCTTTAAGCGGAATGAATACGGTAATACAAAGATGAATGGATCAATCATTTCCTTGTGAAACAGTTGAACCGTCGGTGATATATTCAATCTGTCTCTTTTTACCCAGGGAGGGAGTCTTTTTTAACCCAGAGAGTACATTTTTTCGGGAGTAAAAAAAAGGACCCTGTTTTTAAGGTATTTCCCATTTTCTTTATGTGAATTACTATTGGTTTTTCCATAGCATGTTTAAAGATGGTCCCATTCCAAAGTTATAAGAATAAAAAGATGAACACTATCAAATGCTATCTCTTTTTATTCAAACTTTAGGAAATTCTTCGTTTTTTTTGTGACCCCATCTTTACTATAATTGCACAAGCTGCATATTCTTTGTTTTATTAAACATCTTTTTTTCACTTTGGTTCTAATCAAATTTATACAAAATTTCACTCTCAAAAAATAATTATTCAATTAGAAAGGAGAATTGCTGCAGTGGGTTAGGTGTTGGTGTTTCTTCAGCAAGAGGAGGAAACAAAAGTTTTGCAGAATATGAGGTTATTTGACACAAGAAACAACTGGATTAACTAAACCCAATCCTCTGTTATTGTTCGAAGTGACGGCATGCGTTATTTTGGTTGAGGGAAAACAACCATAAATCCTGAAGATAAATGTCGATTTATATACATCAACTGCTTTTTTCAAAATGGACCATAATTTGAAAGCCAAATAAATAATATGCCACACAGGAACCAGTGGGTTTCCAGAGATTCCAGCGTGCCAGACTTGATAAAAAAAGCTGCGAAACGTTCTGACGACATTCAGTTAAGTAGTGTTTTTTGTGTCAAAAAATTTATTATGGGCATACGCCATGGCTGTACCTGCTGAAATTCGCGACAAAATTATCATACTTGCAACAGTGAACAGGCTCACCGATCTAACTGACCACATCCACCGAATAAATCCGCTTTACGACAGGGTAAACTACCTATGGACATTCCCTACAGCTATATTCCATGCACTTAATCAATAGTCCTCTATACCTACAGTCGGATCGTTCATTCTTGAAATTACCAATTGCCTCGCGAAAGACAGTCTGATGGGACCCCGCACACGCTGTGAGACAGACACCGACAGCAAGTAGGCTCCTGATGAGACCCGGCAACGTTACAATAATCATTTTTGGGGGTCATTAAGCATTAGCCGGCCAAACTAAATTGTTCCTTGCGCTAAACCATAAACTGCTTTAATTTGCGATATGTGAACACCATGAAGCGGAAATAAAAGGCAATAATCACAAAGGGAGGTGTGATGACGCAGGGAAAAATTGAAGAAAACATACATGATTCACTGTGTCTTCTATGGAACGTGCCTTCATAACATAACTGCCTTCCTAAACGTAAATAGGGTCACGCCCCCGTCCATCGTTAACCTCTCATGACAGACAGTAATCATCTCATGCCTCTCTTTTTTAAATTCCAAGCAGGGTTTCAAACATATTCTGGGGCCCAGCAAGTGTGAAGGCAGGCATATAGATGTACACATGGCTAGAAGTGGGGCAGCGTCCCGGGAAAATATATCCCCTTATAGCCTGCTGAGCTCCAACCCCTCCCCCCCCCCACCTCTCCAGAAGGAAATGGCCATGGGCATTTATAAAACAAAATGTAAGTTAAGTATCCGAATGGGATGGGGAGTGATTCAGAAGTAGTGGAATTGGTATTATAAACGACATTTTATTCAAGTGCCGTTGGATTGTCTAGGATATACTATCTACAAGGAATCATAATCTCGGGAGTCATGTTCCACACTTCCTCCAAGATTGAAAAACTTTGAAAGTAGTGGAGCCTAAAAGAAGCAGTCTGTTCACTACAATTACTACAATACCCTTGCAGTGGACACCTATCCCGCCATTCCACAAAACAGCCCATCATGCTGTGTGTGCCAATGCTTCATTTAATGTCAGATCATTAATTGGCCTGCCATTAAAATATTGTCTCTAAAAAAAACTACTGTGACTCTTCCGATCCAACAATTAGTCCACCAACGTAGTGAAGGAAAACAGCAGGATATGATGAATTATAAAGAGAGCTGATATATCACTGGAGAAAAACTGAATGCTCAGTCCAAAACCCATAAGTTTTTACGACTTTCCAGGATTAGAGTTAAGTCTTGAAGGTGTGCAGGCTTGTATTCCCAAGATCAAAAAGCATCCCATCATGCAACAAAATGGTCAGGTACTTGTACAACTCTGCGAACATTCTTTGTTTTCTATTGAAATTCACACATTAGTGTCCACCTGCGAAAAGCATTTATTCTCTGGAGAGGAATGCTTTTTGTCGGATGCAGTGCGGTTGGGAGGTGTCCGAAGGTTCACTTTGGTGAGGGAGAAAGACATCGAAATCTGCTAAATGTTGAGTTATTCAACAAATGAAACAATGAACTACCCAACATGATTCCTGGTGTCCAACTTTGGACATCCTGCAATTATTGCATGATTTAATCTTCTGCATAATGAACCAAAACTTTGATGAAGGCTGATAACTCCACAAGGAAACATCTTGATGGACGAGGGTCGAACCTATATGTATACAGTTTTCTATTCTCCAAGATATGACCTATGCGTATTCAAGCGCAGTTCAAGCCCAGTATCATGCTAATCATGTCAAATTATACCTGAGTTTCCTCTCAATGGACTCTGAAACAAATTGCTAGGAGGGGGGTACAAATCACCTAGCTTATAGTACACAGCACACAGCCCCAACCTCCAGTCCTGGCGGAGTCGCCGTGGATACGTGAAAAATCAGCTCACCGTTACGATCAACCACTGACTTCCTATAAACAAGAACCCTCCACTGGGTTGAGGGGCTCTGAAATATGAGCGATCCATTAAAAATTAATCTATACAGGGAGATAACTGTTACAAGTATCAGGACGGGGAGAGACATGCGTTAAATACCAAGAATGATCAGAATTAATGAGTTCAAACCTCCATGGTATCTATCTGCTTTGACCTGGCTGCAGTGTTTTTATATAAGAAAAAGAAAATAACTTGGCATTCTGTGAAGAACCCAAAAAAATTGGGTGGGAAAAGTGGGTTCTATCCCCATCCCCGGAAAATTACCTTAGGGCCCTCCAAATATTCTCCCAGGAGTGCATTAAAATGCATTAATACTAAATGTTCATTGAGCAATGAATAGTTCAATGCCTGATACCCCATTGCTATAAAAATTGGCTCAAAGATCAGTTAAGTGGAAATCGGCACACTTTTTGAAATTTGTAATTGGATTGCCTGAACTACCTGTAGCATGGATAAAAAAGTGTGTTCAATAACCCTCCGTATTCGTCAGAGCTCCTATCCGTTTTTGTCTCATCTACATTATTTATTCCGTTTCGGTCCAATTAACGTCACAAGGGAACCAAAGAATGTCGCCCTGAAGTTTACACAGCAATTGTAGATTTTTCCACTCATCATAATGAAAAGTGTTTATATTCAATTTTTTTTAATAATTTGGTATTTTTTTTATTTTTTTTATTTTTTTTATTTTTTTTATATATATTCTTAAAAAATATGTGCATCCACATTCCAATCAGTTCCCCTTGCTTTGGTAACAGAGTTTTGAAAAAGTTCTTTTTGCATCAATATTGCATTAACGCAGGTATTTTCCTCCTAAACCCATAATTTCCTAAAAACAATTGCATAATAGTAAGTTCCTGGTCTCATTTTCACTGTTCATCACTGTTAGTCTGTTAGGGATGGATTTCTGCTTGTCTTCTCAGGAAGGAACCATATTCTTCAAGGTCAGAGAGGGCTCCCTGACGTTAACTTTATTTTTGAGTTTAAGAATGCAAGATTTTTGCATGAACAGAGCCTTATATTTTTGGTAAATTGCATATGCACCCAGTTTTAGTGAGGCACTTGATGGACTAAAAGTACTTGCCCTGAACAGAATTCCACTTGCCGTAGGGCAAGTTTTGGGCAAGTTCATTTTGTTAAAAATTCAAAAAAAATCCCCAGTTACTGGGGTAGAAGTGAATATTTTTATGTTATACACTGGAAATAATAAGATGTCTTGTTGTTATGTCCTGGTTTGTAAAGGATTTCTGTTCTGGCCCAATGTAAAGATAACTGTTTTTTTTATTTTTTTTTATTGTCACAAAAGTTATTGTGCAGGCCTGAAATCAGTGTTCACTTTCAACTGAACCTTCATTTCAACTGCCTGGCAACTCAGTTGGCCACATCATGAGGCCCTATCCCTCCCCAAAAATGTTGCCTTACAAACTGTGACTGAGCACTACTCAATCACACTTGTGGTGTCTCATTCTAGAGTCACGCATTATGTTCCCCAAGCTTCGCTACGGTTTCATTAGTTTATACCCGAGAATGACTCTTGGGCCTGTTCGGTAAAAATAATAAGGACACTGCGTGGAACGCATGGCTCACGGGCATGTATGCTGTGGACACTGAATGTAAAGGAACATTATTCTACCTATGACCACAGTCCCTTCAATACGATACATTGCTTGTTCCCAGTGTCACTCCATATGTAGCGAAAAAGGTAAAAGCTCATTCATGGTTTCAATGCACGAGTGGAGTCACGCAGGGTTCATATCTCAGCCCTGGCACTGGTACAGCCCATTCAATATTCAAAGGCTGTAAGTGGGGCGCAGGTTCATAATCTCAACCCTGGCACTAAGTACCCAGACGTTCGATGTTCAAGGGTACCTGGGTGCGGCGCAGGGTTCGACTTATTGGGAATAAAAAGTTGAATATAGGTGAAATAAATTACACTTACAATTACACTGAATCAAAGACTTTTCTGCAATTTATCATCAAAAAGTACACCCATCGGAACTCACTCAAACCCAAGGGCCACTCCTAGCCAATTCCCCCCAAGGCTCCCAATCGCCAAATATTTTCATGACCAGATTACCTTGCACCTGTATTTAATGGTCTTTTTTATGTATGATTTTACCTCAATAGACTAGTCAACATAGCTGAGAGTGAGTGGTGTCTCATTAAGCAGCCAACACTGTGCAGCTGAGAGAGGAATAAAAGCTATGTTTGTTATATGTTCATCATAGGAATAATGGGAGGCAAACATGGCACACCCTAAAGGGCTGTGCACCCACCCTCACAAAAAAAAAGCAGTGTGAAGGATCAGGACGTGGTGTCACATGCCAAAAAAGTCCAAATATGTATATCCATCCATGAACAAATTGTGGTAAATCATGGTCGATGAAGATGAAAAAAGGTATAATAGTTACCAGTTATAGAGCATAGACATCATTAATATATTATTCCTTGAAAAGAGCACCAGGGTTCCAACATCAGTTTTTTTTGTTTGTTTTTTTTGGGGGGGGGAGGGGCCACAATAACAGCAGGGTGATTAATCACCATAATCAGCAGTTGACAGATTTCCAAGCCACTCAGTGTGTGATGAACTGTCAGCTTTTCAAGCCTCTCGAAAAATGTTTTTTCCTGATAGACAGATACAATCATATTTTGAATAGGGGGGGAACAATGGGAATGAGGGGAAGACTAAAATTGTATTTGTATATCGCTTTCATATCAAAGGATTTTCACAAATTTCGGTTTTATTCCTGCAGCTGTTAACAGTCAACACAACTGGCAGACCAAGGTTGAACAGGGTTAGCTAAAATCAGGAGAAGATTGAATTATCAGAGAGCGTATACCCCCGATTCTCATGAAAAAGCCAACTGAGATTCCATTAATTGAATGCAGTGGCAAACAGAGGGGGGTTGGCTGAAGACACCACCCCCTTGACCAATGTGACCAATAAATTTTCAACTGGAAAAGTTAAAAACCACTATTTTTACTGTTCAGTAGTGTTTATAGCGTTGTTTATCAAATTTGCAACAGCATGTGTCTAGGGGCCCACAAATTGCATTTATAGGTCCAAAGGGAGGGTGATATCAAATACGGGCGCATTGTGCTACCTTCGACTCAGGGGTTAGACCTGAAACATGGGAAACGGCACTACCAGTCAATGGCGTGTGCAGCATTGGTGATGTGGGGGAAAGGGGGGCAAAACTATAAATGATGAATCCTTGACTGAAATGAGGAAGTGGCCCCCTTTTGGAAAATTGTTCGTTAATACAAAATAGACGCCAAATTTAAAAAAATTCACGGGTTTGGAATCTGTGACAGTATGAATACCGTATTTATTCCATGAATGCCCTCCCCGAATAAATGCCCCTCACCCACTTTCTCATTGTCAGTGACTCATTTTTGGACCCAAACCCTGGTCTTCGCCAAGGACCCTACATAGCTGAGAATTTTTTCCAGAAACTGTAGAGCAGACTGATGTGGTGTCCGAACATCCACAGAGTAAAAAAAATCAGTGTGACTGGTTGCACCAAGAGTTCGTAAGATGCGCACGATGACCCCAACGATGCTGTATAACCGATCTGGGTAATTCGGCTTAAAATCCGAGCATTGTAATGTAGTATTCAACTGCCTGGGTTTGATACACGGCTGCAACGCAAGACTTCTATCACCTCCGCAACTGCATGGTGCTTACACTATGTTGCAAACGCGCAATACTCACGGCAGATTCAATTGTGCCCGTAAGGTTACAACAAACCGTTTCAGGTTGCTAAATTTATGATGCTTCCTACCAGTGAGAAATCGCCCCAATGGTCACACGGCACCAATTTTTGGACAGTTGGCAAAAGGGAACATTTTAAGCTTCCAGATTAGAACCAATAAGTATATAGTTACTACCATAGGTTTTAAAACAGTTTCAATTCAAAAGGTTTGATAACTTTCCCAGTAGGGCGACTGAAAAACCATATGTAGACTTGGTGTGTGAGTTCCGGGCTTGCATGTGCCCCAGCGCGATTCGGCCTGGTTGCCTGGTACCAGTAGAATTTTAATCGATTTATACGATGAGGATATCAGCAATCACAGATCACAAAACGAACAGGGTCGGTCCAAGCTCAAAAAAAAACATTGGGAGGGAGGTATAGAAAAAGAACAAAATAATACTGTGTAGTGTAAACTTTCGAGTATCGGTACCAGCGTACCGCATCAGCCAGCAGTAGAATCCTCCTTACCTGGGATATATGGGGACGAGATCGTTGGGCATTTACCAGGGGAAAAACTTGCATTTTGTGCGTTTTATTCTATTGAGAACAAAAGAGGATTACCACAAAAGTCACCGATAAAAGATGGCATCTGCTATCATTGTGGAGGCTGGAATATTACATGCACCACTATCGTTTTCTGGACCGAAGGCACTCATCCAACGTCTCAAAAAGATTTTATAGGTAGGAATTTCATCTTTCATCATCAATTACTAACCCCTAAATTAAAATACTAACCTCTAATAAATGCCAACCGTCTTTAAAATGCACGTCCCCCGGGGTATTCGTTTTAATGGAATAAATACGGTCACTTACCCCTATTGGACCCTGCACCCCACACCGTGCTATTAGAACCCTGGCAATTAACTACCAACAAAAGTCCTGGTTGGCCATCCCATTGCCCTCTCATTTTGGCCATATTGTTCAATGGTGTTGGCGATGGGTTCCGGGCTCATAGGGGGTAATTGAATAGCTGAAATAGATTGGTGCAATTTTACGGACCTATATGAAGGTAGTCTCCTGTGGAGTGATTCACAATAGTAACGTAGTCCTTCCGCTAAGCGCTCATCTCCCGTAACCGCCCCCAACTTTTTGTGTGCCAACTCTTGTGAATATGAAGTCGATATGCGCCGGCCGAAAAGCCTGGAAATTTTCCCCGTTTGCATGCCAGCAGTAGCACAGCGACTACTGCTCGATTGATTGCGAGTGCATACAGCCATCCACCATAACAAACAACGTGGTATTAAAACCAAATCGCTCGAAGCACTAGCCATCGCCAGTCCGCGATAACGCTGTTGTGGCCTGTGACTCGTGTAGACCTACGTCTCATTCCATGAATTATTGGAGTGATTCACCAATTTTATGGATACAACGATTATAATTATAGTTTCTGTTTTACATCAACTTCCCCAGGCCGTGTCTTGCTTCAGTATCCATGGCCACAATCGAGGAGATGGTTAGGTGCCATGGCAAGTATCTGTCCATGGTGTATTAGCAGTTTGAGCGTGTACCTGTATGGCGCAGATGCATAGCCATATAACTAGTTATGTTACGGCTGAATGAACGATCGTTTCCTGTGAATTTTATTCACAGGAAGGGGGGCGTTAGGGAGGGGGCGGACTACACTGCTTGTGGAATAGGGTAAAGACCTGTTTGCTTCAACCTGTTGCGATATTTTGGATGTGTTTTACGCACACAGTGTCAGTCCCTCAAAGATACCCCAAACGAATACAAAACAGCTGTGGAAGTGGTACTCTCGTAAGCGCCCATTCTGAAACTTTGCCAGTGCCCTGGGCGCTTTAGCGGAATGAGGACGGTATTTGATAATGATGTGATACCTCCCTCTACAGAAATGCTGTGATAATGCCATGGCTGCAACAGATCTTTGCTACGGCATGTAATACAGGGATATTGGACTTTTGTTCATTTGACAAACCAGTGGGGTGGAGGGAATGGGGGGGGGGGAGATGGGAGGGGGCAAGGCCCATATGTTAACTGCCCACAGTCGGCTCTTTAGGGATTCAGACATTTAGTAACTGACTCACTATTTTGCATTGATTTAAGAGGACCAGCTTTTAGGGTTAAAAACTCACAACTCTCGATGACTTAACTATGAAAGCTACTGTTCCTCTTGTGGAGATTTAGAAGTGAACATTGTGGACGGGTGACAGACCATTGCGAATCATAATAAAAGTAACAAGGCGACTCGCCGAAAAGTGTCGTACCGGTTTGACGCAGTCGGGGTTTTGTTATTCACTACAAATATAATAATATAATATTGAGAATTTATATAAGCAACTTAACAGGGTGTATCAAGTGGCTTCACAAATATTACCCTAGTCATTGGAACAACCTGTTGTCCCACACAAACGTAGGTATAGCTAAACCGAAGTGCCGTTTGACACAGGTTGCACTCACAGGGTACCCATTGCACCTGGGTGGAGAGAGCAATCGGAATAAAGCACCTTGCTCAGGCGCACACCGTGGACTCGAACTCCAACCTCTGGTTATACGTAAGCATTTAACCAATCAGGCCACCCGCTCCAACTACAACAAGTGATATACACAAAAACTAGTTCATGCAGACCACGCCAGTCAAAACACATAACATAGTTTACCCACATTAGCATATTTCAGGCTGTAAATCTAATCAGTTCATCTACCTGTCATCCAGGTCCTAATGCCAAAACTACATCACTGTAGCACATATGGGTTTGCAGAATCTTGATGACGAGCTTTAACAATAATTACATGAAATAGCTAATTACCCAACTTAATTAAATGACTTTGCTACCCAAAATCTAATCAGATTGTCTGTACACCAACCCCGGGTGCTACACACAAAATTTCGGCATAATCGGCCTCACGGTTTGTGAGAAATCCTGTAACGAGAAAGTGTGACACACCACACACACACACACACACGCCACACCACACAAATGCCATAGTGACCACTAGGTCTCTCCTGAATTCATTCAGGCGAGACAAAAAGTAATGTCTCATCAGTATTCTTCCAGATGGGAAACTTGTCGAAAGGGAGCAGATGATATGTTACAATGCTGATGACGCGGATGTTGCGGTCTTTCGGACGCTGCCATGCAGGCTATGGTACTACTGCTGGCAATCTGTCAGTAGTAATCAATTTTTAGAGCCATTAACAATGATGAAATTTATTGTAGTTCTGTACACTCAATGAATTTGGAGACGCAGTGAGCATGAAATACGCTCCAGGACTTTGTGTCCCGGAGTAATGCTTCCCCTTGACAATTTAATAGCATGTTCAGTAGTGCATGATGAACAATATCACTGTCACTGTAGACTGTAGGATTATTCATCTGCGCAGTTGCGGGAGTCCCCGGCTCAGTCAGTCGGTTGTCTATGACAAGGCGATCACCCCAGTGTCCCGCCTGGTTGCGCGATCAGTGATTTGTTCTTGTAGTAACAGGCTAACAATTACAAGGTAAAATTCGTCACAACAGCCAACGGAAATTCCATGACCCATTTTTCACTTTCAAAACTATTCTACAAAACCATGAAAATCAACGAACTTTGAAATTGGAATGAGCCATGCAAAATAGACCACACTGAATGACCTCCAGTCTACGTAAATACAATATGTAATAATCATCAAATGATACAATTTATATAGCGAATAATTATTAGAAATAAAGTGGTGATGGAATTTAAAAAAATTTTACTATGCCGTAGATCTATAATCTAAGAGCATTGCCCTTTATATATACTCTACTACGTACAGTAATTCCCAAGGGAGTCACACCACCCCTCTCACAGCTACTTGCAGCATTCCCTGTTAGAGTGGATTGAACAATCTAATAGGCTCCTCTCTGCAGGTGTAACCTGACACCCCAGGCTGGTGGCTGTTGACATGTACAGTAGGCCCTATGGTGTTGCTGGACTATGGCTATATATAGATGAAGACAGTAGGGGGATTCCACTGTAACTCGCTGCTCAATCAATTGTGCACATGGTCCTATACATTTTGTCAACAGGTATGCCCATGACGTTGATATAAGACAATAAATGAAATCTCTGTCTGATACAGATAGGAATTGTAGTTAAGAGTGAATGGAAATACATACCAATTAGTAAAATTCAAATAGATAGTTCCGCTGTATTGATAGTGTGCTAAGCTAGACTATACCATTCTGAAATAGGTAGCCGACGAGGGTAATAAGAATAATCAAAAAATGTATGGCGTTTTGTAGGGGCTATTTTACTAATTTCAATACTTCGCACAAAGATTAGGATAATGAAGAGCCTTGAAACATAGTTTTATGAAATTATTCCCCATCTACTAAAATAAGCACATTGTCTCGAAACATCGCCATATCACAGTCTGGAGACTGTTGCAGGGAATGATTATTTGGCCTTATTGGTCCATAAGTGACTCTTCAATGACCTTTAAAATGACATTAGTTTTGTTATGAAAAAATGTACCGTGATAATAGCTGCACGTTCACCAAATTCCATATCACCAACACAGTTCACTAGAAGCTGTGGCAGGAAATGTTATTATTGGCAGTTCTTGGTCAATGAGTGACCTTAAATGACCTTTGATGACATGAGGTTTTATGAAAAGGCGTGCCTCGAGTGATGCAACCAAGCCCCCAAAAAAACCATTTGTAATCAGATTCACCGCTATGCTATGCCAAAAGGTACTCAAATGACCTTGGCCCCTTTTAACTTAAAGACCAGGTCAGATCGAAAGATGGGAGTGGTTTCGTCGATGACGCACACAGTAGCTCTATCAATACCCCAAAATGACATTTTTATTCTCTGGCCTGTAACTCTAAAATAAGAAATTTGCTTAAAACTTGACCTTTGACCTTTTGACCTTGTCTTTAGATGTTGTTTGACATCCACTGAACCCAAAAATTAACATGACCAATCGAGCGGCCCTGACTGCACTCATTCCAATTGTAATTGGCCATTTAACAAAAATTCGAAAATTGCGTAATTTATGCACATTATTCCATTCAATGACCTTAAGTAACTTGAACGTGTAAAATTATCAGGATTGAGGGTACCACCTCACCAAGTTCATGAGGATAAACCAACTTTAAAATCTGCACATAAATATGCAAATTAGACAGGTAAATGAAAATTAGTAACAAAGTGTAATCTTGGTGACCTGCCCTACAGTAAAATTATTGGGCCTATACGATAAACCATCTCCACCGAGTTTCGTCAAAATCCAACGAAACTTCAAAAATATCGCAGGAGAAATTATGCAAATTAGATACTTAATTAGCCTAATAATGACAGGAATCTACAGTTCGTGTGCACTTCATGTGTTATATAAAACCTGAATTGCATCACCAATGCAATTACCGATCAAAGATATCTTGTACACAAGCGTCCGGGCCAATTTTCATTAGCAAAATGAATTTTAAATAATAAAATTAAAATTAAATTAGAGAAAGAAAAGTAGAGGTTCAAGAAGGCCAAGGCTCCGAACAGTCAGCAAGAATAGGGAAAGTATGTATATGCAAATTTATGCAAATGAGTATGGTCTTTTGGGACGAAAAGTGGATGCACATCGGCAAAACTACTTCATGCCGCACCTCAACAAAAAGGTCCCAGCATGATGGATTCCACGGGTCAGGAGATATCTAACCGCTCATACGAATGGACAGACGGACAGACGGACATAGACAGACAGACAACACACGTGACCACTACGTCTCTCCTTGAACAAATTCAGGCGAGACAAAAAGATAACCGAGTTCAAACCGAACCAAATCAAACCAGGTTTGATGTTTTTTTCCTAAAATGCATGAAGCCTTGGTCACAGACACACAAACACAACATAGAGCATGAATATGTACACAAGTAGTGTGAATGGCCCAAGAATGGTATTGCAATAGCTCAAGGTCTCTAAGTCCTTTCGATGTAACCGGCTGTACTAATAGTCTCTAATTATCCAGTCTACCCTCAGGTAGTGGGCACATGCCCCCCATAGGAAGCCCTCAGAAGCTGACAGTGAGGGGGTCCCAATGAGGAAGAAAAACAAAGTCAAGCTTAGATTTTAAGTCTGCAGGTCACAGATTATGATGAAGTGACTCTTTCGAAAGTTGACCAGAAAAAATGATGTGGGGCCTGGCAATTAAATCTCCCCCACTTCTCATCAGGACAATGGACAATATCATTCATCCATTCGGGAAGGTGGAGTGGTTACATGTTTCAGGTGTAGCCTACGTATATAGCCTATACTGCAACAAGTTGCACCAACAGAAAATGCCCAAAAGCAATCAAAAGAGGACAGAATGTCACCCTTCCTCAGACCCATTACTATAAGACCAGGAAAATTCCCAGAGTCATTTCTCAAACAACGAAACCTACACAGGAGCGCAAACCACACATAAAAATTGAGGGGGTTCAGAGCAATTTAAGGGGTCCAAGGCAGTAATGGAGAATTTCTGGTGGGGAAACAACCCATAGTATAGAGCCCTAATAAAATTGGGGGGCAGAAGGTTGTGTCCTTGAAATACAGTATAATAAAATAAACAAGATACATTGAAATTGGACAAGAATGACAATTTCCTGCGAAAATTATTCGGTGGAAATGGTGACAAAGCATAACAAAACGAAAGTGCTCCCAACTTGTGGGGACAAAAAAAAAATGATTGAAATGAACAACATTTAAAGTGTAATTAGTCAGTAGACGAAATTGCTTTCTGATCTTAGTCTGGCCCAATCCTTGGTTAAGACTAACATTCATAAAGAATGATACCGAATGCAATTTTGAAGATGTATTCCTTCGCGAAGTTTAGGCCTACTAATGAGAATGCAAAACAGGTTCAGAAATAACCTACGCTGAAAGAATGTCAGACAAAAAGACTTTAAAACCCACCAGCTTCAGACCTCAACTCTATTTCACATTACCACCCCACCATCTCCCCGAAACTACACAAAACCACCCTTAGTACAACACACAGCTACATCTACACTTTGAGCTACGTGTGGTGGGAAAATTGCCCGGCAGCCTAGCTATCCTTCTGTTGAAGTAGAGATCAGTCAAGAGTTTTCAAGGAGTCATCTACAGCAACAGAGGTGACTTCAACTCACACCCCCACCCCTCCCAACCCCCACCCCTCCCCCAGACAGAAGAGTTTAAAGTACTTCAATCATGTGAAAGGACCAGAAACTGCCTGGCGGTCACCTGAAGATACATCTTGCTTTATGTTTTTTGTTATCCCGTCACATGGTGGTTCCGTTCTGCAGGAGTTCAAGAAGGGCCTCAGAGTGCATCAAAGCATAATATACTGTCAACACGAGCCCATCAGTCTGGTGGGTGAAACAGAACAGAGCAAATGAGTTTTGTGGGCAAAGCTGTCAAGGAACAGTGGCAGAGGACAGTTATGTGCTGCAGGAGCGGGGATGATGCATAGTGTCCCCTCAGTTCTTAGGGTTGAGAGAAAAACAGGGGGGGGGGAGAAAAAAAGCATATCCCCAAAGGAGAATTTTTCAAGAGATATACAAATTCGAATTTTATAAAGATAGAGTAAATAGGAATTACAAACTCAAAGAAAATTTGAATAAACATAGCAGGTGTAATGGATGGAGATATTTCATGCCAATTGAAAATATTAAAACAACATATTTTTAATTTTGGATAGCCCAACAACAAACAGTAAGCGAAAAAGCTCCAGATAGTGATCCAATGGACTTAGACCTGTTGGACTTGAGATAACTTGACTTTATCACGAACAACCGGTGGAGATATTTCAATCAGTAGGGAACTTCAGACAATCAGAATTTTTGTGATACAAGGGTCAATCATTCATGGTTAGGCAATCCTAGGACTATTCAGCATTGCATGGGCGTCAACAGGTGGGGGACGGGGAAACACTGTGTCCCCCCCACTTTTTGGACAATGCTTCCTATCACTTAACATTTCACACAGTAAATTTCAAAAATGTGGCAATCCCTCCATTATGCCGAGGTGGGACGCTCAGGCAACATTGTAATTGACAAACTGTTTACAACGATACCCCATGGGCTTGTGGGGATTTGTTTCATTCAAAGAATATTGTCCTGTCCTTTACCTAGCCCCCCTTGTTATGGTAATCTAAATCGATGACCCACTTCCTAACTTCACAGCGGAAGTCCGATAGATCTTCCACGCTCAAGACCAAAGGGGACAGCTCAGGGGCCGGTCTATGAGCTTGGCCTCTCCAGCTGGGGCGGAGCCATGGTTTAGCTTCCTCTTTTTATGTTGCTATCCATGATGTACATTGGTATACTGCATGAATGCATAGCAGTAAGTACACTACTGACAAAATGCAAGTCAAGTTCAATTGAATCTTGCCCATACATTGACCCTACCTACTATGATGCAATTTGATTGGATTATGCATATCGAGTTATGTTTATCAATCTATTGATGTAGCACAGTGGAAAAGCGAGGCCATTGACTGATTGAAGGGGCACGGAGAGACCCACCAAAGCACTATCCGTGGTGATGAGTCTGCATGGGAAAATTTTTGGGCTCTATATCAGAGGGGGAAGACGCAATTGGTGGACTTCCTGAAATAAATACCGATGCAACGTATGGCTCCAAAATCCCTATTGTTTGTGGGGGTTTTTTAAATAAAATTCCGACCCAGCCCCCCATTGTAGCCAATCTTAACCTGCAAACCGGATTCCCTGTTTACCTCGGGTAACCTTTGTGAACCAACTTGTTATGTCACAAGGGAACACTAACCTGCCGTCAGAATGCAACTTGAAGTTCTCTTTCCTTACAAATTATAGGAAAAAAAACATTCTCATCATTTCTCGGAAAGGTATGTAGGTCGTAGAGTAATTTTGAGATTATCCTACAATTATCGAAAGACTACTATGTTGACAGTTGCCACGGTTAGGCTTCGCAGTTGACAAGAGTTGAAATGCAGGATCAGAAAACAACTAGAAAGATGAAAGTCCAATGGGAATAGGGTGTGGTGGTTATACCTAAGGGCTCCGACGAATGCGCGATTTTGAGGACCAAAGCGCGATCTTAATCACAAACTAGAGCAACCAATGGTGCTGTAGCTTCAAAACGCCCAAATTTAAACCAGTCTGTTGTACAATAATGAATAAATGATCAGATGTTTGTTTCAAACAATGCCCTATTTTGGCCCTTTATGACTTTTGACCATGATCTTCATATGGCCCAAAAATGTCTTACAGTCATTAAATGTTCCACATAATGGGCTGTAGGCCAACATGACACTGGCCTGGTCCCTAAATCCCCATGGGCACCCTGAAGGTACACTATTTATTATACCATCATTATATCCCCCCGCAACAACTGTAAGTGTTCGGGGATATTATTGTTTTGGGGGTTTAAGCCACCGTCTCCGTCTCCCGCCGAGCCTCCAGTAACTTTTAGGCGTTATCGCAATAACTCTTTAAAGCTTTAACTTTTAACTGTCGATCTGAAACTTGGCACCCATGATCCCTCCTAGCAAAATCTCTATGGTTTGAAAGTGGGCAATCACTTCATGTTTGCTGTCCTCTGTTTTGCAGGTTTAACGAAAAACAGAGTTGGTCCGATTTACATGTACTTGGTGGGGGGGACAACAATTGGCCCGGAAAACTTGACGGTGATTCCAAGTCCCACCGGAGGGCAAATTTGTTGTTTTGCGAAATACAGAGTTAGTCTGATTTACATGAACTTGATGATGTGGGACAAACGTGGGTCCCGAAAAACATGACTATAATTTCAAGGTCACCAAAAGGTCAACTTTTGCGTTTTATTTTTAGAAGATTTTTCCTAACTCTGGCAGATCGAACAAACAAGAAACGTGATCATTAACTCAAGCTGGTCTTGAACAACAGTAGGGCATTGAAGTCACAGAGTCAATGACATAAACTCCAATTTGCTTTCTTCACACGAGGTCCGACAAGGCCAATTCCTGCGGGGATATACACGCCGGCGGTTTTACCCGCCTGCACATGTCTAGTTAGAACTGAACATCCGCACTGTGCAACAGATTGTGTAGGAGGTACAAGATTTCGCAGTATTCCCAAACTCTCCATGGCCTCTACCCAAGTACCGTTTTCATGTAACTTGAAGAAAATCAATTGCAGCGGTGGAAGGATATGCATTCAGGTACCAGAGTGGAAATTCCATAAATAGGAGGCTCACAGGCCCTAGGACGTGGAGCCAAAATTGCCCCAACCCCCCCAGGTACGGCTGTTAGACCATCACTATTACAATGCCAGCACTGTGCAACTGAATTCCTAAGAGGAGCATTTTTGCTAATCCATGATGGTCCCTAGGGCTCGCGCCCGGGGTCTTGGGACCTAAATTCGTGGACCCATGAAGGTATGGCAATTTGACCACCATTATGACTGACATGAGCACAGTGAAACAAAATTTGTAGTAGATACAAGATTTTTTGGCATATTTCATATTATTGGCTCTAGGCCCCACACTGGGCCTTTGGCCAAAATCCCAAGCACCCCCAATGGCCCCTACCCAAGACCATTACTTGTAACTCAAGTGGGACCTTAGACCAAAAAAAATCCTGAACACACCCCCAGAGGTATGGCTAATATACTCATTATGACCGAATGTCAGCACTGTGCACTGAAATTCGTAAGAGAACATTATGCGTAATTCCCCATATGGGCCACAGGGCCACACTGGGCCCTTGGGACTAAATCCCTGGGCACCCTTAGAATACAGTTATTATACCACCATGTAGACTGCACGCAGTACTGTGCACCAAAATTTGTAGGAGATACACGATTTTGCAGTATTTTCATATAATGTACCCTAGGGCCCCAAACTGGCCTGGAGCCCAAAAACTCCCAAAAACCTAGGCTTCTCCACCCCAGGACCATTACAGCACCTTGAAACTCCATTGAAATTTTGTGGCGGAGATGCATTCCACGTACTATTGTGTGGCATTTCAGAAATGGGACCCTCGGTTCAAGTGGACCTTGACCGAAACTTCCTGAACACCCCGAAGGACGGCTGTTAAGCATTAATATTCCGCGAATGGTCAGCACTGTGCCACTGAAATTCATAAATGATAAACATTTTGCGTATTCCGCTGACGGCCAAGGGCCCACACTGGCCTTGGGACCTAAATCCCTGGGCACCCTGAGGAACGTCTATTAGAACCACGTATTATGCTGAACATCACATGTGAAACAAAATTTTGTAGGAGATTACAAGATGTTGTCAGTAGGTCATATAATGGCCCCTAGGGCCCAAATAACTGGGCCTTGAGGCCCGGAATTCCCGAACACTCCCTATGGCCCTCCCCCAAGGCCTACAATAACTTTGAATAACATCAATTGAATTTCGTGGGAGGAGATGCATTTCAGTACTATTGTGGAAATTTCAATAAAATGGGGCCCCGGGCCCCAAGTGGACACCTTGGATCCAACGTTGACATGATTTAATTTTGGCTGTGTTTGTAGCTTTCCGTGTGAATTTTGCCAACGACACTCCCAACTGTGGTTCTGATCATCTACCCTCCGTCTAAATTCATTGTAGCTGGGATAGCAATTTGTCAGTTTCAGATACTTTTGGGGCATCACCACAAACAGAACGTTTGCACACCATCAAACCCTTCATAAGGTACTGGTGTTCATTATCCACCTTTGTGGCCATGATCCATACTGGAAGAAGCTCTTCAAGGTGTGGTTGACCAATTTGCAAGGTAGGTTCCCTGCAATCGTTTCCTGAATCCTCAACACTGAAGCAAAGCTTCCTCCAGATGAAACTTTATATCACACAGAGCCTCATTGGGCGCTTTGGATGGCCTATTTTATGTTAGGTTGTTTCAGGTGATTACCTCATGTATTTTCCCTCCTCTTCTTCATCTAAGCCTCCCAATTATTTAAATTTTTTATACACTTTGAAGAGTTGAATTTCATCTCCCATTTCTTAACTCAAGTTATTAATGTGTTCTGAAACTTAGCCCTACTGGGCTCAAACCTGAATTCCCCAGTTGAATTTTTCCCCCAACCTCTGGAAGGTTTTTTTTTTAGAAATGAACTGATCCGAGCAAGGGCTCGTTAGGTATGCCTATGCCGTCTGGCCTCTGAATAGAACCCTATCCCAGTTTTCCTGTCTGAACTTGTGGTTGTCACTATTGCTAAATTCGATGTCAGGGGTGGTACCATAGCTACTTCCATCTTCCTGACCCCTAAATCGAACGGAAAATAATACAGATTCACCAGTGTGTTTTTAATGTTTGGTTTTTTCAATGCAAAATAAGAATGTATTATATACTCAACTGCATTATTTTGTGGAGAACATGTTTTTTGTAGAGATCATTGGACAACTTGTGGTGAAAACCTTCTGGGCGTTCTGGACGAGGATTTCATGGGCAAAGCCAACGAATATGGTGCATCCTGGAAAAGCTCTGCAGAGCCTATGGTGCGAGATATTGTTCTGAATACAGGAGAAATATATACACTTAGACGTCATTCACGTCATCTATACACCAAGGCCACGCGCAGGACAAAAAACGTATGGAGAGCGAAAGTTCTCCTGGCCGGACCTTCCTTTGTGGTATGCCCTTCCAAGACCTTTGCATTCACCAAGTGTTGGCCCCCTCAAGTCTCGGGTGAAATCCCCCCTTTACTCCATTTGCTTTCCCTTCTTAGGATTTCTTCTCTTAATCTCAGAGCTCTGCTTTGAGCGCTATACTATACTATATTGTTTTTTTTTATTCTTATTATTATTATATATCCTTTTTTAAAATAATCGATGGGCAGATTTCACCCTATTCCAATAAATAGTGAATTGCCAATCAATATTATTAACCGCTTGGAAAATATTTGTTTATCAATGAAAAATAATGTTCCCCCTCTGAAAATATTTCCGGAAGCACACTGTTTCGATGGAGAAACTGTTCGTATGGAATAATTCCCTAACATGTATGCACAGAATATTCTTTGCAACAAAAAAATGTTTGCTCCCTCCCAATTATCTTGTCAACCGAAAATTATATACCATATTAGCCACTACAGCCATACACTGTCCGAAACCACATGGTATAACAATTTGATCGCTCGACGCTATCCTCTCGCCATCGCCACTCCGCGATAACGATTTTGTGGCCTGTGACTCGCGTATACCTCTGGTCCTCATTCCATGAATGAAGGGTGTGATTGAACATTTCACTGGATCACCATGATGCTCATTAGTTTTAGCATGATTTTAAGTTCACTTTTCGCAATCACCTCCAGGCCGTGTTCTTGCTTCAGTATCCATGGCCGTATTGAGGCCATGGTTTAGTGGCATGCAGTATGTGTCCTTACGCCCTGTAATTACCAATTTACCATAGCCCACTCATAGTTGGGCGTGTTATATTGTATAGTGCAGAGCTAGCATACTTTAGTGTTGGGAGAGGTTTCTTGCCATGGCCAAATTTGCAATAACAAATGAATTTTTTGTTACAAACCCATATGTTTAAAACTA
The DNA here is from genome assembly GCA_026419785.1 of Sclerodactyla briareus. Lineage (NCBI taxonomy): Eukaryota > Metazoa > Echinodermata > Holothuroidea > Dendrochirotida > Sclerodactylidae > Sclerodactyla > Sclerodactyla briareus. The sequence continues at coordinate 150,666 of JAODTK010005276.1, read as the reverse complement.
AATAAATATTTCACTTGCACATATATTTTTTCGTTGAAACAGATAAACGCTTGCCAACATAATTTATATATTCCCGAATGGGTACATATATTGTGGATAGTTTTAATAATAGCTAATTCCCTTTCCCTCAGCACCATAAATCCAGTTTAGTAACTTATTATAACTTAGACCCGGACGGTCGGCAACCTGTGTGTCGCGAAAACCCCTTATTTTGGTCGCAAAGGAAGTTTGGATGGGTCCCGAATTTTGTCACTGTTGTCACTGTTTCATTTCCCCAAGTTTGTTTCTTGCTTGCTGCCTATCCTTTACTCCTTTAATAACTTCTTATTGCTGCTTGCCACTTGGCCACAAAATACAAAATTTCCTTCACTCCTTTTAGTTCCCTTTCACTGCAAAACTTCTTTGGCTGCTCGGCCTGGCAAATTTCCTTTTTTCCTTCAACTTCGAACTTTCTTATTGACTTCTCGGCCCACAGCATTTCCTTTTCTCCTTTAACTTTCCGACTTTTTTATTTTGCCCAGCCACGAACTTACCGTGAAACCAGTCCAAGGTCTTCCATTTCCCCCGATTCACCCACTTTTGAATACTACAATTAGCATTTCTTACTAAATAACTTTTCGGGAGTGAGATTTTGTTGTCGGCACCCGGCACGCTTGCCAGGGACATGTCTTGCATCATTTTGTTCGAGGGGCCATATTGGAGAATCACACAATTTTGGACAAATATTTCACAATTTGGGATGCCTGTGACTCTGTGACAAATATATTCGCGGAGTGCCGTTGTTCTGCGATCTAGGGGGGTTTGAATTTTTGTTTTATGCCTCGCAACCACCAGTGTGGCGCATCTGCTTAAATATAAACAATGGTCACGATAGCAGCTTTTTACCATGCTGGGTCACCGTAGCAAAAAGTTGCTGACCACTGACTTAGACAGCGTACATTTTGCGGGACTAAAGTGCCTGACGTTTTTATACTTCACATATTCTGTCAACCGGACGTTAGGCCTAAGCCATGCGGTCACTTTTTAACCATATACCAAAAAATAAGCCCAGGTGGTTTTGGTTCTGTATTGTATGCCCCCTATCCGGCGGAGCCCACACTACCGTTTGCACTTTTCCTCTGCCGGTAATGTATGCCGAATGCCAAATTTATGCCTACATTTGCCGAAGATCTTTGTGTGAAAGTGTTGACTTTTCCAGTATGGGATCTAAGTTAGTAGCCTACTTGTAATCTTTTCACCATGTCTAAAGGTAAATATACCAAACTGCTTCTGTTCTGTATTTAATAGCCACTTAATCCATTCCTTGGAAAGTATTACTTTTCACACAGAGATCTGTTACGTTGGTGTGGGACTCCCCTCAGATGGTTCGACCTAATGTTCCCGAGGGCTGATTTCCCTGGTTCAATGTTCCCGGGTGGATGTTCGCATGGTCCAAACGTGGTCCATGTTCCCCGTTTGGACCCGAGAACATCGACCCTGGGAACATATCCACCCTGAAACATCAAACCTTGTAAATTCTGGAATCATTAAAATAAACAAAATGGGGGAGATTGGACGTGGGAACATTTTGAACCTCGTAAATTCATGGCTCATTAAAAAATATACAGAACGGTGAACTCGACCCTGGAACATTGAACCCTGGGAACATCGGACCCTGGAACATTGACGTGCCCCCCTCATATAGTATATGGCAACAATACAGAACAGAAACACCTTGCGTGTTTCTTTGGTGTAGGTGAAAAGTACTTTCCATATGGCACTTACCAGGTGGAGCATACACCAACTGGCTACTTTTCCCTGTGGCGGTGTGCCATATGCCATTAATTGGCATATATACATGTCATTTCCAAGTTCCTTTGTGTGAACTGTAAGGTCCTACTTTCCAGTCCGGATCTTAGTCAAATGATTCACTAAAATCACTTCCTGGAGGGCTAAAAATACACAGGCCATGCACAGGCTCCATGAACAAAATAGAGAAAAGTTAGTAGGAAATTTTTTCAAAGTAGGAGTACATAGGATTTTGATCGGAAAATTAGAAGCAAAGAAGGACCTTCATTGATTCTCAGAAGTAGTTTCCGGTCGATACTCACCAGCTGGATTCATCACAGAGTCATGTACTTTGTACTCACCACACAGAAATACCAGCCTTATATGAGAAACAATATCACCAAACATTTCCCCTTCTTTTCGTTATTAATCACATCAATAGAGAAGGTGAAGCATCACACATGAGGAACGATAACCTGAAACCATACCAATGTAACTGGCGCATAGCTGAGTTGCATGATCTTTCCAGTGTATTCTCTACCACCTTCAATTATTCAAAGGAGATTGGACAATTACTGGAAGGAAACTCAGATAATTTATACCACTTCAAGGCCGACTTAAACCTACGGACCAAGACTACACAGGATTTGAGTACCGTGCTAATAGCCAGTGCTCAAAAGAGGATCTGTAGGTACCTGTAAGTGTCACTTTGGAAAAAAATTGTGTAGTAAATATCATACACTGTTCATTAGTCCATGACATTGTCAAGCACATGCGTCTTGCAAAACAGTGAAAGAGGGCACATCACAGAAATTATGCAAAATCTCACAGAACTCCTGTGGTATATGGTTCATTTAGTCCCCACATAACCTTTATGCAACTCCTCAGCTTTATCGAAGAGGCTTTCCACATAAATCCTCATTCTGGGTTCACCCTACAATTACTGCATCAAGTCCACATTTTCTATTTCTTTCGCCAAATTTTTTGGAAGAAGAAACCCTTGTGATTATCATGCAGTAATGTCATAATACACTGTTCATTCAGTCATTAGTCAGGACATTGTCAACACATGCTTCCTTTCAAAACCAGTGAAAAGAAAATATACAGCAATCTAGATTGATCATTATGTAACTCCTTGACTTAGCAACTACTGAATTAGGGAAGGTTTATCAGTAGGCAGCAGCTGAGAATGACACTGATCTTTCATGACTCACAGTATTTTCAATACTATCAGTGTCACCGCTCTTAACTATTCGGTGGTAAAACTAAGACCCACACCACAATGCTCTTACAAAAATAATTGTATGGCCAATATAATGACTTACATGCACTGCTACGATACAGTATGGATTTCTATGAATTTTTCCTATATGGGTAACTCTTTAAACCTATAGGTTACCCCATACAGTACATCACAGCACATGTACTTAACACATATCTGAACTCATTTACAGGCAGGAACTGAACATGACTGTGGAGGTATGGCACTTGGCAAACTTAGCAAGAGCCTGTTTGAAAAGTATTCATGACTTTCCTGTGCTTTGCTCTCCTAATTATATCCCCGCAACACTGATAAGTGTTCGGGGATATTACAGTTTTTGACCGTGTCCACGCCGTCTCCGCCGCCGCCAGCCGTCGCCCTCCGCCGCAGCCGACGGAACTTTAGGCGTTAGCGCTTCTCATTCTTTAAAACACTTTATCCGATTGACACCAAAACTTGTACACATGTCGGTTGAGTAAATCTCGGATAGGTTCGAAAATGGGCTATATCGTATATTTTGCTGCCCTCTATTTTGCAGGTTTTCCTTCCGCAAATTTTCAAGTTTTGTGCGATTTACACGAAGGGTGTTTGGGGGTATGTGTTGGAGCCAAAAAACATGGGGACATTTCAAAGGTCATCCGAGGTCCAAGTTTTGCATTTCTTTAGCCACTAGCCTAATTAGCTATGTATGTGATATTTTCAAAAACTTCATTGATTTCCATGAAAACTGTGAATAAGGCCAACTATCAGTGCCGATGAATTTTCTTAATGTGCCGAGATCACTGGAGGTCATCTTGCATGACTACTTTGCATAATAGTTTGCCCCTTAGCATTAGGCAAATTTAAAAACTTTGTAGGATTTTTTTTCTCACGAAACTTGGTGAGTAGGACCTTTGGTGATAGTCCCATAAAGTTTATTCAATTCGTTGAAATCACGAAGGGCATTATGTGTGTTTAATTTACAGACTCGTTAGAAAATTATCAGAATAATTAATGCAATTATTTTCCTCAACTTTAGTATTTGACGAAACTGGTTGTGATAGGACCTTACTACCGTCCTGATAAATTTATTCATGCATCAGATCACGGAGGGTAAATTGTGGGACTAATTTGCATATTAGTTGTCTTGATCAGTCAAAATGATGAGTTTAATACTTTTTTCCCAACATTGGCATGTTCATTGGAATGCAATATGCTTCTAGGAGTTGATGCATCACATGGAGTGTAACAATTTCATAAAAACCGTATGTCATTGAAGTCATTAAGGGCACTAGGGTAAAAAAAACTGATTTTAGTACTTTCTCTGCAATAGCCACTGGGTGTGGTCATCAGAATGCAAAATGACTAGGAGTGGATGTATCCATGGAGAGTAACAATTCTCATAAAAACTGTCATATCATAAAGGTCTTCGGGGTCACTAAGGGTCAAAAACTGTTTTTGGTATAATCGGAGAATTGAAGATCTGCGAAGGCTGAGGGTTCACCATTGTGATATAATTGTTGACCTGCTGTGAGTGACCTTGACCTGAAATTTGACCTCTGTCAGGTGGTCATGTGGTTTTAAGGTCAAATCTTGAATAAATGTGCCTTATTTAAGGAGTGGGCAAAAAAATAGAAAACTGGTATTTTTGGCATGTGATTTAGCGTTGTGTGCTTTATGGAGAGAAAACAACTCCCGCTTCGATCGGACACTTACTTGGTAGTTACAAGGGGTCAAAGTTCAATTTTATACTTTGCAATAACATGGGATTATGTTCATTGGAATGCAATATGCGTCTGGGAGTGGGATGAATCCCATGGAGTGTAACAATTTTCCATAAAAAACGCCATGTCATTGAAGGTCATTAAAGGTCACTTAGGGGTCAAAAACTGATTTTAGTACTTTTGTGGCAATAGCAATGGGCAGGGTCATCAGAATGCAAATGCTCCTAGGAGTGATTCCGTTCTTGTCAGTGCCCGATTGTCTCTGGCAAGAGCGCTCGACATCTGCATCACCATGGGCAAGACAAGGAAGCATGGACCAGCTTAGGAAAGTATCACATACAGCTGGGACCACAAGAGTTTGTCTGATTCAACACCTGTCTCCAGTAATGGTCAATCCTGTGTACTTTTGTACTGGATTGTTCCCTGCCTGCTTGTTACCAATCCTCCGGGATTTCCTGGGCCTGGTAGATTTCAATTCATCTGTCAAAGTATCTTTTCCTCTCGGGTACATTGTGGCATCTCTCTTGCTGGCTGCCTGGATGCCCGGATTGCCTCTCATGCATCTGTAGATGAGGTGAAGGATCTCAGGATTCTTTTCCTAAGGCAGATGGGTGATGAGGTAGCTGGCCTTCTGGAAGAAGTTCCTTAGCTCAAATTTAGGTGTTTATTCTCAGAAATTTTGTGATGAAACATTACTCGGATTCATTTTATCGAGCAAACTTGAGAAAAAGTAGGAGAAAATGTAGGATTTTCAGGAAAAATGTAGGAGGAGTAGGAGGCAAGTAGGCTGTCAATTTTAAGTAGTAGTAAGTAAGTCAAAAGGATTATGGAGATGAAAATCCTGATTATTAGCTGCTCGATTCATTATTAGCGAAGTTACAGTTTACGTTTGAACCTCTAGTTGTTATTCGAGTTTGGGGAAGGGGTTGTAAAGAAATTCAATTGTGATTGGGGCCAACGATTCACCGCCCAAGGCAAGGTACATGCTATTAGTTCAGTTGTTTCAACGCATTGACTATTGTAAGCATGGACATCACTCGGCGAGCGCGGGTCTATCTTCGGCGCCCGCGGTTATGCTTATATGCCTCCTAAGTCCTCCTTTGAAACCCAAGGCAAGGAACTTACTGTACATGACATCACAGGTTTATTCAACGATATTGTCTATTGTGAGCGCTGACTGAAAATCACCCAGCGATCGGGGGTCTTTTCTTTGTCGGTTTCGGTATATGTCAAATTGAAAGGTCTTGCGGTGGTATAACTGGAATTCCGCTCAAAAGTCGTAACCTTAAAACAAAAGGTTGAAACGTTTAGTCATATTCGTACCGTTTAAACAGCCGACCGTTCGTTTAAAGGGTTAAACGTTTAAGCGTGACAGCCCTAGAGCAAGGTAAGTAGAGAGTTTGAAAACAGAAGGAGCATGTTGCATGCTGAGGACAGTCCAATTATAGCAGTACTAGTAGCTCTGGACATTGTGGCAGTGTCAAAATTGAAATAAATTGCCTAGGTCGAAAATATCATTGAGGAACATCATTAGACTTAGACAAGTAGTAGTTAGTAGGTCGAGTCTCGTTTATCCGACATGACAGTGAACAATCTCCACCACGTATCACGATCTTGCGCAAGGTTTATGGCTTCCTCGAAACTGTTATGCTGATGTCCCTGAATTGAATTGATTTTTTTTTGTTTTTTCCGAGCAAGTAGTAACAGGTCTCCCAACTGGCTAGTAGTAGGTCTTCAAATGTTCTCTCAAGAGCGATCTTCGCTGGGCTTTCTTGGAGTCTCGCGACGTGCACGAAAAATCTCAAACATCTATGTGCTACTACGGAAGACCAAGGGATTTGATTGGTCACATCATAGAGTCATCGTTTGGTATCAGATTGTTATTGGTCAATCTGATGTTGAGAACATTCGGTAGTCTTCTTGGAACGTGCAATTTGTGATCAAGATTCTTCGTTGTTTTACCCCACAGTTCGCAATTAGACAGAAAAATACCTGTCATAAGGGCATCGAAAATCCAGAGTGTAAGCTTGTCTAATTTTGTCTGATCTTGAAATGTTGATAGAGTGTGAAATCGTTGGTTATACCAATCCTTCCGTTAGTGTTAATGTCTTCTTCGGCTCCCAAACAAACCTTCTACATATTTACATTTCTCCCAACTTACATTGCAGTTAGTGTGACTGAAAATTTCTCAAGTTTTGTGCTGTTTATTTTAGATTCTCTGTCAGTTTCTCAGTCACGCGGCTCTTGAGGTCTGTAATAGCTAGGCCTATGGTTCCCCCTCCCCCCCCCCCCCCCCCCCCCCCCGATGCCCAAGATTACATCAGCGAGTGTTGGTCCACGGTGAAGAAATTTTCGGTATTACTATTTGCGGTGTAGTCATGATCAACTAATGAGTGGTTGGTTGACAAGACTAACATCAATTACTAATAGGCCCTTAGAGCCGAGGAATGGTCAGGTTGGTTACTAAGCCTAAGGCTAGGCCTAGCACTAGGCCTAAGTTACACAAAACACTGAAAAACGTTACACTGCGATACACTGCGAATACACTGTCAGTGTCAGTTACAATTTCATACCCTCTACTGTACACTTGCCAAACTAACACTGAACTGTGTAGTGGTGGAGGAATTGAAGAATCTGGAGAACAAACCCACACGACGAGGATGAGAACTGTTCAGTTCTACAAGATTCCAATCAACGTCCTCAACGAGAAGTTTCGAAAAGTTTTGACGAAATGACCTTCCGGTCGTGATTTTTCTCGGACAAGCAGAAAGACCAATGTCCAATTACACTCCGTCATTACAGGACACGTGACATGTTCGTTACTCTCATAAAAAAAACAATCCCGAATATTTGTCGGAACACAGCAGTGCTGTAACATAGTATATAGTCCATAGCTCAGTCCTATTTGGCCATTAAGGGCTGTTCACACGTGTTCGATACGATACGATACGATCCGATAAAATTTTATCGGACGTCGAGTTAAAAAAGTGGTATTTCATGGATGCTCACCTGTGCGATACGTTACGATACGGTACGATAAATTTATCGGTGGAGGTTCACACTTGTGCGAGAAAAATGTCGTTCGATAAATTTATCGGATGTCTCGGCGCCTAGCATAAAGCAGCGTTTCCATGCACGCGGCGGCGGAGACGGCGGGTTCGGGCTTTTGGAAGAATCGTGTCCATGCACCGGGCAGGCAGGCAGGCGTTTTTGTCGAGTCACGCACCTCTTCTCACTATTTAGTGTGTATATGCGCTATAGAAGAACCGATGTAGCATACTATTATAATATTGTTATTATTATTAGTTATTATTGTTACTATTGTTATGTTATTGCATTATTAGTGTTATTATTGTTATATATATTGTTGTTGTTGTTGTCGTTGTCCTTGTCGTTGCCGTTGTGTTGTTGTTGTTTGGGTTGTGCCGGTGTTGTCGTTGTCGTCGTTGTTGTCGTCGTTGTCGTGTCGTGTTGTCGTTGATGCGTTGTGTTGTTGTCATTGCGTGTTGTCGTTGACGTTGGTGTCAAACACGGACGCATACTAGTGTTTAAACATAAACAACGGTGGGTATTTCTGAAACCATGTTCTGAATGTCAACGTTACGGCCCCCATTAAAACTTCACATGAAGGTTTTTGGAGATTTAAATAGCAAAACATACTTGACATATCATGGGTTTAAACATGTAAATATGGTTCAAATAGGTGTTAGCCGTTGAATATAGACACAATCTGATAAAATCTCATCCCTAGTGTTGAAACAGTTTTTATGAATGTGTTGGAACATTATTGAACCAAAATTGTCCTTACTATCCATTATCCGGCTTCAAGCCGGTTAAGTAAGATTGCAAGGGAAATCCCGGGGAATGATTGCAAAATTCCACGCGGACACGCGGGCGACGGGAAAATCGCTACTGACCGATTCGAGGAAAACGCCCAGCCCGCCCGCCGGCCCTGCCCACCGCGTGCAGGGAAACGGCGGCCATTCGAAAATACTAACGATGACGAGTTTAGACGCCCGCCCGCCGCGGCAGGGGGGAAACGCGCTTAACGGAAGAAGGGGTACCGCGGCTTATAGTCACCCGTATCATTGGTACCCGTTAAGTGGTCCCCGTCTCATGGTCCCCCGTCTCATGGTCCCCCCGGTCATTATTCGATCTCATTGGTCCCCCGTATCAGTCCCCCGTTCATTATTGCGTCTCATGGTCCCCCGTCTCATTGTTCCCCCCGTTCATTTTCGTCTCATTGGTCCCCCGTCTCATTTCCCCCGTTCATTATTTCGATCATTGGGTTTCCCCCCCCCCATTCATTATTCCGTTCTCACTTGGTCCCCGAGACGGCAGGAAAATGATAAACTGATATCACCCGAACCCATTATTTCAGTTCGAATTCATGAAACACTCCCCGATACGATACAGTGGGACCAGTCAGGTAATGGGGAGGGTCATTTTGCATCGGGCCCACGAAGTATCTGTGACATGCGAAGGCGGGAGATATGCGGTTGGTAGGAGTGGCCGGGGGGGGGGGTGTGGCTGTTTGAGAGGAGCAGGGTAGGAGGGTTGTTTCAGAGGGTCTCGATCCCACAGCTGACGTATTGACGGAACTTCCCCCTTACCCTATGTGAAGAAGGAGGCGGAATAGAACGGGATAGGCACGGAAATACGTATAGGGGGGGGGGGGAATTTGATTAACAGCCAGTTAATTATGTCTGTAGATCAGGAGGAAAGTAAAGGACAAGGGGAGCCGTAGGATTAGTTGTACATGCATGTTCTGAGCAGATCAACTAAGCTCAAATTTTCAGCTCAATTGGCTGAATGACTCAACTGACTGAATGCTTTCTTGGCTACCTCACTTCGCCGTATTATTGGATACCGATGCGAATAAGATGGGGTGTCTAACGAAAGGGTAGGCGGGATGGTTTTGAGGTCAGCTGTCTGATTCGTAATCGCCAATTGCGCTTCTTCACGCCTCCTACAAGTACGGAGAAAGACACAAGCTTCGAATTGCTTTGAAATTACAATTCTTGCTACTCAAAAACTCTGCCGCCCAAGCTATGCTACCGAAGCGACAATAGGGGAAAACTTGTGCTTCTCTCCTGATATCCCACTCTGTTCTCGTGGGAATAAAGTCTATAGACCCCCGTCTCATTGGTCCCCCGTCTCATTAGACCCCGTATCATTGGTCCCCCGTCTAATTGGTCCCTCGTCTCAATAGTCCAAAAAGGTGTTTTGTCAGATACACTTCAACTTTTATTTTGATAAATTGGCATACTATGTATATTAATTCACACAAACTCTTCCAGTAAAAGGTAATAAGTCATCACCAAAACATAATTTATTCTCTAACAAAAACTTTTTCAGAGCTCGATGAAGAGTTTAGTCTGGTGACAAGATCAACTCGAATCCGGCACGAAATCCAGCTTGGATGTTCTGAATATTTTAAATAATGTTAGTACATTTCGTAACGGTCGGTCTATATAGAGGCATAGGAGGCTGGGGAGGGCACCCCCCTCCCCTCTCCCAGTTAGGCAAATCAGTTAATCTATTTTTCTGCCATGTATCGGGGCCAATGAGGCAGAATAATGAACGGGGGGGGACCAATGAGACGGGGAAAAAATGAGGACGAAATGATGAAGGGGACCAATGAGACGGGGGGACAATGAGGACGGAATAAGGACGGGGGGAACCATGAGACGGGGGCAATGAGATGGAATAATGAACGGGGGGAGGGACCAATGACGGACGGGGGGACCAATGAGACGGGGAACCAATGAGACGGGTGACTATAGGCCGGCGGACCCCTTCTCCCTTATGCTAGGCGCCGAGACGTCCGCGAAAATTATCCTACGACATTGTTATCGCCAAGTGTGAACACTCCATCGATAAATTTAGCGATCGTATCGTATCGACACAAAGTGTGAACACTCCTATTGAAAATAAACACATTTTTAACTCGACGTCCGATAAAAAAAATGTATCGTATCGCACAGTGTGAACAGCCCTTTAGTGAAGTTTAGCTTTTAGTTTATAAGACAATCTGAGGCTTAGATACAACAATGGTTCTATTGTGGAGATGGAAGAACGGATCTATTAGGCCAACCCCATTTTCATACGATGTCCTATGTGGATGCCTTCAAAGTTGCGGCCATTAGACAGAGAAATGGGGGAGAATCCCAAATACGCAATAACGCATGACCTCACACTGGGACAACACAGGAAATTATGTTATGTTATTTATTGTCCATTTGTTGAATAGGCCAACATTTCGCAGAAGTGCTGTTGTCTTTCTCTCACCAAAGTAACTATCAGCCAACTACCAACCCACTACAGGCAATTCCTCTCCAGTAGAATACCTGCTTCGAAGTTGGAAATGAATGTTTGAATTTCAATAGAAACCCAAGAATGAAACAAAGAAGAAACAAAGAAAGGGTTGTGCAAGTATGACATTCATGTATTATTCCTGATGGATGCATTTGATCTTGCGCAATACACTATGCTTCACAATACACTAACTTCAAGACGAATAACTCAGTAACGGTGAAAGTCCTATGAACTTCGTTTGAACTGATTACATTCAGTTTTATCCAGCTATTATAATTAGCCCCGCATTAATCATCCTGCAGTTTCAAATAGGCTTACCCTTACTGATCCCCAGGTCTCCCATTTCCAGTAGCATTAAGTTGTCCCCCGGCGACTCTCCTCACCTAGTACCGTTCTACTGATAATGAATCATCAATTTTGACCGAAATGAAGTAACTTTTCAACTGATATTGAATCAAGTAAATCTATGAAGCACCAATGAAGCGAAAATGAGGAAGAAGAGAAAAGCCAATAGTTGCCATGTGCCTAGGGGACCCATAACTTGTACTTATTGCCCCAAGACACTCTCTCGGTAAACGTCCGGTTGTCACTATATTAAGATAACGTCGCTAGGTATCCATGACCGCAAGAATACCGCAAGAGTACCCCCCAAACTCCATATTGTACAGTTTTGATGTGGTTAATTGGTGGTTATCATGGTTAGTATAATTATATCCGATGGTCGTTGATGGCACTCACCCCTCTCCATCCATCTGCTCCAAGTCCCCCTCCCCCCCCCCCCCTTCCCTGTGTTCCCGAGGAGAAGAGTTTTTATTTTTGTCTTTTATTTCATTATCGGTTAGTTATATTATGTACGTTAAACACCATGCTACATTACGGTTTAAAATTACTTCATTAATCGGTACATTTTTTATATCATTTTCGGTTGTTGATTCATTTCAGTTGAAATACTCTGGTTAGAATCAGGTCCGAAGCGGTGAAAAGAGGTTTTGTGTGGACTGTGGATAAAAGAAGATATGTATGGATACTCTTCAAAAGTTGGTCGCCAGTCATGACCTTGACACCCCCTACCCCTCCCGCGTTCGCGCCCTCTACATGCCCTGTACGAGCACTGCAAAACTATCCTGGATAAATTATACATACTATCAGCAAAAACTTCCCGGCCAAATAGAGCAGTCGAAACCGGGATGTGATGATGTGATGGAACTTTCAAAATAGCGGTCGCTATTCACTTTCAGAAATATATGTCTTCGTGCGTCACCCGTGCCTCAACACCCGTGCCTCGCGCTGGGTTCCTCGTTTTATTAGGCAGGAGACACGCATAACACGCTTAGGCGGACCACTCACAAAAGAGATTTTCACATGTCCTAATTTGTCTTGTGTCATAGAGAATAAATGCCAACTAGAATATATCCTCTGCTATGTCTTTGCCTAGTGGTGTCTGTTATTTTACGCTACTTGTTGGTTGCCCTTTTCATCGAGTTTCCATCTTATTAGTCTGTATCTAAATATTGACCGTACCCTTGGTTATGATGTCCAAGTCGGTGAGCCACGTTAGCCTAAAACTCTCCCCATGTGACCTCGGAAAAAGACTGGAGTATACAGAGAGAAAGGCTCGCACTGATCAAAACCCAGGTTTCTACTCCATCACCCGGCTGTTTACCAACAGCTGGTGTGCGAGATTCCTTCCTCGATGGACGAGATAAAGCAGAAGAAAATCTGTTCTGCCATAACATCAGCACACCTTTTGCAACTCCGCAATACGGGTGGGTCATCCTGAAGGCAACAAGCAGATATTGGATTGTCCTACGTAGTTGCTTGAGTAAAACGCTGCGACCGTTTATGTCATTCCTTCTCCATCCTGCACCTTGGTATCTGATACTCTCCGTGCTGCCAAGAGTGAGCGGCGTCGTCTTGAATGCAAGTGGTTGCAGTCCAGACGTGCGTAGTCGTGAAATTTTATGAACAATTGTACTCATTGCAATACAAAAGCCTCCTTGCTAAGTTGCAACCGACGATCACACTGATCTTATCTCACAGTCCGATCAAAGGAACCTTTTTCGTGTCATCAATAAACTCACGTCTCCTAAGGCACAAAGATAGTTGCCTGTCCATGATGACGCTGAGGATTTGGCAAATTCTCTCAATGAGTTTTTCAGCAGTAAGGTCATGAAACACCGTAATGGTCTGAATCCTGGTTTCTACACCGCTCCTCACTATGGCCGCTACTGAGTCTTGTCAATGACCACTATTACTACTTTTTTCTGTGGTTTCTGAAGATGAGGTACTGCTAAAAAACTACTCCGCATCATCAAGCTCTCCACTATTAATCCTGCCTTGGATCACTCTAACTGCCAACTTTCCCTCATATCTTTCTTCACCTTGTTCTTCCTACTATTACAGATTGTTCGCACTCCTTGTCTTCCGGTTTTTTTTCCATCTGCACTGAAGCATGCATGTGGTCACTCCGCGATAAAAAAAAAACCAGGCTTGGATGCTGAAGCTTCGCCAACACCGCCCGACTTTCAAATCTTCTTCCTTTTCTTGGAAGGTTTTGAAAGAGTGGCGTCGATCAGCTGTCACGCTATCTTGTTGAAAACCAGCGTCATGCCCCTATGCCAGTCCGGCTTAACTGTCCTTTTCATATCACCGAAACTGCCTGCTTCGTGCACATAAACGACATCTTATCTGCGCTTTGATAGGCGCGAAACGAAGCTATCTTGGTTCTGCTCGATTTTAGTGCTGCATTCGACACATAGACATTCTCAGCTGATCAATCGCTTGCTGAGAGATCACGGTGTTACTGGTAAGGCTCTTGAGTGGTTTGCTATACTTTGTGCGGTCGCACTCATTCCTGTTACTATTGTACTACTAGGTCCCGTCCTACCCTTCTTGATTGTGGTGTCCCTCAGGTCCTGTCATTGGCCTATTGCTTTCGATACTCTTCAAGTGCGCCCTACAAAACATGGTTGCAGCCCACGGTATCCGTCCCTGGTCGCCTATGCTGACGACACTCGCTCTATATGACATTCGACCCTTCTGATCGTTGGCAGTCGCTGTGAATCAGAAGGAAGCATGTATCACCGACACAAGATCCTGGTGCCGTTCCAATCTGCTTGCTGATGATGACAAGAATGAGAGAGTTGGTACTTCTCTTCACACGTCAGTAGTTTTCTTGGCGCGCCGACAATCACTGTCGGCAACTCTGTCATCGAACATTTGTATCTTCAATTCGCAATTTAGGAAAATATGGACTCTTCTTTGAATGTCTAGCCATGTGCAAACCCTTTGTAAAGCTGCCCTGTAGCAATTAGAATGATTGGGGACATTCGCCTGTACTTCGATCAGAAGACCACCACCACGCTGATCCATGCTTTTGTCACATATAGGCTGGATGCGGGCTAATTCCTTGTGTTTGGCACTCCCTGACAACCTAGCTTAACAAACTTCAGCGAGTGCAAAACATTGCTGATCGACTTGTTCTCGTTGTTCTCGTTGTTGTGCATATCACTCCACTGCTATGCAGGCTTCATTGGCTCCCAGCAAGGCAGAGAATTCTTTTTAAAATTCTTCTACTCACTTACAAAGCCTGTCAACTGTATGGCTCCTGATTTCATCTCAGAGCTTGTTCAGCTGCAGTCCTCTAGAGCTTTAAGGTCAGCATCTAAGATCAGCTCAAATTCATGTGCACGTCATCGTTCCACAAGGTTATATGGGGATCTCTCGTTTGCCTCGCTGCTCCTCACTTATGGAATGGTCTCCCAAACTCTATTAGTATGCCCGATTGTAGCTACTTTCAAGTCTCTTCTTAAAAAGTTCCTCTTCACCCAGCATTATCTGTCTGATAAGCCTTTAGTTCTGTCTTTGTTGTGTGTTTCTCCCCTTGTTATTGTCTTTTGTTCCTTCCTCGGTCTTTCTGTTTCCTTCTTCTGGTTTTCTATTCGCCTTCCGTTTGTTTATTAGGTCTGTTGAGCGCCTAGAGGTTTTTATGCTGCGGGAGAGCAGCTCTACAAGTCATATTGTCTCTCGTTCCGTCGTTTCGTTCGTCGTTTCGTTCGTTCGTCCTTGTTAGTTCGTCCCTTCTTTTCGTCTCGTTCATTCATAAATTATAAGACCATACATGCGATCAGGTTGAACTTGGTGGGTGTGAAGCTTGCTACTCGCTAGCCTTAGCTACATTTAGTTCGCATAGTGTATTAGCTTTTAATTAAATCCATTTAATTTACCCAATTTCCAACTTTATTTGTTTTTGAGCTAACTCTGCTGCCAGACAAGTTTGTTTACAGTACTCCATCTCTGACTGCGCAGTGTTTCTTATCTGACAGAAGGTCCAGTTCTGCAGATTAGTTGACAATAAAACCTATTGTCCAGGGGGGGGTGATTTGTCGTTCATCGCATTCGCCCTAGTTTACATTAGACCCTGCCCTCCACAGGATTTGTTTACATTACATCTCGGTCCAGTTCCTGAGTGGTGACCTAGAAATGGGGCTTGCGCCCTCCCCCCCCCCCCACCTAATGCGTTGGATGGTAACTTGGGGAGTGGGTCAACTATTAAACTATGAGTGTCAACAAGTTAGAATCATTTCTGGGGGAAGTGTGTTTCCACTGTTCACTGCCACAGGCTTAGGAAAGGGCACTGATAGCAAATATTAGGCTATGTGGTAGAACATGTTTCCAGTCATTCCATGGTATGACAGATGTCAGTAGGGTCGTTAATGTGAACAAACAATAAATGTGGAATGGCGAAAAAAATGCAGGTATTTGCCACGAGAGTTTTGCTGTCCGCAGCTACCAAGACGTTCCGACTTGCACTGTTTGCATAGGGCGCTCTATCAAGTCCCCATTATTATTGTGTTGGATAGACGGGGGGGGGGGGGGGGGACACTGGCTATATATATACGACTGCATGCCTCCTCGACTTCGCCATTGGGGTACTTAGCGGGCGATAATCCGCTAGGACTCCATGCTTGCCAAGTGTCATTAACTAAGACCAAGAGCAAGTCGATCCTTTGGTGCTATTTTGAACAGGGGTCGGAAGAGGGAGTGTGGAGCTTAGGCTTTTGTCTACCTCTGCAGTGTCATATAGTTTCTTTGTTTCGTGTTTGGGTTTTAGGGTTATCAGTAGATGCCTCAGACATGGCATATTGAGTCAACAAATGCGCCGGAAATAGTCTTAAATCATCTAAACATCTTGGAGGTATCATTCCTAATGTAGTGTATCAGGGTGAGTGAAAAAATGCATGGGGGCATGTATAATGACGTACGTCATCACGTCAAACTGTCTGCAGCTAATTCATGCAGCTAATTCCACCGACCCAATCACGTGAATGCACAAACTGTAATGGGTGAACATCATGCGTTGTCTTTCTAGGATTTCCTAGGAATGGGGAGCTGTTGCACCAACCGCCACATGCTGATATCGACTTTTCAGGGGGTATATGTTTCCTGCGATGACGATCAGGTTGAGGGTCTTGCAAAGGCCAATTTCCTCGATGAACAGTTTAGGTCTGTCTCCACCCAGGGGGGGGGGGGGGGAGAACTTCCTAACATTGGTCCCGGGCATTTTCCTACTATGCCTAACTTTGAGATCACTCTTTCTGGAGTGCCTAACCTACTATGCGATTTAATGTGCTACGAATCTCCTGGGCGTGATAAGATCATGCCCATATTTGTAGGATGGCGCCCGATGGAAAATAGTACTCGACGAGATTGTCTTCGGAAGATCCCTCATTACTGGTGAATTGATTCTTCATTACCTACAATCTCTAAACCAAGTACTTCCTTCTCGTTGTTGGCTACACTTTGAGGCCAGTAACTAACACATAGGAACAAGTATCTGGAATGGGTTCGGACTATAGATGCAGTTTTCCATTCTCCCCAATATAACCATATATGCCTGTCGAGCTGTAGTTGTCCTTTAACAAGTGCGTATGCGCATGCCTGGCAGGGTCCCGTGAATGTGTAAGGATGGCCGAATTGGAGGTGCGGTACGTATATCATACGTACGCGGGTCTGATCAAGATAACAATTTCCGTTACATATTTCGTTTGAAAAGTATGGGGCCCAATGTTTTTCCGGTAGAAACCTGGGCAATTTGGGGGGGGGGGGGATAGATGTGATGTGACAACTGAGAGCAGAAAAGCCAGACGGCATGAGGGGAATTGCTGTTCGAATGTATTTTATCGGAAAGATGGTCATGGAACATAACAGGAAAACGTGAATGCATAAAAATGCGTGAAACGCTCACAAAGCAAGTCGCCCAGTCACGCCGAAGAGTCACGGAGTCTTCTCTAGAATTAGAAGAAAACATTTTCTTAAGACAGTCATTCGTGAATAAGCGAACAGTAGAGGACAAGTTATCAGAATATCATGAAATTCATTTTTTGTATGACAAAAACAGAAGACATAGAACCGTTCCCGTGGAACTCTGCCTCGACTGGTGATACGAAGGAAGAACTGCCTTCGAGGACGACCTGTTTATGTTTTTCCCACCAATAGTAGGGTTGTTGGGTTGGTCATTGATGCCATAAGCGTGGAGTTTCTCAAGTGACGGCAATTGAATTAGGCACTACATCGCAAGCTTTACCAAAGTTAAAAATAACAATGTCCCCATGTTTCCTTATCATTCCAATACTTTGGTGAGAAGAGCAAATACAAATCATTATTCCTCAACACCATCCGCTCTGGATTTTCCTGCCTCTGATTTCAGATCTGTTTTCAGAACTTCCAGATGATGAATCCGATGTCAGAACTGATCCACCATTTGTGGGTTTTAGCTGCACGTCAACAGTCACAGGCTGGGCGATTTTAGCATCTTATTATACCATCAAGTTAAAGTAAGTCTAGTAACCATGCCTGGTTGGATGGAGCCCCTACTTGGTGTACATGTTTCCTATGATTACTAAATGAGCTCTATATCCTTCCATCTCAGGTGATATATCATCTTGAAACTGGGGGCACGCAGAACAGTTGGTCTCATACTAACCGTATGATATAGTCAGTCACGAGAAAAGTGTTCCAGTTGGAATGCACAAAAAGGGAGTATAGGGCAACCATAACTGTGAGAGAGTGTCGTGCCGCGTTCATTTTTTTCCATAATTGTGGGGTGCAAGAACCACAGGGCAAAATCTATTGAACTGGATTTTGGGAGTCATTATGGGCAAGCTAGGGAATATTGTTCCTTACTTGACAAGTATTCTGGATCACACGTATCTGATTATATGTAGGATGCTACTCCCAACTCATTCTGATGATTGATCTTAGCGTTGAATATACTGAGTATTGATAACGTTTGTCCTCCATTACCACCCATTGAAACAGAATGAATGATAGCTGCTCTGCCTCCTGTTTGCTGGAACTGGAAAGTGTAACTTCTGCGAAATAGCGTACACTTTTCTGATTTCTGTATTGTCCTTCTTCATCAAGAACAATCTTTACGGACTGGAATTTGGTTTTGAATTCCCTAAGAATTTCGAGTGAGAACGGCACGTATAGCTCAGATGTTTGAATCACATTCTGTTTCGCTAAACTGGTGCTAACAATAAATGTACGACAGTAACACAAAGTGACCTAAAAAGTGAAGAATGAGTGAGACGCACTGAGACTGAGTGAGAGGGATGGTCAAAATTCATTCGCACAGAATATTTATTGACGGGGAATTCTCGAGCCTAGTTCGCCACAAGAGGAATGGCAAATTTGCACTGTTTTCACAAGTTCACCAGTCACGCATCTTGGTACGTCAGGGACAATTGAATTGCCCTACTTAATATCTAATGTGTTTCCAGACATCGTACACTGGCGGACAAGGGGAAACAACCATTTCACATGCTTTACTACAAAGCCAGTGGTGGTGCCAGGATTTCCACGACGGGGGGACCGTAGTTTACCCACTGGGAGGGGTCCAGGTTCCCTAGTTCCCAATCGGACTCCATATTTTTGTAGTGAAGTTAGTGTAACCCACTGAACACAGTTAACTATTGTGGACTAAGGGTCCCCGACAAGGCTCACCCTACCCCCTAGTCAAAACCAGTGCTCGAAAAATCCTGTGCGCCGGTAGCCCGGGGCCTCCACTCGTTTCCTCGGGCTACTGGATTTCAGTTTTGAAATGCCAGTCAGGCTACGCGACTGTACTGTATTTTGAAAGTCAACAGTATTACTGACCCATATTATATATCCCCACACAGAATCAATCAGCACCAATCAGCAATACAATTTCGGTCGCACAAATTGCGATACAACTATACAATGTCAGTATTTTACACTTTTCTGCAAATTCTGTGCGGGAAGTCCCGCAATGCCGCCACTGGTTTCCACAACAGGAATAGCAAATTTTGCCACTGTTTAACCAGTCCACAATCTTGGTATTCAGGCACAAGGTATGACATACTAATTATCATTGGTTTCAGACATCGTAACACTGACAAGCATCGCTCATCGATAAACTTTGATGATTTATAGAATGGTGCATGCCACACATGTACAGTATGTTAAACCATGTGGAATGGAACCAAATTCACAGCAGAAAAACAGGTTGCCGGTGAAGGATTTGCCCTCTCCCGACAGTCATGTAGCCTCATGGGCGGACTGCGAATGACAGCAGGTTAGCAAGGAAAATGGTTATGGCAGGGTGTGGCATTATCCCCATGTTTCCACTGACTATACAGTGAAAACTACTTGTGTAGCAATAGTTTGCCATGTAGTCGATTGGAGAGAGGCATTCAGGAGACAATTGGGCCAATGACAGGGAGGCTACCCTTAGCAAAACACATTCTTCCTTATTGCCTTAAAAACGCGGCAATGTTCGGCGGCATGCATGGTACCGAAAATTTGCTGACTATTTCTGAGAACCCCCTCCCCTTGATTCAAAATGCACCTTGACGACACTAATGAGCCGGTGGAATCCCCCCTCCCCTCAAATTTTGCAAAACCTAGCGTAAACAGTGGACACACCAAATTGCCTCAATTTTATTAGAGCGTTAGGATTGCAGCATAAAAGTAACATTGTAAACACGGTAAACAGGCACCAGTCGGCCCTTTGGGCTCCAGATTCAGCCACTTGGGAGCCCGAAGGGCTAACTAAATTTTGAAATATTTTTGGAGCACTGGTCGAAACCGCATTTTTTTTTTATTTTGGTTTTTTTTCTGCAATTAAAACAAAAAAACCAAAAAAAAGAATTACAACTCAATCAGGCCCTCTGGAATTCGCGATAACTGCACAGATAATGCCTGGGCACGGGAGCTATTTCGATGTAGAGCACACACTCAACCACTAATGCAAAACAGGGTTAGATGGCAGAACGTATCCTCCTCCTTAAACAGAATGTAGAATATTCGCTTGCAGAGACATTTCGAAGATGAGCCTAAGTGTTGTGTATCTCTCTATATCTTGCCACAATTTCATAGTCTGCAGGAAAATGGGAGGATGGATATGGTGATCTAAAACTCAAGCGAGGAACTCGGCAAAAATCCAGGAGATGTGGACTTTTTTCGCGCGAAGAAGTGCACAAAAAAATTTCAGCTTTATACAGGATTTGGCTATTAAAGCAGGTTGGAAATACGTAGGGCAAAGGCCTTGCGGCGGTGTGTAAACTTTTGGCGTTACCACTCGAGCTCCCTGACAAGATGGGAAAAATTCCCTGACAAGATGGGAAAAATTCCCCGATGGGGGCATGGCCCCCACTGGCTCCGACTGGAGCCACCCTTGTACAAAGCCCCCACATCGATAGACTCCTGATTGACTCATGAGTTAGCAGAACTGTGAATGTTATCACCAAATCCATGATAACCATGCTAAAATGGGACCAAATCACGGTAGAATAAGCTAAAAGCTTTTGCATGCAATCTGAAAACATTTAAAAATAATCAAATGATGAAACCGGCATTTAGATGGATTGATACAAACACATTTCACAAAAGATTGAAGCATGTTATTTGTAATGTGGCTTCAGATAGTCACTTTTCTGTTTTGGCTGAGTTTGTTCCCTGTACAAAATCATAGCAAGTTCAGTAGCTTAGGCCCACTGCTGGGTACTTGATGAGAATGTGAAGCCATTGAAAATAATCACTCTTGTTTTCTCATTTAATCACACAAATACAATATTGCCAGAAAAGAGCATCACTATGGCCAGAAAAATGTTGCCGTTGT
Organism: Sclerodactyla briareus; assembly: GCA_026419785.1. Classification (NCBI taxonomy): domain Eukaryota; kingdom Metazoa; phylum Echinodermata; class Holothuroidea; order Dendrochirotida; family Sclerodactylidae; genus Sclerodactyla; species Sclerodactyla briareus. Next base: position 129,473 of record JAODTK010005276.1, on the reverse strand, counting down.
AGGATTTGCCCTTTCGGCGACAGTAATGTTAGCTATGGGAAGCAGAAACAATATGGCATGGGGTGGCATTACCCCATTACCCACTGCCTATCTGTGTAACATGTGTTGCCATGTAATAGTTTGCAATGTAAAGTCAGTTTGCATGGTATGAAAGATTTGTTGATCTACATTTTCTGAGAACTTCCTCCCCCTCGTATCTCGAAATCCCCCTTTGAAAAGTTGTGGAGAGAGGAATTCCCACCCCCCACACATTTTGAGACCTAGCTTAAACACTGTGCCCAACAAGTAAAGTTGCACCCAGATAAACAGATTTCTGCTTGGACATACACCTTCATATTCTTTCATGTATACTAACATATTCCTATTCCAATATTCCTCCATCGTTCGGCCGGAATTGACCTCGACCTAGAATTTTTTTGACAACCCTACTTGCTTGCTAGTATACTTATTTGTCAGATCGTGACCCCCCTCCTCCCATGGTGCATTGTGACCTGTCTTGTTTTCCAGAGTGAAATGGTTTCAGAGCTGCCTATGCTCCTAAGGCTGACCGATTTCGTCACAACTGGGGCACAGTACCTGCCATGTGACATTTTGTAACAAAGTTTCAATTTCACAGTGCTGCGCAACTTTCAAAGGGCCTGAAGCCTCAGATAGTGTGTACTTGACAATTGACATTCATATACCAGTGGGTAAAAGTTAGGCAAACTATTCCTGCCCGTGAACTATCGGGGGTAATGCTCATTGCAGCACGACTATTATTTTCCTCACTTGATTTATAATATCAGTATTATATCAGCCTGCCTGCTCCGTTCAGTGATTTCAAGACACTCCTGCTGTTTCTGCTCTCCTGATAGGGACTCTTGTTGAAGGTAGGAATTTACTATGCAAGTTTGGCTGATTGACCATCCACAGCGAACTTGTGTACCAAGATGCCTAACGTTACGTAACATTTCATGACGCAACTATTCCTCTGATTGTGACGGACATCTGGCGAAAAGTGGCAGTACCCTGCATCATCAATTTGTTGTTAATGATACAGCTTACAATGAGGGGTCCGACAACAGTGGTATAACATTGCAGCTGCCTTAGCCCTGTAGCCCCCTGTCTGCATGGAGCAGAGCCGTCAAATCTTTTATCAGATATTGTGTATATTGAGTGTCTATTGTCTCTTTGGTGGTATTTCAATGTAGTGGGGGTTATCACATACAGACAGCATCAAATTTGCCTACCTGATGTTCATGATTCACTGGAACTGATGAAGCTGTTGTGATTTGTCTGTCATTCCTATATGTTTCTGTCTGTTATTCGCCTTGCTGTCTCTTGAAAGAAAAATGATGATTTGACAAAAGCTTGGACACAACTCTTTTCTGAATGATTGTGTGAAGTGAAGGGAAATTCAGTGTATATAGCCTTCTCATGGGAAGTATGGCGTAGTGCCCTATTGTTGTTGGGTTTTTTTTTTTTCTTTAAACTGGCAGAGCCCTTTTTTTGGTAGAAAAATGAAAACTTTGTAGGGGACTGATGTTTTGGCCAAGTTTAATCGGATTGATAGCTCTTATTTGTTCCCTATATTGAGTACTTGTAAAAGCAGCCAAATTTTGGCATAGCATAAAAAGTACCAGAATGCGTACATTGGGCAAATAGTGCAAGAGGCCAAGGTACATGACATTGTCACTGCTTGTGTATACAATAAGAATTGTTTCAACTTTTGACCAACTTATTTCATTCCCTCTCATTTCAGGTACATGAGCTGAATCGGAGGGCAACTTCCCAAAATCTCTGCTCATTGGTCTTGGCCTGACTACATTAATTGTTGGCTCCACAATCAATGGAACAGGCGGCAGAATGCATGGAATGAGTGATTCGTCAGAGCATCCAGCTTACAGATGAAGATTAAGAAGAAAACATTTTCAGATAAGAAGCAGTAAAACATTTATCCACACCCAGGACATTCAAGATGACCGAGTCACCCCCATTTCAGACGCGAGTGGTTCCTAAATCGGCGACGTAAATTCAGTGCATCACGTGTCCTGTCATATTCAGAACATAAGCATTCGGAGGATGATCATTGCATTGAGCACCGTCCATGTCACTGATCCGCCGGGGAGCAAGGAGAAAGTAATGATTCAAAAGTGGATTCTGACAATTGAGGCTTGCCTGCCGGTGGGAGCAGAACATCCATCCAAGTAGAGAAGAATCATCGAATGATATTGACCGATCAACTCCATGTCAAGATGGGGTTGTCGTTTCTTTCGCTGCACATTTAGTCGTAACAAACAAATCTATTGAACAAGACACTTTCCAGGAGCATTTAGAGCAACATTCTCAGGCCGAGAAAGGTCTTGATGGCAAGGTTCCTCTCCTTTCGCAGGTTTGGCAGCAGGAAAAAAAACCGCCAGTTTGGATCAATAATGAAGTCGACAAAGTTAATTTTGTGATTAGACGTCCTCTGACCCCAAAAAAAATTTAAAAAATTAAAAAATTAACCCAGCATGCACATGACCACAATGTCATCCAGAGTAACCACAACAGTGATAGTTCATCTCCATCCAAAAATTGTCAGGCCAATTCAACGACATACGACTGAAACTCTGTCTGCATTTGTGTAAATGTGAATTCAGTGCTCTACGTCTTGCAAGCTCCACAAATGTGACAAGCCTGATGCAAAGGGTACTGAATGTGATTCTTAAGTGTCCGCACCTACCAATGAAGGGGTGGATGAATTGCCAGAGGATGTTGTAACAGGCGGATGTGTTTGCAAATTCTGCGGAGAAAAAGAAAGTTTGCCGAATCCTCGGTCTGGAAGTACACCAGCAGGGACACGACCCACAGAAGCCCTACCAGTGTTTCCACTGTAAGAGGTGTTTCAAGTTCCAGAGCCAGATGAGTGTCACAGCCTCTCTATTCGTCGAACGACCCACCAGTGCAAGACCTGCGGGGCCAACTACAAGTATTACAGACACCTGCGAGAGCACGAGAAGTTGCACACGGAGGACAAGGCCCTCAAGTGCGAGGTCTGCTGGAAGTTGTTCAGCAAGCCGAGCTCCCTGAGGAAGCATATGATAGTCCACACGGAGGAGAGGCCGAACCAGTGTTCCTTCTGCGGCAAACGTTCAAGACACCCCACAACTTGGCAGGAGCCGAACTAACCTATAGCTTGTCCAATTTTCTGCCTGTAGTCCATATGAACCATTTTACTGTTGCGGACCTCGGAGTTTGTGAATTGTGTTCCTTGATTTTTTTATGCAGATGCCTCCTGTTACCTTGGTGTAGTTGTTGAGAATACACTGTAAACGGAGTCACTGCTACTGTAGAGTGTGCAAAACCCCATTAAAAATCTGTGACTCTTAATACTGATTTCATGATGGTCATGAGTGTACTGTTAACAGGTGCCCTGGCTTGAGTCTGGCAGTTAATTAGGATTCCTGCAGTTATGGAAAACTTTGGAGAGTCATGAACTTGTGAAGAAAAAATTAAAGATGAGTGGCATTGTTCTGCTTCCACTCATAATAATAAACTGTAGTTCCACTCACATCCTTGGAAAAGCCTAGAACTTTGTATAATTCATCAAGGGAAAAGTTGAGGAAATTCTGCCTTTGGGCAACAGTGACAAATTAGGACAATACCGAATGAGTCATGGCCCTCTCATACTGCATGTTTTCTTCAAATAGTATTCTACTTGTGTTTCCCACATACCTATCGAAGCCTGTTACCATCTTAAAAGTTGGATGAAAAATCTCCAGTCGCTCAATAGATTGTTGAACACTGCAGAGGTAACTAACAGAGGTAATAGTGTGGGGTATTGAAAACTTTTTTTGTAGGTACGAGTCGCTCCTCCATACAATGTTTCAAGTTATGGACCTTCAAAGTTTGGCAGATCCTGCATAGAAATTAGGGAGAGTCTCTATGGGTGTATTCATTGTTCTATTAAGTTAAATAACCCAACATTCTGCAAGCTGATCATATTTCAAAGAGAAATAAATCTATGAAGTCTGGTAGGAAACAGAATATTTGCAAGTATAACAGGCTTTGACAGCATTTATTGTTGCATGATGAGAAGCTTTCTTATCCTGCGCAACACACATGCACGAATTTCAGGTTCTACAACTCCCTATGTATAATCGGAGGTATGTCAGGTCCGGACTTGTCTCGCCTGAATGAAATTCAGGAGGAGACTTTAGTAGTCACTATGGTGTGTGTGTGTGTGTGCCTGTGTGTGTGTCACACCTCTGTTAGCAGGATATCTTTTGAACGTATGGCAATTGCACAACATTTTACAGGGTAGCATCGGGGTTGGGTGAACACGAATCTGATTAAATTTTGGACATAAAAGTCACTGATTAAGTAAGGTAATTAGCCTATTTTATGTCATTGAGTGTTAGGCTCGTTAGCAAGATTATGGATGAACCATAGGTGCTATGGTGACTTGGTTTGGAACATAGATGCAGGATATAAGGTAGATGACTTGATTAGATTTTCAGCCTAAAATGTGGTAATTAAGTTGTCTAATTTGCATAATTTACGCGAAATTCGAAAGATTGTCAGATTTTCCGAAAACTTGGTGAATATGGTCTACCTTCAGTCCCAACTTTTTACGGAACATTCGGGTCAATGGAGGTCATTCAACGTACCTGATTTGCCATATTTTATGCGAAATCTTCAAGTTTGCCTTGGGGGGGGGGGGGGAACTTTTCCAGAAACCTGGGGGGTATGGTTACCTGGATTCCAATTTTTTATCATGGATTCGGGGTCACTGGAGGTCATTCAACGTGTCTACTTTGCATAGTTTCTGCCTTATTTGAAAGTTTGCCGGCTTTTCATGAAACTTGGTAAATTGCCTAAATTTGCATAATTAGGCAATTTTCAGTCCACATTTGCACAACTTTTAACTCCTTTAAGTAGACATTGTCAATATTCAGTCCTTTCAAATTTGAAATTGGTCACGATTAGTAGGCTGTTTCTGTTAAATGTTTAATACCCCGGAAATCTTCAAGCGACACATGGAATGCCTTGTAATTGTTTGCATGGTGACTAATAGAAGTAAACACTGATCGCTCAACCAGGCGAGACACTGGGGGCGATCGCCTTGTTAGCTATTCTCACTATACCTATCCTGTAGCTGTCCTATAAATAATTGTGATAGCTGTGAGTTGATCTCGTGTCATGGATTTTGAGGCAGAAAAATTTCTTACATCTCCTCGTTTTATATTCCATAAAGGATTCACACCGGTGAGAAACGATACAAGTGCCAGTACTGCCAGGAGCGGTTCGTTCACTGGACTCACATGAGGAGCCACGAGAGTAGAGAACCCCTACCGATGGAATGTCCGCCGGCGAGACCCCCTACCAGTGTAAGATCTGCCAGAAGTTCCTCAGCTCCTCGGGGAACCTCGGGCGGCACGTGAGGGCGGTCCACAAGGGCGAGAGGCCCTACGTCTGCCGGTACTGTGACAAGGCCTTTAAGGGGTCCAATCACCTCAAGGTCCACGAGATGATCCACTCAGGCGAGAGGCCACACCCCTGCGAGGAGTGTGGGAAGGCCTTCATCGCCTCTGGGGACCTGGAGAGGCACATGCGCATACACAACGACGAGCGGCCCTTACGGTGTCAGTACTGCGAAGGGCTTCAGGCAGCATGGGTCCCTCACGGGCCATTTGAGGAGGAAGCACATTCTTGAGTTGGTCATGGGTAGATGCCTACCATCTTCCTGACAGGGTTTCCAGCAAAAAACCTGGAAAAGTCATGGAATTTCATCAATAAAAAATCCAGGCCTGGATAAGATTTTAAATTCAATGAAAAGTGTTGAGTGATGGGAAAGTCAAGGAAATTTTCATGAAGTAATGTTGTCATTTTTTCACAGCTGTTCGCTTGTTGCTTCGGCTCACTTTTGGGTGTTCAGTTGATAATTCTTTGTTGGATATGTAAGAGAAGGTGTGGAATCCTTTATTTGGTCTGAATAAGTCAGGAAATTGATTGCCCAGAATCCGCAAGAACCCTGACAGGGTTCCTGCAGTCATGGAAAACCTGGAAGAGTTATCAAATTTTGAAAACGAAAATTCCAGGCTGGAAAGTTTTGAACTTTAAAAAATGTTCAACATTACTGCAGAAATGGACATATCCTCATTTCTCGGCATAATGCATGAAATGATAGAAGTCAATAACTCTGCAAAGAAACTTGCACCCTGCAGTTATTGTGTCCATTTCTACAAAATTGATGGTCGATCCGGCAAAAATCCTTTGATAGAATATGATAGAATATTATAGGATTGAATAGTAGATATTGTAGTTAGTTTAGTGAAAAGGGTCAGGAGGACAAAATCCTCATGAGAGACCGTGAAGAAAACAACATCTCAAAAGAGAAGCAAAACCCAGGACTCAAAGAATGCGCCCACAATTCTGAAAAATAAATGAGGATGTTCTTGAAACGCATACACTCTTAGACAGAACAACATCTTCAGGAGGGCTATTCCACTCATTAATAACTCTGCGAGAAGAAATATTTCTGAAGGTCTAACCTACAGCGTTTACCACAAAGCTGAGGCAATGGACCCCTATTGGGGGTAACTTTCGAAACTCAAAGAAATAGTGGAAGGAAGGGCCCTCGAATCCATGAACAATTTGAAAGCCTGAATCAATCACCTCAAATTCGTCTCAGCCCAATGAAGTTCTATATAATTATATATATTTACAATGAGCGCAAATAATTACGAAGTATCTCATGATGCGTTTCACGAAAGAGAAGAGGAAACCAACACATGAACAAGAGGAGGAATATATTATTCTGCAGTAAGAATAATTTAAAAAATAATTCATTCCTGCAGAAGAAAGGCAGAGTGGGTTTTCAGGATATTTGCATAAACCTCGTCAATCAGCTGTGGACAGATTGAACATTAATCTTCTGCTCCTCCAAGTTCCGATAAAGTAGATCCTGAAGTTCACTGAACGTCCTTTAGAAAGGGACCTAAGAAAATGGCGGTTTTTTTTCGGAAGCAGATTTGGAATACTGAGGTATACCCTGCCTCCACATCATCTACTATTCTCTCTGGGGCGAGAGTATAGTAGAGCGGTATCAGTGTCGCTTGCATGCAACAGGTCCCGGGATTCTTCGATTCCAGCCGATCGCACCGGGTTGTTTGGTCCGAAGAGTGGCTGTGTAATTGCAGTTCGAAGGCAGGTTCTGGTCTTAGGTCCTGGTCAATGCTGTTTGAGCAGTGGGCTTCCTTGGGGTAATTTCGGGGGGGGTGTGCTGAGGGCACTTGCAATAGGTCTCGTTGGTCGGCGGTGAGCAGTCGCTGGTCGAAAATTCCGCTCCTCCAGGTTCTGAGAAAGTGGTTCAGGTACTGGAGGTTTTCATGATCTCCGTCGGATGGGGACGTAAATTGCGGTCCCTGGAGCAGGTAGGGATTGGTTACATCCCTTCCTCGATATCCCCTGAGGCACTATTAGGATAAGGCTTGTTGTTCGCGGGCTCATCCACGCTCAAAAATTCAGTTAGGGTTCCACGATGTGTCAAATTGGGCCTTCCTGAACCCGTAGCAATCAAATCGGAAAATTAAAACATCAACACTAGTTGAGAAGAGAAGGCGAGTTATCGCAGGTGCTCGTCGACGATCAATACAGACAGGGTTCCTCCATTAGCCTCACTGGCTTCCTGAACCTGTAGAAATCTAATCGAAATCTGGTGGTCAAATTAGGGGAGGGACAGGTACTTTCTGAGAACTTGGAAGACAACATATAGACTAATGTAAGAGTGTGAGAACTAGTTGTGGGCAAGGAACAATGACCAAATCCTGTGTGTTGGTATGAGGACCAATAAAGCTGGAAGACACAACAACAAACACAAAGATGATTAGACAAACACAGTTGGAATATAACAAAGATATATTGTATGGCAAAAACACCGCTCCGTAGCCTCCATGTAATATAAACAATGATGCGAATCGATTGACTCAAGCAAATTCATAAACAATCCTATAATGTAAATACAACAGGCCCAAGAGTGCAGCTTAATTAATGGTGGTCACTGTAATTTCTTGTAACACCAATATGTGAGCTTACCTAGATAATCGCTTTGCGGGGCCAACTATTATTACTAAGTTAATCTTCTGGTTTTTCCTTGTTGATACACCAACGACGCCAGATGACGGGAAAGAGATCGTAAACATCTGCCATAGCTGAAGGCCGTCGAACGTCCGATTATGTGGCTGGATGACACATGGCATCGTACGAGCAGAGAAAACCATAAATGTTCAATATCATAAGCAAGAAAATACTCTGCAGGTTCCCAAGACCATCCCTAACTACCCACGGCGTAGCTAAATATCGGACTTGCATGTTCCTAATGATTGAAGCGATGTGATAGTTTGATATATGAAATTGGATCAAACCTTTCAATAGCTTCACTTCTTCGAGCTCTGAAAGCCCAAATATCCGGCCACTTCCTCGGCCCTCACCAACCTCCCATACACCTGCATTTCGTAAGTTTTCATTTAACCTTTCTCGCGATTCAACTTTTTGCAGTCGTTGTTGTCGTAATTTTGTTTGTCTCAATAAAGCTAGCTCCGGCCTTCTCTAAGGCTGGGATTCCATAGATGCGTATGCGTATGCGTATGTGGAAAATTGCCAATTTCCGTGAACTGAGCGGGGGCTAGGGTTTGAATATGTTTTATTTCGCTTAGGGGGCAAAAGATCGATAAATTGGTCTCACAGAAGCCAAAAATTCATAAATGAGGCAACCAAGCTGAAAAGGCGAAATCAGAGCACATGTACCAATGCGTAGGCGGATGCGTATCACCGGCGAATGGAATTAATGGAATATCTTAAGCCTATAAAAAGCCAAGCAACGACAATTATGCATGGGCTGCCTGCCTTTTTAATGGTACTTTTCGCTCCCCTTATAGTGGTTTTTCTTCTGAAACAAACGTTCGCTTCCGTGAATTTTGATGTTGTCACGATCCAGCCCGGATACGCATACGCATCTATGGACTCCTAGCCTTACGCGGTCATGCTCCCGACGGGTACTTCTCTCCTTGGCATGGCAGGAGGGTCCTCGGGCACCTACAGTTTACTTATTCTCATTAGTATTAGCATCAACAGTGATAATCATAATGCTGTAATGATTAAAACCTTTTTATACTAGCCCTTTGTTACTGAAATACAGTCACGAGACGCTTCCATGAGTTTTCCTCTGTTCATATTTACTGGTCGAACCTTCATTACGCACTGCACATGCTAATTCCAGCTGTTGTGATCGTGTTCGGTGTTTCATCTCTTTGTCATGAGAGTCAAATGGTCTGAAAACCTTGTTAACACGATACGTCAGAATGCCTGGTCCGATCATATTGAATCCGTATGCAGTTTTCTCAGGTGAGCAAAAGAAACCCTTTTGTTTTTTGTCAGACTGGGAGTCAGTTTCGATGAGAAATTTATAATGAGCAATTTTCAACTCTTTAACCGATAACCCTAACTCGATCCCACCTGGATTGGATGAAACTTGGTTTTCGGGGTTCCCCATCATCAGTACATGATTTGTTGTAGGATCAATGTTCCATACTACGGTCAAGAGAGGTAAACGTCTGCAACTTGTTAACACGATAACATGAGAAATGCCTGTCCAGATCAGTTAAACTCGTTTTATGTAGCTTCATTAGGGGATGTTGTTTTTGGTGTAAGACCGGGCCATTGGCAAGGGGATAGTTGAAAAATTAAAATTTTAGGTGATTTCAAAGCTTTTGTAAAAACCCTCGCCTGGCTAGTGAAGTTCATCCTTGGTATGGCGAGTTTTCCCCTAATGTTACTTCATGATCCCTATTATATGCCTTAGCTTGAGCGAGTCCGGATCAGTCAAGGAAATCACGGGAGTCTTCTGTCTTCTCTTGGCAGCAAACGACGCCGTCAATTACGTATCGTCAAACCAATCAGTCTCCTTTGACTTTGTGAGGCCCTTCGAAGCCAGAGGAACCTATGCAGACATGCCAGCTAGTGCGTGCGTGTATGTAAGACCCAAGAACTCAACTCTACCTGGATGAATTACCATACCTGAAGTTTCATATTCCGCTATGAAGGTTCCCCATAAATGGTAAGGGCCTACTTGAGCTGTTCTGTTTCGGGGTCAGGCAAGGTCAATTGAGGTCATGGGCTGTCGAAAGCTGAAAATCGTTGTTGACATAATAATCAAGGTTCGGAATTGCTTGGTCCGTGTCAAGTTCGAATCTAGTGGCGTACCTTTTCTTACTAACCTATTCATGGGAAGCACGAGAAACTGATTATCTTTGATGTGAAACAGTGGGCTCTTTGAATGAGGGCGATTCAGCTTGTTAACACAATAATCTGCCCCTGCCAAATGTTCCTCTGGTTTTCGGGTCCCTATAATGAGTAATTGATCCTCATTGTTTCCGAGCCAGGTCGAATTGTCCACTAAGGTCAAAAGTGGTCCAAGTCTCAAATCTTTTTAACACACACTAATAATTCCTACATACGACAGTAAAACCAACACTTCTTTGGTCCACTGCATCGTAATTTTTCTATCACCGTAATCTGGTAATTGCTCACGGCATCCATGCGATAGCATAAGCTTATATGTATAAAACAGCCAGAATCCATGCGTAGCAGTAGGCTTATAGTATCCACATCCGGAATCCATGCTGTAATAGCAGTAGCTTATAGTAACAACAGCCAGATCCATGCTTAAGCAGTAGCTTTCTAGTATAAAAACAGGCCAGGAATCCCTGCTGTTAGCGTAGCTATGATACAACAGCCAGAAATCCATGCTGTTAGCAAGTAGCTTATAGAATACAACAGCCAGGAAATCCATGCTGTATGCAGTAGCTTATCGTATACAACAGCCAGGAATCCATGCTAGTATAGCAGTAGCTTATATATACAACAAAGCCAGAATCCATGCTGATAGCGTAGCTTTATTAATAAGAACAGCCAGAAATCCATGCTGATAGCCGTTTTTCAAAGCTTATAGTATAAGAACATCCAGGAATCCATGCTGCAGCATTAGATTATGTATAAACAGCTTGATTATTGCTTCGATTTTCGACCCTCTACACCAGTTTCTATCACACTAAACCGACTCGCCGCTGAACAGTTGGAGCGATTCGGGATCGGAACGCCAGTTTCGTTAGAAGAGATCTCAGACGGGATACTGGGTTCTATCAAGGGTTCAGGGGACACAATTAGCGCGGCCCAAATAACCGAAAATTATGTGTTCTCTCGTCCGCCCTCGTGGTATGAAGCTCTGTACAGGGGGGTCCCTTCCAGTCTCAATGATGACATGAGTTCCCGCAAAACCCAGTACAATTGAGATGAAGTTTTACTTTCTTTCATCGGCCCAATGACTCCTCATGTAATCAGCATCAGTGTCGGATGCTCGAGTCCGGTCCTCGGTCTCGAGACCGCTTTTGAAGGACTCGGTCCCTGAACTGGGCTTTGAGCTCTGACTCGGCGGACTCGGGACTCGGCTGTTGGGAACCTCGGGGACTCGGTCCGAGCCAGGTTCAGACGCACAGGAAAAAACCATGGGAAAATCCTGACGTTCTGTAGGTTGATACTGTGGAACCCTTTAACAAAACCTTTACATCGACAATGAATCCAAAATTGCATTTACTACTTCTCGTTTGTCAAAATTGCTTATCACACTTGCTGAACTGACTGCGTTCAGCCAGGCGGCAATCTTTCATGACAGAGGAAATGGTGAGTTTCTTGAAATGCAATGGAAAAAAGAAAGAAAAAAGTGATACGCTTCCCTTGAAAATGATGATGGTCCTAAGAGTCTGCAAACGGTGGGGGGGGTAATGTAAGTCAGTGGGGTTACATGGGTTTTTTTACCTGTTTACAGTAGGACATTCTTTTTTATTATTATTATCACTGATTAAGGCAATTTGCATTTACTTGGTTTACTATTGTTATTAATTTCTCGTATGCTGTCCTAACTCAAAATAGATAAGGGAACCTCCCATTGAGATCAATATGCCACACTACGATATACTTTGTTTGCGGGGGTTGATGCAAGAACTTGAACCTAATCCCATATATTTCTTTCTTTTCTTTTCTGCCAAAACTGCCAAAGTTGTAAAGGGCACTCACGGGACTCGGGGACTCGGGGACTCGGGACCGGACACAAGGACTCGGACTTGATCTGACTTCGGGTGTGGAGGACTCGGTTCTCGGCTCGGATGGTGAGTATCGGTCTTGGACTCGGACTCGATTGGCGGACTCGACTGCAACCTGATCAGCAGTGGATGTGAATTGCGTGGTGAGTAGCTGAAAAAATGGTTGCTTCCATACAAGTTTAAGGCATTACTCTTGATCAGCTGCGTTCCCATGCACACGCGGGGCGGTCGGCGGCCGAGCGTTTTGGAAGACTCTTTTTTTCATGCACAGCGGCGGGGCGGGCGTTTTTTCCTCCTCCTCCTCCCTTCCTCGAGTCACGCACCCTTTCTCACTTTCGTGTGTATATCGCCTATATAAGAACCGATGTAGCCTACATTATATAAAATTGTTATTATTATTATTGTTATTATTGAGTCCCTTGCCGAGGAAACAGGAATCCTCGGCAGTCCCATGCACCGTGCGGCGTGTGTTGTGTGTGAAGCGTGTGTGGGTTTTGTGTGGTGAACACCCCCTTGTCAGCACGATATGCTAACGTACGCAACTGGTATCACGTTGAAATTAGGTATGGGGGGTGCACATATGGGGAGGATGATCCCTATTGTTTTGGGTGCGCCGTTCAGTTCATTCAAGGTCACGAAGGCAAAGTTCAAAAAGCTTGTCAGCACGATAGCTAACGAACGTGAGTAGCTATTGTGGTTCAAATTGGTTATGTTGGTAACGTGTATGGGTGAGGAGAACCCTATTGTTTTTGGTGGCAGGTCAAGGTGATTCAAGTCACCATAGTAAATCGTCATATATCTGGCAACGAACATTTTGGGAGGACTGTCGTAATGTCGGATGGGAAGTTTCGTTCGTCCTGAGTGAAATACATCTAGTTACCGCGCCTTTGACCCCTCATTTGACCTTTTGACCTTTGATCTCATTTTTAAAACCTTTTGACCTTGATTTTGCATGCTTTTTGTGTTGGCCCCAATGCTTCTTGTTAAGACAAACAAAAAAGGTCATGACAACTAAACCATACTATAACTCTTACCACAAGCTATCTCAATGAATGTGGAAGGTTCCAGAACAGCTAAAACACTGAAATGTGGATCAATTTGGCATTTGACATTGGCATCATCATGATATCTAATGATGGCAAGGATCTATTAAGTTCAAATTAAGTGTGTGGATTGTACACATGAATGAAAGATGATCCTATTGTTTTGGTATCAGGTAGGTCCTTCCAGGTCACCATAGGACCATCCTTATATCTTCTGCAACGATTCATTGTCAGAGTGATACAGCATATAGCCCCAACTAGTCTTGTTCAGCCGCCGTGACTGTGATCAATTTTGAGCTTTCTCCCCGAATCTAGGTCCCCTTGAACAGTTTGGTCCTAGATAGTATTTATTCGCCACTGACGTCTTGTAAGACTGTTCGTGAAGGGGCCTAATGCATATGCATTTACTGTATTAACAAGCAATCAAGCATGCATCAAGTACCGCCTAAACATTAGAAAAGACTGATAAGTTAGTCGAAATAATCTTTTCAGGCCTACCGCTCCAAAAACTTAAATCAACAACGAGAAAAACGTGTTCATTAGTAATCAGCGCGAAAATGATTCGCCCTTACTGATTCTTCCACTCGGCTGAGAACTTTCGCTGCGAAGCCTTGAACGCTTGGAAACTTCACAATCTCGATCGTTTCCACAACTCACTAGGTCTATTTTCCCTTCCCATACTGTACTATTCATGTTGCCTATTATTTGTCGAATAAGATATTCAAAATAGCAATAATAAATTGCAGACTTCTCCCTACAATAATGAAAGTTTCACATTCCCATCTGTCAATATTATTAGTTTTCATTCCGATATACACACATATTTGGAAGGAAATTAACACTTAGTATGTTAGTTTTAATACGGTTCCTCGTAAAGCCGAATTAGCAACCCACGGGACGTTAACAGCTTCTTGAAAACGTGGTGTGATTGGCTTCTTTAGATTATGAAGATATTGACGTCATATTGAACAGTTCTCCAAGACGAGCTCTGCCATTCATTCACCAATCACACTGATATATATTATATATATATATCTATATATATATACGTAGCGGAGGACACAACTGGTTGGTTCGTTGCCACGAGTGCTAGCTTCGTCTTACCCCAAGACATTAGCCACCAAACAAATATTTCCCCCCAGTGACAAACGTACCAATTCTTGAATTGACATTTTATTGTTCATTCCTGATAATGTATTTGATCTTGACCAGCACCAAATTTTCCCCCAGTGGAGACCGTACAAATTCTTGAATTGCATTTTATTATTATTCCTGATATGTTTGAGTATTGGACTCGCACAAGTGACCAGCTTATGTCCCCTCCTGAGCAGTAGTGGTGATGCTACGGGTGGGGGTGGCATTGTTTGTCTTGCAACGCACCCCCCCCCCCCCAGGTTTCATAGCACTTATGAAAATTGTAAAATGTTGCCCTATTTGAAGTCCTGCATCTCTGGCATTTATTTAAAATTCCTAATTGCAGGCAAGAAGCCAACCTCTTCTTGCGTATTCTTCCTCTCATGTAGTGTTATACTTATGACCACCAACGTGTTGTGTTTGCCCCTTCATAAAATCCGGGTTGCTCCAACTCCCCCTCCCCCATCTCAATACATAATTTTTTTTTGCCCCCAGTGGAGACAGTACAAATTCCTGAATTGTCATTTTAATTATTATCCTGATATGGTTTGAATATTGGACTAAGCACCAGTGACCCTCCCTATATGTACCTCCTGTTTGAAGCCTGCATCACTGCATTTATATGGACCAACATTCCTAATTGCACAAGGTAAAACGTCTCTTCTTGCGCATACTTCCTCTCATTTAGTGTATTTTTACATTTAATAACCCAGTGACTAGTTTTCTCAAGCAGTTAAAAATTGGGAGTCGTAACCATGGCTATCAATGAAGGGGCGAGGGGGGGGGGGCAAACTGGCAATTTTTCCATAGGCCTATATTATATTTACTCGGGGGGGGGAAGTACCAAGTTTGTTGCTGACATTAATTGAAAACGTGATATGATCTGCAATTTCCCATTGGACTAGGTATTACGCAAATGCACCCCATTAAAGCCCTGAATTCAATTTGAACACCTATGGCTGGGCCACAAACCTCTTTTCATCAACCACTTGCCGGCCATTGGGTGGGTATACTATAATAAGCCCTTAGTTCCTTAGTTTGGCTGGTCAACATTGGTCGGGCCCAATCCCAAAAAGATTTATCTCTTGTTCAAGAACGCCGTGATGTTACTCACTTTTGAGCTTCTCACATAATCTCGGTCCCCTTGAACAGTTCAGTCCTATATTTGTGTTCGCCACGTACGTCTTGTACGACTGTTCGTGAAAGGTGCCTAATCAATTGCATTACCTGTATTACCAAGCATCAATTATGCATCAAGTACCGGCCTAACGTTAGAAAGCAAAAACTGTATTAAGTTAGTCAAAAATAATCTTTTTAGGCCTACTCTCAAAAACTTAACTCAACAACGAGAACGTGTTCATTAGTAATCACGGCGGAAATGATCTCCCTTACGTTCACACTCGGCGGCTGAGAACTTTCGCTGCGAAGCCTTGGAACAGCTTGGAACTTCACTTCTCTGATAACGTCTCACAACTCACTAGGGAACTCTATTTCCCCATACCGTACTATTCATGTTGCCTAGTCTTGTCGAATAAGATATGACTTCTCCGACAGAAATTAACGTTTCATTCCCATCTGTCAATAATTCTTATTTTTTCAATCCAGTATTACCCATATTTGGAAGGAATTAAAATCATATTTAGTTTTAATAAGGTTCCTCTCGAAGCTGAATTAGCACCCCACGGTGCCTAAAACACTTCTGAACTGTGTGATTGGCCTCTTTGGGATTGTGATGTAATGACGTCAATATGACAGTTCTCCAAGACGAGTGGGGAGCTATTCCATTCACCAATCCCCACTGATAATATATATATACGATAGCTGGAGGACTCAACTGGTTGGTTTTCGTTGCAACAGTGCTAGCTTCTTTTAACCTAAACTAATATCAACCAAACAATATTTCCCTTCCCCCAGTGAAAACAGTACAAATTCTTGAATTGACATTTTATTTTATTCC
This sequence comes from Sclerodactyla briareus, assembly GCA_026419785.1. Classification (NCBI taxonomy): domain Eukaryota; kingdom Metazoa; phylum Echinodermata; class Holothuroidea; order Dendrochirotida; family Sclerodactylidae; genus Sclerodactyla; species Sclerodactyla briareus. The sequence goes on along the minus strand of JAODTK010005276.1, from coordinate 113,220 downwards.
TGGATATTTTTGAGTATTGGACTATAGCACCAAATATTTCCCCCAGTGGAGACAGACAATTCCCCCTTGATGTTCATTTTATTATTATTCCTTATATGTTTGAGTATTGGACTAGCACTATGACACCAGCCTAGAGTTACACCGAGCTCCTGATCAGTAGTGGTGATGCTACGGGTGGGGGTGGCAATTTTTTGTCATTGCACGCACCCCCCCCGCCCCCCAGGTTTCATAGGCAGCTTATAAAATTGAAAAATGTTTTGCCCTATTTGAAAGGCCTGCATCTTCTCTGCATTTATTGACAAATTTCCAATTGCATGGCAGAATACACTCTACTTGCGTATACTTCCCCTCCTTTCCTCTCATTTAGTGGGGTGGAGTGGACTTATGACCACCAAATGTTGTGTTGCCCCCTTCCTAAATTGGTTGCTTCACTCCCTCCCCCTTCCCAATACAATATTACCCCCAGTGGAGACAGTAACAAATTCTTGAATTGTCAAATTTTATTGTTATTCCTAATCTGTTTGAGTATTGGACTACACCATTGACCCCCTATATGTACCACCCCTCCTCATTTGAAGCCTGCATCACTGCATTTATTGACAAATTCCTAATTGCAATGTAGAAACGCCTCTTCTTGCGCATACTACTCTCCTCTCATTTTAGTGTTATAATTTTACATTTAATAAGGTCCCAAGTGACATTTTCTCAATGAAGGTACAAAATTGGGATTATTAACCATGGCATATCATGATAGGGTGCGAGTGGGGGGGGGAACCAACCTGGCAATTTTCCTAGGCCGATATTTATTTCCGAAGGGTGGGGGGGTTGGTGCCAATTTGTTTGCTTGAACATTAATTGAAAACGTGATATGATCTTCAAATTTCCATTTGACCATTATTAACAGCAGAATGCCACCAGAGAAAATGCCCTGAATTCAATTAGAACACCTATGCTGGGCCACAAACCTCTTCAACCACTGCCCTCATTGTGTGTGTAGACTGTAATAAGGCCCTTAGTTCCTTAGTTTGGCTGGTCAACATTGGTCCGGCCCAATTCCCCTAAGAAATTTAATCTCTTAGAAGTTGTTGTGGTGTGAAACTGTTAGCCGGTAAACACACAATAAACTTGGTGTACTTGCCCCTGAAAGACATCAGCAGTTCAGTGTGGAAATGGTTCCCTGCACTGGCAATGGCTCAGGGATTGAGAGTGTGTAATCTAATTATTCTCTTTGTGCACTCAGTTTACTGATTATCTTTGATTTTTATCATTTAAAGTTAACACTTTCTCTCTAGCACACTTCCAGGATGTAAATTACTTGACACGCAGGACTGACTATTGGGATATTATTACCTTATTCATAGACCAAAAGCCCTATTTAGGGGATAAAACTGTGGGTGGTGTGTAGACGCAGTGAAGGGTAGTGAGTTGGGACCGAAGAAGAAAGCAATTGTCCAGGAAGCTTCTTCTGGAAGTGGGGAAGGGCACAACCTTTGTGGCATTTTTCGCTATGGAGGCAAAAAGTGAGAGCATTACCCTTACCTGTCCCCAGGAGAAATGGGTAGGTGTTTGAGTCTATAAAATATCTCTCTTCTTCCCCCAGTGCCTATCTATTCTATCTGGTGTGGACAGTCACATTATGTTGACTAATTGGGAAAGTGGTTGGCCGGATATCACATTTTGAACAATTGGCCAGAATCCTTACTGGGTTGACATTACTGAGCCCACATAATTCAGAAATTTCGCAACAGGGGCTAATATATTGTATATAATATATATATATATATTATATATAATATATATATAATTATAGATGTTATATTAGAAAACAGAAATTGCAAAGATCTTGTCTGTTTCTATGTTCTATTATCTATTTTATTCTTACATGCAGCCAGATAGATTTGTTACGGGGGGTGCTGCAGGGGTGGCCATATAACCCCCCAATTATGAGGTAATATGTGATTTGAAAGCCTTGTGAAAATTTGAACACGAACGACGAACCCTAAAAATGGCAATAAGACATTGAATGGACTGGTAAAATGGCTATTGGATACAAGTATTTTAACAAACAGTTATGCACTTTCAATTGCACAAACCCACCCCCACAAAAAAGATGCAACCCCTCATTCCCTTTTGTGCCTGAAAAATAATGAAAATTGATACACCCACAGTCACTTTAAAAAAGACCCACAGACTACTCTGGCTGTACGAATTGAAACTGATTGACTGGCAATGACTTACCCCTCAGTCACCTCAGTGATTAACGACATATGGTAAAATGACCAAAATGTGAGACACCATGCTATTGTACACTGAATGTACCCTACAATGCTCCACACCTTAGCCCATGGTAGTAAAGGGATGCATTGACAATATATAAGGCCTGTCTGCAGAATGTCTTCTCTTTCCCACACATATACCCAAAGGAGATTGTTTTTTTTTTTTTAGCAATTGTTGATGATGTGTCGCAGATTAAAAGAACTCTGCCACTTCCTTCAATCTATCTGGCTCAAGTGATCCTCATTATTCAACCTTGCCTGCAGTCTGCCACTCGTGTTACGGTCGCTGGTACTCCCACACTGAATGAACGGTGGACTCACTGGTTATGATTTATGAATCGTATCTTTACCTTCTCTCCTCCTCTTCAAGAATCACTTACTTACCAGGTTTTTTTCTCAGTATTTACTTCAATTCCTCGCAGATGATTGTTTTTACCTCGAGCAAAAGCAACAAGCATCTCTTGGGGTTAGTAAATATTGGAGTGATTGGTCGTTTTGTGTCAAGGGTTGTTGTTTTGAGTTGGCAACACACATCTGCAGGGTTTGATAGGCTGAGTCTCATGGTTGTTGCCACAACCGTGGTGAGGGGACATGTCGGGAGACGAAAAAAGCAAGAATCACTACGCAGAGGTGCGGTCTTGTTGTATATTGTTATTATATTATTATTATTACTTCCATTATTAGTATTGTTGTTGTTGTTGTCATTGTTGTTGTTGTTCATTGTCCCTGTTTTCGGTTTTGTTGTTGTTGTCGTTGTCGGTCGTTTGTTGTCGGTGTCGTCGTTTGCTGGTTGTTGTCGTTGTGTCGTTCTCGTTGTTTGTCGTTGTCGTTGTTGTCAAACACCGGACGCATCTAGTTTACAAAACCTAAACACCGTGTTTATTTGCTGTAAAAACCATTGTTTCTGAATGTTTAAAACGATTACGGCCCCCCATTAAAACTAAACTTCAACATTGAACAATGTTTATGGAGATTTAATTAGCAATACTTGACATATCATGGTTTAAACAATGTTCAAAATTTTCAAATAGGTGTCTGGCCGTTGAATATAGACACACACTGTATAAAATCTCATCCCTATTGTTGAAACAAAATTATGATGTTGTTTGAACATATTTGAACCGAAAATTGTCCTCGACTCTCCATCTCATCCGGCTTCAAGCCGGTAAGATTCAGGGCCAATCCCCGGGAATTGATTGCGAAATACACGCGGAAACGCCGGGAAACGAAAGTCGCTACAACGACCGATTCGAAACGAAACCGCCTCACTCCCGCCCCGTCCCGCCCGCCCCGCCCTCCCGCCCGCCCGCCCCCGCCCGCCCGCCCCGTGCCTGGAGAACGGCTCCATTGAACCATAACGATAAGGCGATTTTAGACTCCCGCCCCCCCCGCGTGCATGGAAAACGCGGCTTGAATGCGTTAGGTATTGACGGCAACCGCTTAGAGGCAAGGAACCACTACGCGTTGCGTTCTTGTTTAGGATAACTGGATGAGAGATCGCACGATGAGCCCCCAAATGCATCAAACCTAAATTCTCAAGGTGCGTTTTGGAACCTGCAAAAATTGCTTGAAACTGGAAATGCCCGTTTCCCCACCCACATTGCCAGTGGGAGTGCATGTGGGTGATACGCCACAACAAATGATGTCCTGTGAGAGGCATTGTTGCATTCGGGGGGTGGGGGGGGGGGGGGTACGGGGGCGGTGACTCTGATCTTCGCATAATTCAGAATCGCGGATGCCACACGTATAGGTTGAATAATTTAAAAGTGAATCGTAAATACTCTTACCCCTCCTCCCGTGTGGCATCCCCGTGGGTTATTAAAATGATGGGGCTTTCGTGTTTTCGTCGGGAGCTGCTGAGTCAAGTGTACAGATTATACAATTGCAACAGTATCAGGAAATGGAGTTGACTGACAGGTTTGTTATTGGGAGTAGAGTACTGATGTATATGTCAGCAAACCGGCATAGTCCCCCCCCCCCCCCCCCCTCCAATCGATAGGGTGTCGGGAGCGATGAGAAAACAATCGAGCGAATGCGAGAAAAAAGAAAGATGAAAGAGGGGGAAAAGAGGAAATTAAAACTGGAAAATGGCGGTTTCGGTGTACAGAAGTAGGGTGAGGTGCACTATGGCGAACGTATACTCTGAACTGTCATTGGTTGAAATACAGGACTCTCCGTAGGGGGAACTCTGGCCCCCTCGTCGGGAAAAATCCATGCGGCCGCTCCGTGGTTCACATAAATATCCCACACGGACAGACAAAGAGCATCACCAGAAATTATATCAATAGGTTTCGGGTCATCACCTCCCCAACTGGAAATATTTTTAGTATACCCGCGCTCGCAAGACTTGAGCAAGTACGATGTTTTAATTGATTCGGCACTTACCTGCCCTGTGGAATTCTTAACATGAACACATTCCGTGTTTGGACCCTCGACGGCACCGAATGGTTTTAAGATCGTATACGGTTACTTACTACCTTTGACTCGCTCCGTTTGCGTTGTTTCAGCGATTAAAACAACACGCTCTTGAATTTGCGCCGAAGGGATGGATGGGGCTGAATGAAGCTTTTCGAAGCGCAGGTTCCCTGGGAAGGGCTCAAATCCTGATTCTAATTGCCCACGTGCCTACGAACATGCAGACATGGTTTCAACTTTACTCGGGCGTGTTTCTTGTCGCCATTGACGCCACCCTACCACTGCGGGAACCATGCCGGGTACTCCCTGGAGGAGAGCGTACCGCCCACGACACGATGGGTGGTACGCCACCTGGCCCAGAGTACGCCCACCCAGGAAAGAGGAAACCAGAACGAGAGGATGCGGCCCGTGGAGATTATGAATGAGGGTACGGGAAGCCTGGCTCAGATGTAAGGAACTCCTTACTATTTATTTACCGTATTTACAGGCTTTGACTTGTAAAACATAGTTGCAGAGCAGAAATTGTAGGTGTGACTTACGTTGGGTACGAATGAATGGTTGAATTTGATAGGTGATAGGGCATCAATTTGAATAGGCCGAACTTCAACAGACACGGGTATAAGCAGTTCGGGGAGTAGGTGTATTACAATTTTAATGGAGATTTAATCTAGATATTGTTCAGAAGGTCAGAGCAAGGGCCGGAATAAAGGGTGGGTGGCGGGGTGTGGAGGGGGGGGGCGGTGTGTACAAACCCTGGAAAATAAGAAGTTCAGGTCTCTGGGCGACAACAAGTCGGTATCCGCTCGGGTAGGTAGCCATGACCTAGGATTTTCTGTTCCGTCGAAAATGGATATGTCGCACAAACTAACCGGCCAGACCGACGGAAATAAGACTGGCGCTATATATAAATAAGTTCGTTGTTCAGTGACCCCATCTATTTCAACCAGCAGTGTATTCCACAAAAGGCTCGGTTTACGTAGCGTGGCTACTTTTGTTTTATATGAGATTTTATGGGGAGGAAGTATGCTGGTCAGTGGTAGGGTGCCAATTTGATTGTATATTGGAATGTTCTGGTTTGTTTTAGGAATTATTCAGTGATAGCAGAGCGGAGAAAAATCGGATAATATATATGGGTCCAACGTGCGATGGCAAGAAATTGAAATATGCATGCATTGACAGAATGACCAGAATACGCGTTCAAAATGAGCTGCGTACACGGAGAGACCGGAGAGATCCACACCAATTATCTTTTCAGCTGACTTGACCACGAGGGTATCATCTGCGTGGCCTGCCAACCCAGAATCGCTGCGTATATGTCATTGATCTATATTCCCCCGAAGTATACAAATATAATATATACATTCTCTCTTACCTCGGAAAGTCTCGTGAAGCCGCCTTTGCTAGAGATTGAGTTTACACAGCTCGCTTCGTACACATGTTCACCTCATCCATTAAGCAGCCCACTCTCCGACCAATAGATTCCGACGTTAAACGTCAACTTATTGAAATTCAGTCATCATAATAATCGAGAGCATCATGGATCGCTCAAGAGCAAATGGGTAGAAGGCCAAGAATATCCCAAGATATTACTGAATCTGAACGTTTATAACGAGAGGAATATAGGTCCATAAGTTATTTGCAAGATAGGGGAATAGACGGACCCTTCTATGCTATTCTGGGAATACAGAAACCTCTTCTATGGAAATGGATCGTCTCCTAATGAGGCCTTTGTTACGACCAATATGTAACAATTGACAATGGTACAACTTGGTCCAGAATGTAACAACCTTTTGCCCAAAATGTAACACTCTGAGGACTTTTTCAAAAACACAACACGGCTATGGGGCGTTCCCTCCCATATGGGAGCTGTGGGCGTCGGAAGGGCGTGCAAATTGGTGGGGATGCTACTCGAGTGGGCTAAACCCCTTCGCCGCAGTCTCGACCCAAAGGCACATGCAGGACGAAATGACGCAATCCTACGGGGTGAGGGCATTGTAGCGCCCTCCTTAGAAATGACATAGTCCGACTCTAAACGTTATTGCCGATTTTATGCTGAAACCCCAGACTCAATAGCTGTTTGCCGTTCTGAGTTTATGGGCGGGTCGTCTATTAGTGCGCCGTGTGGCGAATAGCGTCCCTTTATCCAACACGTGCGCAAAACATCCTATCTGGGTATTTGTGGCGCTGATTTCATTGGTGAGTGCTTTCGAAATCCTGACGTGCCTAGTTCTAGTGCAATGCAATGCATTTTCTTTGCACTAGGCGTACTCCATTCTCCTATAGATGGTTGCACTACGCCCCTAAATTGGGTCAAATTGCTGAATTTTTATTAATTATAGTTATTGATTAATTAGTCATACCAGTCTAACTAGCGTGTCAATGCATTGGTTTCAAATATTGTTTATTTTATTAGATTGGAGATACCCCCTTCCCCCACGGAACCCGATAGGCATTGCACATAATGGCGCCCATGTTGTCGCGTAATCAATTCATGTAGCTTTTGTGTTTTTAAACGAGGCTCAAATAGGTCGTCTTGGACTATTGCGACATTATTTCCCTCACGTTTTTCTGGTTACTGAGCCCTTTGACGATTTGATAGAGGGGGGTCAGGGGAACTAAAAAATATCCCGAACCTGAAACCTAGTTCATTGGGTTGGGTTGGGAACCTTTACCAAACTTCCTTCACCAAAGCGCGCCAATTATTTCGTTGCTCATAAGTCATTGATAATCTGTACCCACAATTTATAGAGCACTAGATAGAACTCGAATAGTACTACACGACTTTTCAGCCTAATAGCTCCCAGAGGAAAGGGGATGAAAATACTGAAATACTATTGAACAGGTTGAACATGTTTTTATTTTTGGCGTAGAACGTACCATTTTTTTTTCACTAGTAAACGATAGGCTGGGAACCGTTTATAGCCCTGAGAGGGTACATTCACTGAATGAAACTGATTTCATTGAAATTATCGTGCTAGGACATACCCGTAAAATGCTAAATTGTTTCAATATTGTGCCTTCTGTGACGCTCAAAAAATTAAAATGCCTGTCGTCAGTTGTTTTGCAACCACTACTCATCCAAACAAGGTAGTATCGGTCTGAAAGTTGCACGCATCGATTTCTCGTGCCCAGTTTCTACGCGGATACATGTTTTTGAGGTGATTTGTGTGAGGTTCAAAACAGTATAAAAATGGCGGATTCTCACAAATGGTGCGTATTTGGGTATATCAGTCACTGTAGAATCCAAAATGCACCTTTTTCTCAGCCATACAAGGTCTGATGAGCTGAAAAATGTTGGCGATCGCGCTACTTGGACCCATACAGTCCGACTGCGGTCCCCTGATAAAATTTGCAACTTTCGATTGACATGCCTCGATTCGACATGTTTATATGTCAAATTAATACTGCTCAAAAATGTTTTTTTTTTTTTTTTTTTTTGTCTAGGGCTAGGTACAAACCAATCAAAAGTGGGACATATATGATGCAACTCGGCACGCTCGTCGAATGAGCCATATTCCAAGTTCTGAGCAAATTACGTTAACGAGTTATGACCACTCGAATATGCTAAATTTTCAAATTACCATCGCCAATATCTCGAAAACCTGGTACCCACCCTCCATTTCCCCTCGCTACTCCCATAAGTGGTTCCAGAAAATGCTATAAAACTAACCCTAAGGATATGATCATTTTCATTTTTCGTGAGGGTAGAAGAAGGAAAATCCGAAAGGGGGCCGCCGCCCCCCATGTTTCCGGGAGTGGTAGGTAGTAATTAGGCAACTAACCTATCCAAGTAACAACGTCATAGCACTTCCGGTGGGGAAGATAGGTGGGTCAAAGGTCGATTTTTGCAGAAAAAAAAACGGAATAGATAAAAACACAATATAGTTATGATAAATTTTAGCAGATTACCTTTTTGCAAGTAGGTTTCAGGCCACGTGACGCAAAGTGGTGGCGTTACGGGAGCGCGGTAATGGGGAATGAATTTCACTAGGAATTATAGAAATCGTTCTCCCAGACGCAAAACCATTTGTTTTCTTTCTTTGTTGGGGGGGTCAAAGTTTTGTAAGAAATTGCATTGGGCAAACAAAATGGCGCCCAATGCAAATTTTTACAAAACCACATTTTAGGTTAGGGTTAACTAGGGTTGCATCTCATTTAAACAAGCTAATGTTAAACTTCATGAAACTTTGCCGGTTTAAGCACATGTAGGGGGCTTTCCCATATCCATGCTCCATCACACTGACGTCCGATGCTTATAGTTTAGTTGTGAGGGCACTATAATAATAAAATTAAACGAATCCACAGGATGAAGTTTGATCAAGTTCCACCGTTCATGCTATCTCAAGTACATGACGTAACCCGTAGTTAACGGGAATGTTGAGGTAGAACTATTTTAAAGAGCGTTTCTATGCTCGGACGGCAAGTAATGGCTACAAACTCGCTACACATGAACAAGACTATTTGTTTTACACCATAGGCCTATGTCATGTTTTTGGACCGTCCATTTTGTTTTTTTACCGAAGTGACGAGAATTGTTTTCACCTCATATATATGAGTGAATTTCTCATGAAATCGGGCCGTACTTGAAATTTAACGTCATAATGGAAGGCAGAGCTACCGTTAGCGAGTTTCCCCTCAGAAGTACGAATTAGGGGCTCTTTCTGGGACTTGTTAAAAAACCAATATTACTGGCAACGCGGGTCCATATTCGTAATTCAGCCATAAATTTCACTCCCTAATGATTTAATTTCTACTTGTTTATAAAAACAAAATTACGGCAACGCGGGTCTCATATTCGTAATCGGCAATAAAAAGTGGATTCCCCGACCCCCCCCCCCCCCTCCACCCTCAGTAACACTAATGTACACGAACATAATGAATATTCATGAAATTTTAGGCAAATGACTTTTATGCAATATGTTTCAGGTCACATGACGCGAAGTGGGTGGCGTTACGGGGAGGGGTAAATGGGGGCTGAAAAATAAGTTGCTAAAGTTGCCGTACAAGGTATTACAGATATAGGTCGCCCCCCTGGCAAAACAATCGTTTTTGTCAGCGTGCCACCTAAAACAAATGGCGCCCCCAAAATGCAAAAATTTCACAAAACCCATTTTAGGTCAGGGTTTTTTACATTTAAACAGCTTAATGTCAACCTTTATGAAACGTTGCCAGTTTATAGTACATGAAAGTCACGAGAAATCGATTGGTGCCATTTTGCAGACCGATATGACCTTGTTCGACTGTTCGACCATTTTTTTTGAGCGTCACAGAAGGTACCATTTTAAACAATTTTTAACATTTTCACAGCACGATAATTTCAACAACGAGATCAATTTCATTCAGTGCAATGTACCCTCTCAAGCTGTACACAGTTTTCCCCAACCACCTTTCAGTGAAAAAAGGGACTTGCGTCGGGGGATGCTGCGCGCACTAATGACGTTCTAACGCCAAAAACAAAAACATGGTTCAGTATTATTTCGAGGCCCTGTCCTGGCAGCGCAAAAAAAAATTGTCAGTCCTTTCCTCTGGGAGCTATTCATGCTGAAAAGTTTCCCCTGGTGGTGGGGTCCTCCCATATCTCGTTCAAAATCTCCGCCTCTATCACAATGCACGACAAGCCTTTTTAAGGTGGATTGTCGTCATAAAATAAATGTTGTAAACATATACGCACCCAGCACTCAGTTAGACTAAATTGAAACCAAAGGAGTCATATTTACGCATTTTTTCCGTCCAAATAAAATCTGATAAATAATAAGGTAGAAAAGCATTGCTTCAAATTTACATATTAGCCCCCATCACGATAGTTGGCGTGACGTCATGCAAATTCGCCGTCGCTTGTTCGCTGGACGCTAGCAGACGACAATCCATCTTTAAACTAATTATGAACTAATTAGGAAGTAATCGACAATTTCAATTTTAAGGGCGTAGTGCAACGCCTACGTAATAGAGTACGCCTAGCGCCATTGCAGTAGAACTAGGCACGTCATATCTTTGAAAGTACCACCATTGCATCAGCGCCACAAAATACCCAGATAGGATGTTTTGTGCACTTGTTGGATCAAGGGCTGCTTATGCGTCCACACGACGATTTTAATTTATACTACTAGACTCCCTCGCCATAACTCCAGTAGTCCTGTGTTAAGACGATCATTAATTTTTTAATCACTCGTTAGAGTGATGTTACATTATCTGGCTGCAATGAAAAAAATATGCACTTTGATTGACAACCACAGCTCAGTGAATATATCGTTCTTGTCGCAGTTTTGTCTGGGGGTGTGTACTCTATCTGTTCCGTGATTGGCTCCTCCAATATTGGAAGCACTTGTCTTATAATAGGCCCCGCTGGGGGGGCCCTGACAATCTGGATAAGACGTTGCTACGGTTGTGAAACACTGCAGTTAACTGCGGGCGCACCTCATAATGTGAAGGCTTACACAGAAAGAAAGCGCACTCAAAAAGGGTTGTCAACAACGTCTTAAAACAAGACGAATCACTCAGGACGCAACTTGCTATTGATTTCGGGCTTCCATCATAATCTCGGCATAACGTTTGGAGTCTGACTTGTCAATTTTTTAGGGGCGCAAATTTTTTCTCCACCCGCAGTATGCGCCATTAGTCATGGCATGCTTCTTTGGGTCTGAGTCTGCGGCGAAAGGTCGTCCCGACGCCGAGTAGCATCCCTACCAATTTGCACGCCATTTCGACGCCCTAGCCTCCTCTATGGGCGCTTGGCGTAACCCCCCCATTGCCGTTGTTGTTTTGAAACATTTTCTCAATTGTACTATTCTGGTCAAAAGTTGTTACATTTTTGGACCAACTCTGTAGTTGTTACATTTTGGGCGAAAGTTTGTTACTTTGGACTCCACCTTCCAAATTGTTACATTTTGGTCAAAAGTTGTTACATTTTGGACCATCTTTTTACATTCTGGTCAATTGTTACAGTCGTGACAGGCCTCGTATTATAACGGACCCACTGATTTCCCTCCGGTTTTGTCGAACATGGCTGCTCTTTGATATTTTGCAAATAAATTAGGTCTAGTCTGTCTTAATGTCCCTATAAAAACTTGCCACTATTTACCGACTCCCAAAAATACTTTTCACGAGAATTTAGACATTGTACTGTTTTACGTTTTGGGGTTGTAAAAATTACAAGAGTGAAGATTCATATCAGCGCAATCACCGAATGATGGTGGACTCCATACTGGATTGTGTGTTTTCATTTTCTTAGTAAAACTGTTAGTGAGCCTTTTTTATTCTCTATACGTTACACGTATGAAGAATTTGGAATCAATCAATATGGTAAATCAATCAAAAGGTGATGATGCGAAGGATATCTCCGACCCCCACGTAAAAAACAGGGAGTCACAGAAATTGCACCAATTGCCTACCCCTCTCATCAGCTACCCTCTCAATTCAAATTTAATTTGGATGATTTTTTCTCTCTCATACACCGATGGCCTGGTTGCGCTAGAGATGTCCTACCTCCTGGGTCGACCGGGTTCGGTATTGGCTCCCTCGCCACGTGGCCCGTATCAGACAGGTTTTGGCCGGATAAATACCAGTATCGTCGCCTATCGTCTTCAACGCGCTCGGGCTCTCTTTTGTCCTGGCCAGAGCTACGCAGTATTCCCCATTCTGAGAGGTCCGGGTGGGTTCCGTATTTAAGGTGAGCTTTTGGTCGGGTTATGATGTCACCACTGCTGTAGTTCGTAGCTATGCGAGCTCGGATAAACCTCACCTCCCCTTCCTCGATCCGCATCTTATGAGTAACTTTTAGCAATTCCCGAAAATATGTGGGAAGACGCCCATTTTGTTTCTTCTAACAGACAGACGGACATACTGACAGAACAGACAGACCGCATACGACGACAGACTATGTTTTCGTCATAGTTTTTACCATTGACTAGGTGAACTATTGTATTTCACAGAGATATAATCACCGCAATTGTGGTCAGAGCCGAAACCTTCTCCCGTCATTTATGCAGTCACCTCCATATCGAGAAAACACAATTAGAGTGCAATCGCAATGAAACATACGATCTAAACCGCGTAACTATCACAACCGTTCGAATCAGAAAACCAAATATAAATCCATATGGGAAAATCCCTAAAATGGATTTTGAAAGGGTAAGACAGAGAAAACGAACCTGACATGCAAGCCACTTCTTCGTTTGGGTCTTCATAACCATACTATACAGGAATCGTCGGTTAAAGAACACTGCAGGCTCGTACAACAAATTTTATATCGTGGAGAATTGGAAAACTGATCTATAGGTCCAACCCCATTTCATACGATGTTCCTATGTGTGTTTTTTATTGGCCTCAAAGTTTGGGCCATTAAGCAGAGAAATTGACAGAATCCCATTGCGCAACAACACATGATGTCACATAGGCCAGCACGGAGAATCAGGTTATTATTTATTGTTCATTTGTTGAATATCAACATTTTAGCAGAATTACTGTTGTCTTTCCGCATCAAAGAAACCATCACACTCCAACCCACTACAGCAATCCTCACCATAGACTAAATGCTTTTCGAAGTGAATTAAAGTGTGAATTTCAATGAGAGAACACAGAATGTTGCAGGTTGGTGCAAGTATGACATCAAATATTATTGCATGATGGATATCCTCCGATCTGCGCGTACACATGCTTCACAGGCACAGACTTCAAGGACTGCACTCCGTAACGAAAGTCGTATGAACCTCTGGTTTGGAGTGGGGGGGGGTGAGGGGAAGGAGGCGTTCAGTTCTACCGCATTATGCTTCATAATCAACCTGCGTTGTCCTTTAATGCATCTCCTGATATACTAGGCACTCTCCCTGCACTAAGTGGAATTCTAGCTGTGGATGAAAACAGGCGCTATAGACTTTTGTATCCTCGCCTCATTTTTGAATCACCCGATGTGCAGACTGACGTTATAACCAATCGGTGGTCGCTAATAACCAATATCAATCCGCAAATCCCATATCGCATGTTGTTAACAGGCCATGTCATTTAAATATGACTGGGCTTTTATTATTATTTCCTATTCTATATATTATGACAGCTGAACTCACAGACCAAATTTCAGCGATTGAGTGGTACCGATAAGGCACAATCAGCTATTGCAACATGCATTGTGAACATCTCGGGCAGGTCGGGGGGAAACCGAGGATCCCTATAATACAAAGTCAATTGTAAAACATATATTTTTGAAAAAATTTACACAAAACAAAACTATGGATGGAGCCAAATACAACCTCTACCCTAATAAAATATACTAGAGAATAATCTCATTAATCTTATGATTATTCTTTTGTTCGGTTTTTCTGTTATGGCGCAAAAAAATGCAGCAATTTTGACTATGTAGGGTGTACTCCCCGGGCCATCACCCCCCCCCCTACCAAGTGAGCATAGATCCTCGAATTCCTCAAGAGTGACTTGAAATCTCAACAAGGCAACAGCTAGAACCTCCACGTTTGGGGTGTGGGGCGGGCTGTCATATGGCCTCTCTTTTCATATGTTGCTGATTTAAAACACATATTTTGTTTACATGACTATTGGCCTCAAACAGGGATACAGTGGATGTTGGGCGGACACCAAAAAGCAACAGACTCAACTGACAGAGTGGCGGTTTTTCTATGGAGCCACTTATTCTTCTCCAAGTAATTCCCAAGGAGGCCTGCCAAATCTTATTTACTACGCAATTACACATGTTTGAATAGTGGGAATAAAACAGGGAAGATAAATTCACGCAAAATGTTCGTTTTTGGAGTAAATACAATGTTATAGGCTTCGATGGAATTGATGTATGATTGATTACCCGCTCCAAACAAACTCAGCAGCGCCTGTAGCCCCTGGGGGATTAAAATGACTGTTTGTATTTCATAAACACAACCCTTGAAGGGACCTTACTGTAAGTGGGTTTTATAGCGGGGCGGGTCAGGTTGGGAATTAGAGTCACGTTCAAATAAAATATAGTTGATTTGAATAACCTTATAGAAACACCTCAAAATGAAAGCCCTACAAGTTCACACGGTGTGCGGTCCGACATACGTACTTTACATATTTGAAGAGACGTCATTTGCGGAAAAAAACTACAGTCCGAAAATGTTGTTGCGGAGGTGGTGGTTAAGTCCTCGCAAGCACGGTAACTTGTACTCGGATGAAGGGTAAAACTTAACACTCATCACACACCACTAAAAAATCTTGTATCACACTATAAAAGTATATCACTGATGAACATGTTCTAATGCCCTGGGAGGATAGAGGGGGGGTATGTAGAATCGTTTAAATGCATTTTCTTCCGAGGACCGATTTTTTCGGTCTCGGAAGAGAAAAACTGTCCTCGCAAGTGGGTGTGTTGTTAACAGGTTATGTCCTAGACGGATAGTACAGTTAAAACGCGTGTGTGTGTGATCGTGTGTGTGTTTGTGGTGGGGGTGTTGTATGTGCGTGTGCGTGGGTTATGATGTGTGTGAGCGTGTTGTGTGTGTCAGTGCAAAAGGAACATGCCAGATCGAGAGCCCGGACTGTAGAGCTCTCCTGTGGGGTTAGGTTCCTCGTCTTGGCATGGGCTCATCCTGATGGGGGGGGGGGGGGGGAAGGGGGACCCGTGGCCCCACATTTTGAGGATGCTCCGATTGACTTCAATTTTTCACACAGTAAGTTTTTTGGCGGCGAGATTTGCACCCCCTCCCCCCCCCCCCCACACTTTGGTCATGTGTCTTGGGAAGGAAGCTTGGGGAGGCTGGTTTCCCTCTCTTCTTCGGAAGTTGGATGGAGGGGGGCCGCGTAGAGCTCTCCCGTGGGGTATGTTCCTGTCCTGGGAGAGGATGATACATTGATGGAAACTTGGCAACGTGATTCGGCCGACACGCTTTAAAATTCCATCAGTATGCCGATGACAACCAATTGTACATTTCTTTTTCAAATCCGATCTGTCTCAACAGAACCTCTGCTGAAGCTGTCTCAGTGACATCAAAGGCGGGTTGCTCAGCAACAAACTGAAATTAAATGATGACAAGACAGGGGCTATGCTGATTCGATCTCCGCTTCGATACCTCACCGGTTACTATCCACAATATTCATGTGTGTACATAATCCGTCGAACTTACAGATTCCGCAAAGAACATCGGGGTTACATTTGACAGCACTCACTCCTTTCAGAAACCACATCACCAATACGTGTCGCTAGTCAACTTCTTCGTCGGAAAAATGGCTCACAGCAGGAAATTCTTGTAGGAGAAAGATATTGTAAGATCTTATTCATGCAGTATACGGCCAAAATGGATTTCGGGAATTCACTCTCATATGGACTTCCCGAGTAGCAATAAAGATGCCTTCAAACGCAAGCAGAACACTGCCGCCTTATCGTAAACCCGTTCTAGGAATTTGACCATATAACACCAGTTCTACGCCGATTACATTGGTACAGTCCTGTACAGAATCAGTTCAAAATCATCATGATGACGCTTACCAGGCCCTCAATAGTTTGTGCACCTCAGTACCTCGAGGAGCATGATCGACCGCCCCGACTTACCAGCGGCCACTTAGTTCCACAGTTCAGTCTTTCTTACATGGCCCTCGGTGGTCTGAAGTCTTCAAGTCGGCCGCCATCTCCGTCGCTGCTCCATACTCGTGGAACGAACTTCCTCTACAACGAACTCGCACCAAATGTGAACATATTAAAAGAGAAGCTTAAATGTTATTTATGTACTAAGGCTGATCGTTGAGAACAAGCGCCTGTCCTTTGAGCATTGGGTTCCTGTGGCGTAATGGCGCTCTATAAATGTTATTATTTATGGAAGGAGTTGGGGGGGCTCTGAGTTTTCTCTCTCTTGGGGAGTGGGAGGAGGGGGAACTTGGGAGGGGGAACTGGGAAGGAGGAACTGGGGGGGGGGGGAGTGACGAGACTCGCCCAGTTGGTGCGAATTCCAGGTGAAACTTTGTGGTATACGTCCTGGTTTTTTTGGGTGAGTAAGGTATAAGTTAAATGGTTTCTAGTAGAGTCCCACGAACCAAATCTTATACATCCGCTATCTGTTGCAATCAAGTTAGTGCTATACCGGTTACCTTGGTTCGAAAATCTAGCAACAACGCATTTTTCTTACCCCACAGTATTTGGGGGGGACCTAGGGTTGTAGTAGTAAATGACGAAGACACTACCCTCTCCGAGTCACACTCCGCGACCGCCAATAACGCGATACTTAAACCACCTCAGTACTTCCCGTGTGATGTCTCATGGGAATTGCTGTAAAGCATCGTTGCACACTAGCCGGAACACGACTGGTGTATTCTCATCGATACGAGTTCGGCCGGCCTCCATTCCCCCTCCCCCCCATACTGTCATGACCAGCACGCAGGGACAACTATTGAAGAGAATCCAGGCAGATTGGTGGACTATTGTTCTCTCCAGCGTACAAGGCTTCCCCCCAAGTGGATAGTACCCTTGCACTATTGTCCAATGTTAATCTCTACAGTGTCCTACAGACATCTGACTGTCATCCAAGTATCCAATACCCCCACGGAGTCACCAACTTGGTCGGCTAATGGTCATATTTCGCTATTCTTCTTGCAGGGAATACGGATACCCATCATGAACCTGCTCTTCGAGTCGCTGGTACGAAGCACCGTGCTATTCGGGGTATCCCGACTGTTCTTGTATCCGGTTGGGATGATGAATGCTGGCATAGTTACCTGGGCCAGGACTGGCGGACTAAACATCACTGACTCATGCACCCACCATTTTAATGATTGTTCGTCGCCTGGTAGGTTTTAATTTGCGCCAAGGTGTTTTTTTTCTGATGGCGGTAGATGTTATTCGGGCGCACTGCACGTATTGTGATGTAGATACTGGTCATGCTGCATGGCAGGGAAAAGTGCGGTCAAGATCGATTTTGTTCTCAGCTAATTTCCGTTCTCGTTGGAATTTGTCGGTTCGTAGTTTGGTCTATAGGAATCGAGTGGGGTGTTAGGGGAGGAGGCTGTACGCTTAGGGGGGGGGGGTTCATGACCGAGGGTAGCTATCGAAAGGGGAGTGGTTATCCAGCAGGCCTATCCAGGATGATAACGTTTGTCACGAAGATTAAGTATTGGTATATTGATTTTAGGATCGTCAAGTTTCTTAGTTACTTAGGGAGAAGGAAGGGTTTCTGGGGTGATGGTGGGTGATAGTTGACACACATTACAACATGGCATGAGCACTGGTGGACGGTGCTGATTAGTACTGTTTCCCGGCTGACAGCCAACGGACATCTATCGGCGTGACACTGCTGTCATGTTTTGGTGTCTAGTGTAAAACCCGCGTTTTGTAGTCGATTTTCAGGGCTTGGCGGGGGTTTTTCTTGTAATACACCTGGCCAGGAAGACGACAATTAGCGACCATTGGCCGCCGGGCCCCAGTTGCACAGGTATCCATATGGCTATAATCATGAAGAGAAACCATAATTAATCGATGTTTCGCGGCAGCGCCGATTCAAACAGGGAGTCTGTGCATTGTCGTATCATATAGTCTCCGATTTTCTATCCCAGGACCGTTGATTGTCATAGGGGTGTGTGATGGTCTGAAAGCCTGGCGGCGCCCCGCCGCGGTCCGTCTCCGACGCCGTCGCCGAAAACATTTTCGCTCAACCGCATGTCCGATTTTTACTGGACAAGTTCGAAAAATGGGCGGCGCCACACTGCTCTGGTGACGGCCATCGTGGATTTTCGACGGTTATCCTATTCAATTGTCATGGCGTACAACTCTTTTAACGCGTTGTCGGATCGATCGGAAAACTTCTCACATAAGTTCGTAAAATGCCGTGTGAGTGCGTAGCGTAGTGATTTGTGGATCGTAACAGTTTGTACCGCATCCAACGACAACTATCTAATATTTTTGTACGAACCGACCTTTTCTTGCCAAATGTCTGCACTTATGGACACGGCGTTTTGGCGTTGTGATTTTGACTATACCAACTTTCCCGCCGTCCGCCATTGGACATGAATGTTCACCACACCCAAACGGCCATTCTGATTTCTTTCCTCCGCCTTTTTTTCTTCGCTTAATTTGCGTATGCAGAAGCATGGCGATCGTTTTTTTTTGTAAGGATCAAATTGGCTCTCGCTCCCCGCCTGCCCGCCCCTCGGGACCACACCTAGCGGTTCATTTCAGAATATTTCGCAAAACTTTTTCTTGAACGTTTTGGAGCATGGTGATCATGACAGCCATTTTGAACTAATTGTTTGGATAACTGATTTGCTGGGCAATTCAAATAAGACGTCATCATGTTGGAAAAGAAGATATACGTTGGCGAATACGCGATTGTTCAGCCTTTTCGGTTTGTCCTTGGTTGGCTTCTAGTATATAATAAGCATTGAAGATTACTTGATCATTGAATTATGGGAAATATTTATAGCAACTAGTCTTGAAGCAAACTGGGGGAAAAAGGAAAGGAATAAAAAAAGGACGGCGCACATTTGCATTGACGTCACATGAAAAGAGTTTTGTTAACCGGGATTGTGATTACGGTACGATGCATAGCGTCACAATAATAATCCAAAGTAAAATTAATTCTGGATATACCGCCCGACAAATTTGGTCGAAGCAATCGGCAACATCCTATTAATTCATCGGGTGTTGGGCTTTGGCGTTATTTTTTTTAAATATTGATGACCGAATCTAACTAATCAAACAATACCTCTCCTAACCTCTCCTATCCCCCAACAAGGTTTTTCTCCAGGTCCCCCGTGATCTGGCGCTCTCTATAATACACCGGAGGAGCTGAGAAGACTATCCAAAGATCCGTACTTTCAAAGAAGGCCGAGAATTCCCTCTCCCGCCCTACTTTAACCGAAGATCGTCACTCTTCCCGATGATAACTGCAACAGAGGGTCAAGCTTGGATGAGGGGGGCGGTGTGGGCGTGAGGGTCTTGGGTAGAAAGAACTATTCAACAACCCACTCTGTACAGTTACTGTAGTGCTCAGCGAACTGGTGAGGATTTATAATTTGTGGTGGTTTGTTCGATTACGATGTTTGTACTCTCCTAAACTTTTACTCGCCACCCTAATCATTATTATATAATATTATTATTCTTATGATTTTATATTATTCTTATTATTATTATTATATTATTATTATTATTATTTTGTCGTCGTCGTCGTCGTCGTCGTCGTCGTCGTCATTCTTCTTCTTCCTTCTTCTTCTTCTTATTATTATTATTATTATTATTATTATTATTATTATTATTATGATTATTATTATATTAATTATCATCATCATCAGTAATATCATCATCATCATCATTATTATTATTTATTATTGTTATTATCATCATCATCATCATCATCATCAATCATCATCATCAACATTTATTAATTATTATTAATTATTATTATATTATTATTATTATTATGATTATTATTATTATTATTATTATTATTATTATTATTTAACCTCTACATCATCATTATTATTATTATTATTAAACCATCTATTATGATGATTATATTATTATTATTATCCTTATTATTATTATTATTTATTATTATATTATTATTATTTTTTATTATTATCACTATTATTACTTTCATTACTGGAACTTCCGTTATTTTACAAAGTACGGATCACCTTACAGCACATATAAAATATAAAGGTACATAATAATGTATTCTTAATCCAAAATAAAAGGGGCCTTTATTTGTTATTATATTTTTTTTAGCTAGTAAGTCAGCAGTACAGATCATATCATATTGAATGAAAACATATTTTAATTCATCCCAGGTGAGCAACTTCCCAGGTGTTAAATCTTCGTATTCAGCTTTTATTCATTCAGTATATTAGTACCGGTATATCTCTGAAGTCTCAATTTATTGAACGTTAGAAAACGTAATTGCCCCTGTATCGGGAGTGTTCGCACGCACCCACCCTAATCAACTGAGCAACCTAACAAAATAAAACAATCCAAGAAACGATAAACTGCAAGCGATGTTACTCTACCACCCAACCACTAAACGTGTTTTCTCTGACTCCCAGGATCACGGGGCCACAATGACGTATTTCGGTTTCGCTCTGAGTACTGGGAGCCTGGCTGGTAATCCGTACCTGAACTTCTTTTTCAGTAGTTGATGGATTTATCGCTATCTAATCGTAACGCGTGCTCAAGAGGTAGGAAGCCCAGTGGGTACCACGGGGGGGGGAGGGGTTGGGGTCAGAGCCCTCCCATGACCCAAGTGACTACTAAATTTCTAACCACAAAAAAGTTTTTTGCCAGTTCAGTGAGGTATGCCGCAGTTATCTAGCCAAAATATTGAAGCAGCAGTGTTCTGGGCCATGAATGGTACTTGATTAGCTGCGGGAAGAAGCTCTACAAGTCATCATGTTCTCCGTCGTTCTTTCCGTTCGCTTCGTTCGTTCGTTCGTTCGTTCGTTCGTCGTTCGTCCGTTCGTTCGTCCCCCCCTTCTGTTGTCACGTTCATTCATAACTTATAAACCATACATTGCGATCAGGTTGTGATGAAACTGGTAGGTGGATGAAGATTGCTACGGCTAGCACTGAGCTACCTTAGTTTCGCATAGGTTATTGATTTTAATTAAACTCCCATAATTCCCCAATTTCCAACTTTATTTGAGCCTTCTAATGCCAGAACGCTTGTTACATTACTTCCATCCTCTGCTGGCAGTGTTTACCTTATCTATCGAAGGTCCAGTTCTGCAGAAAAGTTTACAATAAAACCTATGCCAGGGGGGAAATGATTTGTCTTCATCACATTCGCCTGAAGTTTACATAGACTCTGCCTCCACAGGATTTGTTTACATGAATCTCGGTCCACTTCTCGCTCAGTTTACATAGACCCTGACTCCACAGGATTTGTTTACATTAGCTCCGTCCAATTCCTCAGTGGTGACATAGAAAGGGGGGCTTGCGCCCTACCCACCCTCCCCTACCTCAATGCTTGCAATGTAACTTGTGGAGTGGTTCAACTATAACTATGAGTGTCAACAAAGGTTAGATATTCTTCTGTGGGAAGTGGTGTCCACTGTTCATGCCACAGGGCTTAGGGAAGGGCACTGATAGCAAAATATTAGGCCATAGGTGGTTAGACAGGTTGCCAAGTTCATTCCCAGGTTATGACAGATGTGTCAGTAGAGGTCAGTTAAGTGTGAGCAAACAATAAATATGATTGTGAAGGCGCAACACATGCAGTGTATTCCGCCACGGGAGAATTTTTGCTGTCCGCAGCTACAAGACGTTTCGATTGCACTTGGTTGCAATAGGGCAGGGTGATGGCCCATTAGAGGCGCACTTCGTTAAGGAAATCTACGTACATTGGCACAAGCGCTGGGAAATGTTAAAAGGGTCAAACTTTGACGTATGCAGGTTTGAGGTTAAATATGAAAAAATTTGGGTAACAAACTCAACCAACGTTTGATTTGCTTCCTTAACCAATTCTTGGTTGACATGTAAGTGTTCACGTAATTTTCGGAGTCTTGTGTGGCCGGCATTATGCCTCTTGTGGAGTCCTTGGGAACAAAAAAGGAATCTATGCAGTCACGGTGTGCGTGGGTGGGTGGTGTGGTGTGGTGGGTGTGTGTGGTGTTGTGTGCGTGTGTTGTGTGTGCGTGTGTGTTGGGTGTGTGTGTAGTGTGTGTGGTGTGACAACTTCGTTTACACGCGAATACGTAACAACGACAAAGCAGTATGATGTATATCAGGTAGGAGGTGTCACCCATGGAAGGGATGACCCCTATTGTTTTTGGTACCAATCGATGTAGTTCAAGGTCATGAAGAGGTCAAAACTTGAAAAGTTTCACGCACGATATCTAATTATGATCGCAAGCAGATATGAAATTCTATTGGTAGGTAGGTGTAAAAAAAAAAACCCCCATGGCGGGGATGACCCCTCTTGTTCTTGTGTGTCTGAGGTCAAGGTAATTTAGGGTCATCATATGGGACATCTTATATATCTTGGCAACGAAACATTTTAGAGGATGTCGTTATGGAAAGTTTGTTCGTATGGTTGAAAGACATCGGGTGACCGCTTTGACCTCATTGACTTTTGACCTTCGGACCTCATTTGACCTCTGACATAGTGATTTGCCGCTTTGTTTGGATTGGAGGAAAGAGTTCTTGTTTAAGCAACAACAAAAGTCAATGACACTACCATACTACGATACTCTTATCACAAACTATCTCATGAATGTGGAGTCAAGACAAGCTGAAATTCGTCAAATTATCTCGGCCCAACGAAACATTTGGAGGACTGGCATAAGGGGAAGTTTCGTTCGTCTGGGAATACATACTGGTGACCAACTTTGACCCTCCTCATTTTTGACCTATTGACCTTGGACCTCATTGACCCCTTTTGGAACCTGGTGATTTGCATGCTTTTTATGTGTTGGACGGAAACGTCGTAAAGACAAACGAGAAAGTCAATGACACTACAATACTTACGAACTATATCACAAGCTATCTCAATGAAGGTAGAAGGTCAACACAAGACAGCTAAAACACTGGAATGGGAGAAATTTGACATGTTGACATCTGCTCGTCAGCATAATTAATGAATGCAAGTATCTATCAAGTTTCCAATTAAGGGTGGGAATGGTACACATGAGAAGGAATATCACTATGTTTTTGGTATCAGGTCAGGTCATTCCAGGTTCACAATAGGACAATCCTTATATCTCTGCAAACGATTCATTGTACAGAGTGAGAACAAGCATTATTAGCCAACAAAACAAATATGTCCCCCAGTGAAGACAGTACCGATCTTGAATTTGTCATTTATTGTTATTCCTGATATGTTTGAGTATGGGATAGCACCAAATATTTCCCTAGACAAGACAGTCCAAATTCTTGAATTGTCATTTTATATTAGCCCCAGTGACCAGCCTAGATGTACTCTATGACCAGTAGTGGGTTGCTACGGGTATGGGGGTGGCATTTGGTCTTGCAACGCACCCACCCCCCACCCAGGTTTCATAGGCAGCATTATGAAAATTTAAAAAGGTAGCCATGTTTGAAGCCTGCATCACTGCTTACATTGACAAATTCCATGCAAGGCAGAGCGCCTATTCTTGCGATACTCCTTTCATTTAGTTGTACATTTTCGACCACCGAAGGGGGTGTTGCCCTTTCATAAAATTCTGGGTTGCTTCATCCCCCTCCCTTCCCTTCCCATACAAGGTATTCCCCCAGTGAAGCAAGTACAAATTCTAAATTGTCAGTTTATTGGGTGGGAATGCAAGGCAGATACGCCTCTTCTTACAGCACCCCGTCCCCCCCCCCCCCCCCCCAGGTTTATAGCAGCCTATTGAAAATTGAAAAAATGTAGCCCTATTTTGACGCCGCATCACGCATTCATTGACAAATCCTAATTGCAAGGCGATTACGTTTATTGCGTATACTTCTATAGGATATATGAATATCGATGGGAGGGGTAGTCAAACTGGCACTTTCTTCAATAGGCGTATATTATATTTACTCGAGGACGAAGAATGCCAAGTTTTTGTTTCATTAATTGGAAACGGTGAAATGATCTTCAATTTCCCATTTAAATAGTTATTACAGCAGAAAGCAGCACCAGGAATGTCCTGCTGAATTCATTTTTAGAAACCTATGTAGCCCAGCCATTATCCTCTTCAACCACTTCGCATTGTGTGTGTGTAGACTATAATAAGCCTTCAGTTTGACTGATCAACATTCCCAATCCTCAAAACGGATTTAATCTCTCAAGCTGTGGTGTGAGACTGCCAAAGAAGTTGAGAAGTAAACAAACACATAATAAACTTAGACTGCCTGTCAGACATCAGGTGGAAGGGTACCTGGCCCTGGCAATGCTCAGAGGTTGAGAGGGGGTAATCCACGCAATTATTCTCGTGTGCCACTCAGTTACTGATTATCTGATTGTTTACCACTTCCCTTACTGGGGAGCGAAAAAGCACACTCCAGGTAGTGACTGACTTGACAGGCAGGACTGACCATTGGTATTATTACCGTGATTCATAGACAAGCCCTAATGAGGGCATTAACTGTGGTGGTGTGGTAGAAGCAGTGAGTTGGGAGGAGAAAACGCAAGGGTCAAAAATGGAAAACTTCTGAAAGTAAGGAAGGGCACAACATTGTGGCATTTTTTGTATTGAGCAAACAAGTGAGGCTTACCCTGACCCATGAGCAAAAAGGAGGGCATTACCCGTACCCAGCAGAAATGGACAGGGGTTTAAGTCTATAAAAGTATCTCTCTCTTCCCCAGTGGCCTTCTATTGGTGTTGACTGTCATGATGTGGACTATTGGGAAAAGTTGATGTCCAGGATAAGAACAATTGTAAACAATTGGCCAGACGTCATTACTGGATCAACATTAATAGCCCCACAATTCAGAAATGTCTAACATGGGCTATATTATACTAGAAAATTCACAAAGATCATGTCTGTTATATTATCTATTTGTATTATATTGTGCAGCCAGATTATTTGTTATGGGGGTGCCTGCATCGGGGGGATCATTTAGAGAGACATCCTCCACCACCTGTAGGAGAGATATGTGATTTTGAAGCCTGTGAAAAGTTTGACCCTAAAAATGCCAATAAGACATTTGGATGGAATGTAAAATGGCTATTGATAAGTTTCCTGCAACAGTCGGCACTTGTCAATGGCCATGACCCACCCCTTGTTACCCCAGACAAGGTGATTCATTGCACTTCAACAAAAGATGCCCCCCTCAGTCATGGATGCCTGAAAAAAGAATGAATGATACACCACAGCACTTTGATTAAGACCCCCAGACTACTTGATGTACAAATTGAAACGATTGACTGGCAATGATTACCCCCCAGTCACATTAATGATTAAAGACATATGGTACAATGACCAACAGTGAGACACCATGACTATTGGACACTTGACGTACCTACAATGAACTCGCCCCCTTGTCCAGGGTGTGGAGGGATGCAATTGATAATATCATAGGCCTGTATGCACTTCTTTTCCCACCCATATACCCCTAAACAAAGATATTTTTTTACATTTTTTAATGATGTGGTCGTCCGATCAAGAACTGCATTCATTCAATCTATAGCGTGGACCACACCAGTCACTTATGAGTAATGAAGGTTGCTAAAGTGATCCTCATCATTTAGCCTAGCCTATGAAGTCTGATGGACTTATTGTTACGGTCGCTGGGACTTCCACACTGAATGGAAAACATTGGACCTCGCTGGTTATGACTCGTGACTCTACCTTCACTCTTCAGAAGATATTCTTACTTACCAGGTTTATATCAGTATTTCATTTCAATTGCCCGCAGACTGACTTTTTGGACCTTGGTTCAAAGCAACAAGTATCTCATTCATTGCGCTGAGTAAATATTGCAGGTGAATCTTTTGTGTCAAGTGTGGTTTGAGTTGGCAACACAAATCTTGCAGGGTTTTGAGATAGCTTGAGTAAGGGACAATGTAGGGGAAAAAGGGCAAGGAATCACTACGCAGAGGTGCATTCTTGTCCTTTAATATATGCAGTTCAGTAGTTCATAACCATCCACTGCAGGTCGCTTGACTTTCAATTCTGAAATAAATTAAGGTTAGCAGATAGCAGTCGTTCGCAGACGTAGCGTAGTTGCCTGGTTGCGTTGTTTTCGGAAACGAAACGGCGAATACTGATGTGTTACCAATACTGTCACGAAAGTTGGGATCAGTCTCTTTCGACATCTCCAGGGGGTAAAATAATCACGGCAAAAATACGATCCAAAACATTGATTCTCCTTTATTGTTCTCTTCTCTCGGATCATGATTAATTAACAGAATCCATCTTACATCTTAGAATTAAACTTGGGTCCCTAAAAATTACTGTACTGAAATCCTATAAACCTATTAGCACTGTCATTATCTGATCTCTCATCGTCGCAGCTGGCCCTGTTTGTTTTGACCTGAATTTCGAACCTCATCGTGGTTACCGAATCCTGGATCCTGATTGGACAAAGCAAAGACGTCAAAATCTTATCATCAGAAGCGAACGAGGGGGACGTTCTAAATTATGTATCTAAAAATATTGATAAAATAATCGAAGAGCACTCTACAATCAGGGGCGTCGGACCGTTTTTGAAAAAGTGGGGGGGGGGGGGGCACACATCGAATGCCAATTACCACCTAAGCGGGCCCACTCTCGGTTGGCGGCGAAGCTACAATTAAAAATTTTCATACCCTCCAGATCGACGGAACCGCCACTTGCCAGCTCAATAGCAAACATCTACATGTGTGATTCGAGTAAAGACAGACAAAATTTTCATCATAAAAAAAAAAAAAAAAAAAAAAAAAAAAAAAAAAACTAAGATGATTTACCAAATATCACACCGGATTTTTTTATTACTTTTCTACTCTGGCCCATGGGATCCAGGGGCCCGACCGGTCTCTGGTGGAATCGAAGGGAAAAGCCATAGGCGTACGGAACCACTCCAATTTGGGAGCAGGAAATTTGTATTCGAATTTTACAAGTCAGTCATTTGGAACTACCGGGGCGCGCGAAGCGCGCGAAAAAAATGCATTGTTTCCGGGCATTTTATCGAACAAGTCTGCAAGAATTCAGGCATTTTTCCCCTTTGTTCTTTCCTCGAATTTTCGCCCGAATTCTTCATCTCAGAACAATCGGGGGGGGGGTGGGGGCATTCTTCCCCCAAGGCTTCTGAAATTAATCGAGTGAACAAATGGATTCGACAATTACGGGTCGCATATTTAGTCTAACAACTCCGTGGAAGAAAACGAAACGCCATTGCGCGCGGAAAGCATTAAAATCGAGAATCTCGGTATGAAAACATGGGTAATCATCCTTCCACTTCTACTCTAGTCGGGTCCCGATCTTCACCTGGGAGCCGCACCTGGAATTAGTGGACTTAAGACATTTTAAACGCGATAATTTGTTGGTTAGACAAGAGTTCAGAGTGATACACTCGGTCATGTGCCTTTATTTTTCAGTACGAAAAGTGGGGGGGGGGGGACCAAACGATATTATATCCCTCCACTTTTGAAGTGGGGGGACTGTCCCCCCCCGTCCCCCACCTGTTGACGCCCATGCGACATGGCAAAATACTCGGCAGGTAGGGGAAAATAGGGGAACGTCTACTTATTCAAATTAACAATTCCAATCGACTTGCTCAAAGAATTATACGAATCACGAGAGTTGCGTAAAAATAGGCCATTCACATTCTCAGCAGAAAACCCCTAGAATTAATTGATTACTTTCCTCATGAAAACCTTTATCATACAGAGGGAATTTCTAGCACAAAAGGTACTGCTTCTTACTTTCTAATAGTTGTACGACAGATCACGTAACCAAGTCAGAAAAACCTCAGGGTACTTTACAGAAAAAGAACATGGGTGACATCCTCTCAGGCTGTGAAAGTGCGGTCTTACTCTCGGTATATTGCACACGGAAGTGTATACAACCGATGTACACTGATGAACGGCAAGTCACTCTATCAACTAGCCAGTAATACGACGTTGGCGAACCATTGCACGACAATACATCCTTAATATAAAAAAATTATTCAAGTGATTATTAATATAAGTAACTGTTTCGCAAGTTCGTGTTTGTACGACGATGCCGCTCTAACACAACATTTGTTTCTAATTTTTCACTCGAGGTTCGGGACGATGAAGTCTCTATGTTCGGTTTTCGTTCTGTCGTCTGCAACTATTCTGTGTGTCATTGTGGTGTCATTCTCGTAAGGGCGCCTCAATATCTATGTCCCCCTAACCCAACGGCATTCTAAGATATTTTCATTCGAGGCGAGGCGAATTTGATCGGAAATTCGTCTTAGTTCTTGTTTTTCTTTAACCATAGTGGTTTTCAGAGTGTAATTCATAGTTACAACAGCGCAATACCTGGCGGTTGGCTACAGGCGGACAGGTTGGTTACTGTTTCTATTTGTGAAGATAATATGCAGATTTCTTTCGGGAGATTAGCCTATGGGTATAGCCCAATATTGTGTTAGAAAAAAATGATGTTCATAGGTATAATCTTAAACTCGTATCTTCCAATATGTAATGTTGGGCAGGGTTCGGTAGCCTCCACAGTCATGGATTACCCATGATAGTTTATGTGTACAATAAAAAAGAGGGGGTGCGTTCACCCCCTGCTCATTCTCGGCAATTCCATTTCAGGAAGAGTAACTTCGGCAGTGCGGAGGGTCTCTAGGACGATATTCTCGGTCCCTCGGAGGTTCTTAGTCTGGTTTGCGATCCAACAATCGATAGTAATGACGAGTGATCTCTTCCCGACACCAGTGAGGTAAAACAGTTCAAATATTCTCTTCGAATTTACCAGTAAATTATATATTAGAATAGGATATGCATGTGAACCTAACAGAGTGCACTATCAACCAAGTGTTATTTAATGCGTTGTATAGGCCTATAGACGAGTCATGAAATTAATTGCCTTAACCCGATAATGTATCTCGTTTCATTGTCATATGCATTGTTTGTGCCTATGATTGTTATGAACTGCTCAGATCTGCGTGAGTACGCACAGTCAGTAGGGTTTCTGTAACCGATTTGATCTGAATTAGCTGCATTCTGGACTAATTATGAGCCTCCCTTGAGCAGTCCCAAGCATGGCCTCACGCATAGCTACTTCTGTCCCCGCATAATTTTGAGGACCACCGACACAGTTCCATGGCCAACCGCAGCACCCCAGAAGTTCAATTTTTAGAAAGTATTCTTTGACCCCTGCATGCCCGTTCAACAACATTGAGGACATTTGGCAGCAAAACGATATAGACCATGCATCCACCCAAAAAGCGCAGGTTTACCACCCAACCTCAAGGAGATACTGGTGATCATGCACGCACATACACAAACACACACACTCATATGAACGTACATCCCTTCAGGCAAGGAATCAAAGTAATCACGGTTCGAGATAACAAAAAACAACCTCGATCAGATTTTCAAGAACGTGAATGGTCCTTTCCGTAATGGGGCCTATAAATCACAGTGGGGAAATGGAAGAGCAGTGCCACTTCGAATCCTGTCGATGACGTATCACTGCCCCGTGTCCACATATAGAAAAAAAAAAAAAAAAAAACTTCCTTCGTTCCCTTGCAGAAACTCTGGCACCGCTATTGTACACCTTATCGGCAGTGTTGGGAGCCTTCTAGCACCACAACTGCTCTACCTGGTAAGTTTTTTTTTTCTCTGCCTAATTTTCAAATTCAGTACATCCAACTATCGTTTCATTGAATAGGAGTCATCAATCTGCCCAAATGATTATGATAATATGATGTCGAAGTAGTAAAACAAGATGTATCATAAGACAGCGATGACCCGAAACGACCTTCTTCCTTTTCCCCATCACTTCACATTCACTGAACTAGTCTTGTTCAAGACGGCGCCGTGACTGTAACTCAGTTTTGCGCTTCTCACATAAATCTATATTTATTTGGCTCTCGATCAGTACAGTAAGGTCCTAGATATGTTTTCGCTATTGTCATTAACCACTGATACGATAGCGAGAAGGCACAACTATTTGATTTACGGCAACGAAGTTAAAGATTGCTTTTTGCTACGATCCTAACCCAAGAACTTTCACCGGACGTGTACCGAACTTCATTTTATTACAACAAGTCAACAACCAGACAACGTATATTCGTTGAACATAACATTGACTGTGATAAGAGAAAATAAATCTATAAATTAATCAACATTTACCAGTTAGAAATTACTATGCCAGGTGTGGGTACAAACTTCCATAAATCCGGTCTTTTTCAATCGAATTATGTCATTATGCGCGCCACAAAACTGGCGCCCCCTACGGGCAATTTCCGGCGGAGGTCGTGGAAGAGATAGGCCTACGGCCTACCCCAGATTATCAAAGTTACCCTACCTCTTCAGAGCCGAATGATTTTGCCACCTCTTCAGAAATTCAGTTCGAAACAGCCTTGTATGTCTATCCATTGCTATTTACATAAGCCATGCCTCTAGCATACTCTATCAATGCTCAAAATATCCTTAGGTGAAGGACTTATCTACGCAAACAAAGATGAACACTATATATGTACAGGTGCACTTGGATTTAAGAGCAATTGTCGGTGTGTTTTCTCAAGCCTAAACACATCCTAGTAAAGGAGGTGGTCTCGTTTGGTCGCCAATGTCACATGACCTTCTATTTTTATAGAACACAAATAGCTCCTATCTATTCTGAAAATTGGAGCATAGATGGCGCTGAAGCTCAAGCCGTATAGATTATCATCTCGCAGCGCCGGCGAAAAATTACCCCATGGTATATCGACTTAATATTGTATTGATATATCATGGTGACGAGACACCGTATATAATTCAACCATATGCTTACTATTACACTGAGACATTTTTTCGTCGGGACCTGCAACCGCCGCCATCGCTTCCCTCCGGCGATCCAGCTTCTTTAAACTGTATCCTTCTCGCATTTCAGAACAAGTACTCCAGCAACTTCTCTTGGTTGGTGACGTTGGGCTGCTGCCTTCTATCTTCCGTGATATCACTCGCTCTTCCTGAGACTGTTGGCTATAAGCAGCCGGAGACCCCCCGAAGACCTCCAGGAGCTCTTCGCTAACAATCGGCTGCTTAAACTCGGAAGAAACCGGGACGGCCGAACGGATGCCAACGGCCCGAGTAAATAACGAAGTCAGGATTGACCCAATATCCATACCATCACGAGATTTAGCCAGTATCCAAAACGACCATATAACAACTAACTTTTTCTTTTGTGCATTTTTTACTCACTTGGTGGGCGCGAAGCACGGTATGACCTGCCCTATAGCGTCTAGAGAGGGCTATTGCACCGACTGATCAAACCACTGTATTATGGGGACATGCACGGTCACTCACGTTTGAAAGTGTCGAGTGTCCACATTCCATTTCATGATGTATCTTTGCTGGCATTACGTATTGACCCGGTTTCTCGAGAGCCAATCGTATCAATGACTGAGGTATGACTTTCATCTCGACTGCGGTGGGGGCATATCCAGAGCAAATGTACTGTATTCCTGAACCTGCTTCTTGCTAATGATACATTTAGGCCTATATAGGCCTACTGTTATATGGGGATTTTGGGGGGAAACCCCGGAATCAAATGTGACTATATAATGCAGCTGCGATTAGGCCGGCCGCATGAACGACGTCGTAGGGAACATCCCAGTTCCCCACAACATGGAACTCTATTGTTTCTATGGAACTGTATTTTTCTATAGTTCAAGGGTATTCAAAGTTGATAGAGACATACCCGATAGCACCATAATGTGAATTAGCATTGTCTTTCGGACTGACGCAAGCTGTGCGAAAAATACTCGACCATGCACCGCCACACAGTTTTCATCACCGTTAAATGACCATGCCCTGTCCCCCCAGTTCTGTGAAAATCCCACAGACATAAATATTAATGGTTCTGTACGGAATCACTATAGACCCATTGTTCACCTGCACACAAAATCCCAGCATGTGGGTATTTCCGGTTCTGAAGATAACATGTATAACACGGGTATTTAGTGAAGGTTGCGAGCATTATTAAAACTTTAGATGATACGTTGGGTAAAGATGTAGTTGTATAATACATGCCGTGTACCGTAGATTTGCATTGGGGTTTTTGAGTTGGGGGGGGGGGGGGGGGGGGGGGGGGCGAACCAAGGGAAGCGCGCCATCATAAATGGCCTACCCTCCCTATTGGAAAATAATGACAATTTATGGGCCCTATACACATCCTGCTGCAAATTATTTGCTAACTTAACAGATGCAAACCTCTACTGGAATCTGGGCAAACCAGAAGCCAAAGATATTATCCTTGACTCTTTCTGACAACCTATTAGCTAGACACAAGGACAAATGGTAAGATGCCAAGCTCATTATGGGCAAATAACATCTGGACAATTTTCCCATTCATCCCAACCAAACAATAGAGTTCCTACCAAGGGCGGCGATCATGGGGGGGGGGGTTGTTTGGACGCAATGCATTTTGTCCCCCCCCCCCAATATTATGAGCGCGACTGCTGTTTCGCTGACACTGTATCAGACAAATCCATCAGCAACCATGTTTAAACAAATGCATGATGACCTAAATGATCAAGTTGAGTTAATTCTGCTACTCCATTTTCGAAATGTTTGCGCGCTGCGCGCGGGTATTTCTTGTGTCGTAGTGTCAGAACATATATGTTGGCCTTTCTGCAGACATATGAATTTCCTTAACAAAAAATGCCTGAAATTTACTCTGGGTTGTTCTTAATTCATATCAATGAAGAAGGGTTCTCCTCCAATCCCTATCGTTTACATAAGACTGGCTCCACCAGCTTGGTGTGTCTCTCCTTCATTGGACGTTGTCAAGCAAATCGCTATCTTGAGGTGAAGGGGGTTGAGACCAAGGGCGGCGATCATGGGGGACGGGGGGGGGGCCGGCGTCCCCCACCCCAATATTTGGGTTGGAGGGGGACGCAATGCATTTTGTCCCCCCCCCCCCAATATTATGAGCGCGACTGCTGTTTCGCTGACACTGTATCAGACAAATCCATCAGCAACCATGTTTAAACAATGCATGATGACCTAAATGATCAAGTTGAGTTAATTCTGCTACTCCATTTTCGAAATGTTTGCGCGCTGCGCGCGGGTATTTCTTGTGTCGTAGTGTTCAGACATATGATGTGCATTCTGCAGACATATGATGTTCCTTACAAAAAATGCCTGAAATTTACTCTGGGTTGTTCTTAATTAACACA
Source organism: Sclerodactyla briareus (assembly GCA_026419785.1). Classification (NCBI taxonomy): domain Eukaryota; kingdom Metazoa; phylum Echinodermata; class Holothuroidea; order Dendrochirotida; family Sclerodactylidae; genus Sclerodactyla; species Sclerodactyla briareus. The sequence continues at coordinate 79,832 of JAODTK010005276.1, read as the reverse complement.
ATGAAAGAAGGGTTCTCCTCCAATCCCTATCGTTTACATAAGACTGGCTCCACCAGCTTGGTGTGTCTCTCCTTCATTGGACGTTGTCAAGCAAATCGCTATCTTGAGGTGAGGGGGTTGAGACGACGTGGGTAGGTCGGCCACCTGGCGGGATCTGTGATGTTTATTTATTTATGTGCGAACCCACTTTTGAACGTTGAGTGCACTGTTGCACTTACTATCACTATGAGGGCTTACGGTGCGGCATCGAAATTGCAGCCAGGGAACGCCACAACTTTGCGTTGTCATGAAAGAATGATTCAAAATTCAAGAAGTGAACAAAAGGGTTTTCCCAAAAGTGAAGTCCCAATATTCCTGAATGTTTTGATGATTCCTAAAAGTGTAAACTTGTTGTCTTTGAGGGAAGATGTTTGGGGGCGACAGGGCTAAGTCTACCACCTGGCGGGCCTTGTTATTTTGTTGGCAAACTATGGGGTAATCTTGCAATTTAAAATGAGTAATCCGGCGATCAATTTATGGGTGCGCGACCCTTTTTTTAAATGGGGTTTCGACACGATGCACAAGTGGGCAGGCACACGGTGCGGTGGAAACCGCATGAAATAGCTATCGAAGATTCGGCCAGTTAACGCCACATTTTCGTGCAAAATGACATGATTAAATTGTTTGGTGAAGACAAGTTTCTATTCAAAGATTCGTTTAGATGAAGTCCGAAAGTCTAGATTTCGCGCGCGCTTCGCGCGCCTCAGTTTTACTTCTGTGTTATACTCATTTGGCCAACAAGTCTGCTCCAAGTACAACTGTCCCTCCCATGCGCCTGTGGTCCACAAAATTATACAAACAGGGGGCCGTACATCTTGAGTACAAAACTCAGGCCTGGGCCCCCCTATCGTGAGTGATAGGTCAGAGAGTGGGTCAGTGCCATGTCTATCGTTGTCGAATTGGATCCTGCAAAATCCCGCGCTTCGTGGTGGGTGCATTGTCCATTTCGATTGATCCTTTCATTCATGGAGGGACTGAACTCACTATGCATCGTTAAATTTCAGACTGTCACAGCCACCAACACAAAAACCTTGGAAATTGATCCCTAAGGCGATAATATTTGAAGAACTTTCCTGAAAGAACACTGTGTTTATCAATGTTCAGGAATGCTGCTGACTGTCCCCAAAGGCATGGGAAGTGCCGTTTCCTGCAATCTAGGGGGTCTGTCAACGAAAAATTGGTCGTTTAGCTACGCGCAAACCTGTGGTGGCCTCCGCTCAGATGGTTTTCATCTCGTCCGTCCCCCCCAACCGCAAACACAAATCGCCGCCCTTGTTCCTATACTATTGATAAGAAGCTACACATTGGATTTCCAGTTTTTCACATTTTTTGACCCAGGGTGACCCTCAGATGACCTCTGCTGACACCAAAACAATAGGGCTCATGTAACCATTGTGGGAAACACACATACCATGTAATGTTCCGTCATCAATCAAGTGAGGTTGAGATTATTCCTGTTACAAGCAAAATTGGGCAAAATATCGACTATGCACATTTTGGACCAAATTCACACCCCAAACTAACACCAAAACATAGGGTTCCTGTACTCCATATGACAGCTACACACCAAATTTCACCTGATCAGACCGACCCGCCTACCTTTACCCCTGGTCAACCTCAACGACCTCTACTGACTCCCTGACTTCCCAAATAACAATAGGGTTCATGTACTAACCACTATGAGAACACACATCCACGTATGAACTTGACCATCCAGTGGGTGGTTCCGAAGTTATTGTGTTAACAAGCTAAATTGGCCGAAATCAGTTTTTCAATTTCCCATTTTCCCTTTCCCCCCGAATTTGACCCCCGATTTACAACAAAACCATAGGGTTCTGTCCTCCTCATAAGAGAGCTGTATAATGAATTTCAACCTGGTCGGACAGGCATTCTGGACTTATCGTGTTAACAATATTTTCAACTTTGATCTCTCTGACCGGACCCCCAAAAACAATAGGATCATGTACTCATTAGGGGAACCCATATACATAGTAATGACTCTTGATCCAGCCAGCGTGTTGAGTTATTGTGGTTAACAAGGCTAGGCGTCACACAACACACACACTGTCATGACTGCATATTTTCCTTTGACTTCGTCACGGATCAGTTTTTGTGTTAAAAATTTATCGATCACTTGGGTCATGGGGGGATCTGACCCCTCCCCCGTGGGTCGCCACTGGTATAAGAGCCATATATATCATTGACCAGCTTGAAGTCATTCAATGCCAAAAGAGGTTAAATTCTGAGAAACATCGTTCGTCCAGTATACGGCGAATGCGGACATTTTACCAAGTTAACTAGAGGGCGAATTATATTCCTCTTTAGCCAGTTCAAGACCATGACTCAAGGTCCAATTTTGAAAAGCCTATTTATTGGTGGAGAACGGATACATCAAGTTTCGAATTAGGCAAAAGTTACAAGAAAGTCAGTTCAAAGGCATTCGAGGTCACGAAGGGAGAAATTAATGTTCAATTACGATATGACGCACATAATCAAAAAAGTTTAAAATCGGACCCGGCATGTCGCCAATATATTTAGAGAACGCATCCAATTGCTCGGAAAGGGGTGGCGTGGCAGTAAAAGTCAAGAAATCCTTACAATTCTTTGTGCTCTTGTTTTCCGAGGACTATTAATATAATTTTTTTGTACTGTAGATTAGATTTTCTAACCATCAAGGTTTCGACTTCGTAGTAGATTAGTCCAGAGTATTACCCTATGACCTCGTGAGACATGAAATTTGGTGACTCGCTGTATGCAACATTGAAGAGGACACTCATTGGCCGATACATATAACCCTCTAATTAACATGCATGGATTGATTTGATTGCTACGGGTTCAGGAAGCCAATTTGACTCATCGTGGAACCCTAACCGAATTTTTGATCGTGATGAGCCCGGCGCCACCTCGCCTTTTCTTTCTCGACTAGTGCTCACATAATATTATGGCAAGGGTGTAACCATCCCAACCCACTCCTGTGACCGCAATTTTACGTCCCCATCCGACGGACGATCAGTGAACCTCCAAAAAAGGACTACCACTTTCTCAGAACCTGCAGGAGCGGCAGATGTTCGACCGACTGCTCACCAGCCGACCGACGAGACCCTATTGCAAGTGCCCCCGAAAATTACCAAGCCCACTGCTCAACAGCAGAACCAGGAACCTACGACCAGGAACACGCCAGTCGAACTGCAAGTACCCAGCCATTTCTGGAAAACCGCCCGGTGATCGCTGAATTCGAACCCGGGACATGTTGCATGCAAAGCGACACGGATACCGCTCTACTATTGTTAACACTGGCAAAGAGCTGGGGAAATTCATTCACTCTTCACTTTCGAAAACATGTACCTTTGTTAATATTGCAAAATAATTTAAAACGTTTCCCTAGTGTTTTTCTTTTTCTCCCCTTTAGTATTTGTCAATATTTTTTTAGATTAACAGAGCCAGTAATGAAACCACTAATTTTCACATTTTTGAACTCCACCCCCTCCGTACAAAAACAACACACACACATACAGGCACACGCTCACACACACACATACTCCGGCATATTCTTAAATCCTCATTCGATCACGATTTTTAGGAGGATTAGACTAAGCCAATACATGTTTTATACCGATTCCTCTTTAACTAGTGGAACTCGAACAGAGCCGCAGCTATATGCTACGCAGAACCTGTTCCAGCAACCCCAAATTCGCACTAAAACCTACGGTGAACGTGCTTTCTCCTGGTTGGGGCCTTTTCTCTGGAACGCCCTTCCAGAGGATGTTCGCAACTCCCCTAGTATCAGCTCCTTCAAGATAAAGCTGAAAACTCATCTGTTCATGCTGCACTCCTGATTTTCTTCTCTTTTAATTCTTCGTTGTAAAGCGGTTCGAGGCACTGCATTAAGCACTTTATAAGCACTACTTTATTATTATTATTATAGGCCCTTATGTTAGGGGGTGTCCACATCAGCCCCACAATGCGACTGGGCTGGGGTTCCCAATAACGCCTTGGTAGGACATAGGAAACTGAGATGAAGTGCCTTGCCCAAGCATGCACCAACCGGTCGGGTTTTCGAACTTGGAACCTTTCGATTGAGTTAAACCGATTCCAGAATATTGAGCGTATGTTACAAATACATCATGGTCCGTCCTGAGAGCGCTGTCTGCTATATCATCATTGCTAACATTTTCTGTTAACTTGCTGCATGAGGAGTTCTTCTGACCACTTGCTAATTGGCAGCCAAACTTGAGGGAGTCAGGGAGGTTAACAGGGGAACTCCTATGGCTCCATGGAACTCTGCAGTTGCCTACGGTTGTTGTTGTTTTTAATGAAGGATTCTAAACGCAATATGGTGGCAACTTCGCTATCTCTTTACAGTAGCCCTACAAAGTGGACGAGTGCTATGAGATGTGTGGTTTTATGAGTACGTTCCAGGCATGTCAACTCGAAGCCAGAGACAGAGCTTGAATCCAAAGCATACAAGATGGATATAGTCTGCCAAGGTGTCAAGTGACTTACATATAAACACAACTAACTAACCAGGGACACGTCTCCAACCTTTGGGACTGAATCCTGACCCATCGCGAAACCATAAACACATTAAAGACCTTGATGACCTGGTCTCACATTTTAAATTCTCAGGACCCGAGGCAGGAAGCCACAGCCACCAAGGGAAAATCCTTTTCCGCCATATATTATGAAAATATCAACATATTTTACACTACAACGATAGCAGTTCATCTTCCTAATATGTGCCATAAACCCATCACAATAGACCATTTTGTTCATAATCTTGCTAACATTCCTAAACAATAAATCGAAAGTAGGTGAATCCCCTATTTACTTGGTGCCCGAGTCTCATCATGGTCACCCAATCCCTTATCATTTTTGCTTCTTTTTGCTAGCGATTATGGACAATCCTGAGTAGCTACAGTGATATGGTTTGGAACACGTAGGCAAAATTTACATAATTTAGGGGAAATTTCAGAGTTCATTGGATTTTTACAGAACTCTTAGACACAGTCTCTTCTGTCCTGAAAATTTGTTAACAGTGGGTCGTGAAGGTGATTTATTCCCGAGCAAAAGGTTTGTTAGCCAAATTTTTTTTATTTTCCACAACTAGTGTTTGGGTCACCAGAGGTCAATCTGTGCCAATTAGTCATAATTATGCAATTGTTCAGTTCGTTAGATTTCCAGGAAACATTGGTTGTGGTCCACAATGAAACTTGGAGATGGCCACTGGGTAATTTTGTTCAATTTACATGATTCATGCCAATTTTTCAAGTTTATATTCTCACACTGGTTGTCAAAATCGAGTCCGCACGAATTTGAAATTGGGACCTAGTCACTGGTCATGCCTTTCATATATGTAGAGCACTTCTATATATGTGCTATAATTTTAAAATCAGTTGTTTTTCAATCTGCTACTTGCATTTTCCTCTTGTCCCTCTAGACGCAGTTGAAACTAATACTGAACAATACAAGAACCGATCACAAAACCAGATGACTAGTGTTCGAGAACTACTTGATATACTTCACCCGTTATGTGGCATTGGAGGCCGATATAACAGAAATTTACAAGATTGAGATTACCACATCATGGGTTTCTATTAGTGTACAATCTATTCACAAAATAAATAGCAATACAGAGGCAGATCCAAGGTAACGTATCACGTGTTTCCGTCAAGATTTTTAGAGAACATCCTGAATGAACCATAGCTATTGCAAATAATAGCAGTGTTTTTGATTGAGTTGATTTCACCGTTTTCACAAGCCCCAATTAATGCTCATCTCATCTAGAACCCGGGCCTAGTGATCATAATGAGCACCAGCGTAACGTCGCCTCACTCCTCCACTAGTGCTCAGCTGATAACGAGGGCAGGGTGTACCAATCGCCAACCTGCTCCCAGGACCGCCATTTTAGGTCCCCAGCCAAAGATTCCAGGACCCACCACTTCCCCTCGGAACCTGGGTAGAGCGGAGTTCAAGTTCAACGTGACTGTGCTAACAGCCGCAGACGAGACTTATTGCAAATATCCCGTTACAAATCCCATTAACCCAGAAAATCCACTGCCATCACGCGGTACAAGAATTGAAGACCAGACCTCTCTCGACATCTTCAACGTGCACATAACGCCACCTAGGGAAAAACATCAGTGGCTACGGGGTGTTTCAAACCTGGAGTTATATGCTTGAAATGTCACTGATACCACTCTACCTTTCTTCTGCCCCAAGAATGGTTGAGACGTGACGCTGCTAAGGCTGCGTAGCAATCTATATTTCAATAAGACAAGCTGTCTGTTGGTATACAAATATCAGGGGTGTTATTATTCTACTTATTTCTTTTCCCACAGTCACTATATTTTATAGATATAACCTTGATCATAGGACTGGAATGCACTTCACGAACTGGGGTGAAACACCGGCACTGCTCAACGAGCACCCCAACTAGCTCTGTGGTGCAGAGTATGTAAAAGTGCTTGCCATTGCGCATTGCCTAATTGACAACAGTAAGTAAGATGGTCAATCTTTCATGTATTTTTGCATTCACAATCAAGTCTGACTCCACCTGGTTGTTGTGTGGCCCTTTTCTACACTCATTGAACACTGGATTGTACTAGCCAGTCAGAGGTACGCTTAAAGAGCTTGATAATGATATTGGTTTCAAAGGTCATGAGGCCGACGGCAGTTCGCCATGAACGCGACAGTGATGCAGAACGATCTCCAAACTCCCTTCCCGAAAATTACAACTCCTGCCACCACCAAAACTTTCAGATATCCCTCCATACTTATCAACAGTAAACATCAAAAAAAGGCCATGAATTGGTTTCGCTTTCAAATAGTGGTGGGACATGAACAGAAATAAGCCGAACGAGATTGCTCTGGGGGGAAAATCTGTCCATTCCCCGAATGTCAGTGGTGCGCGCGCACTTACAACCATGAATGGCGTATCCTCGTGTGTAACTTGATGAGCACGCCACCTAATGGAGTTTTTGTAAGGGCTTGCTAGTTATTTAAATAGGAGGAGCTGTAGGAGATATATCCTTGATGACTGAACTAACAGTACTTTGAATCACCCTATTGTCATATTGCCCCTCTCAATTTGATGTATGCTGATCAAAATCATGATTTACAAATTTCAAACTTGAGGAATACATCAATTTTCTATGACCACCTACTACAGGGAGAGTCGTTGTTAGAGGTGGGTCATACAATCTTGTACATTGCCACACCCCTCAGTCATTTAAATGTCTTACAATTTTCCTCAATATGCCCACTCACCCACTAGCTGGGCTAGCCTCTTTCTATTATCTTTTTATACCTACTCTTGGTGAATGACCACCCCAGTTAGTCAACTTTGATTGACCATTCAGGAAAAGTTGCATGCCCATGTTGAGATACTTGACTTTGACTATGACCCATACCTGACTGAGCATGCTCTAGGTAACAAGGGTGAGTCATGTTGACCCACCTGACGGAGCATGCTCTAGGTAACAAGGGTGCGTCATGTTGACCCATACCTGACTGAGCATGCTCTAGGTAACAAGGGGGCGTCATGTTGCCCCATACCTGACTGAGCATGCTCTAGGTAATGAGGGTGTGTCATGTTGACCCATACCTGACTGAGCATGCTCTAGGTAACAATGGGTGCGTCATGTTGACCCATACCTGACTGAGCATGCTCTAGGTAATGAGGGTGTGTCATGTTGACCCACACCTGACTGAGCATGCTCTAGGTAACAATGGTGTGTCTGTTGACCCTAGCCCATCCCTGACTGAGCAGCTCTAGGTAACGAGGTGTGTCAGGTTGCCCCATACCTGACTGAGCATGCTCTAGGTAACAATTGTGGTGACCCATACCTGACTGAGCATGCTCTAGGTAACAAGGGTGCATCATGTTGACCCATACCTTACTGCTCATGCTCTAGGTGAACAATGGTGCGTCATGTTGACCATACCTGACTGTAGCCTGCTCTAGTTACAAGGGTGTCATCATGTTGCGATTTATAAGTGGATAAGAAGTATTAATAATTTGCATATTATCTAATAAACATATTGGGGTCCTCATACTCCATCTGTTACTTTTTGCCACGGAGGGACGCCGTATTCCAAAAAGCCATAGGGTTTTAAAAAAAACAAATAGGTTGGTTCTATTTGCGAGTATGGATGCCCCCCCCCCCCCGGTACATTATGAGACAGCCTGCAAGATGGGATCTGAAACACCGAAGAACAAAGTTAGTCCCAAAAAGCGAGCTGGTCCAGATAGTTCAGCTTCCCCCCCCCCCCACCTCCTCAAGGGAATTAATATATTTAATAGATAAATGCCCTTTCCGTCTTCCCACAAATCACTGTGACTGTGACAGCGTTAGTGGAACTGGACCAATCTGATTTTACAGTCACATGTTTGTAGGGAGAACTAATCCCCCACCCTCCAACACTTGCCCGTTGATGATTACTACATGTCTGTTTAATACTCTGTGATCCAAAACTCTTTCGTGCCGAATGCATTGTTAGAAAATGCCAAGCCAATAGATCCATATGCCCCTGATCCATGTTGGTCAGAGTCTTATTACCTCAGTCATCCAGGCCCCAAATTATTCCAGGTAGTGCATGAAGAGAAGTATCCATTTTGAGTGACCACTTCACAAAGTATGAAAGAGATAACAAGCAAGGTGACAAGACGGTATTGCGAGTATTCACACTGATTACATACGCAAAGGACTGGGAAGGTAGACTAATGGGCTTTGTGTAGGACACATGGTATGGGACAACATGGTAAATACAAGATCCCTCAGTGAGTCATTTTCTGGTCTAACTTTATCCCCTCTGCGCAAGGTCTGCAGACAGGTTAGCAAGCAAAGGGACCGTCAATATTCCTCGGAGATGGACATCAGCCCCTAAATACTACCGGTAGACCCCATGCAGGAGTGGAGTTGCCCCCTCAAGATCCTCTACAGACCACTATCATGATCGTGGAACACAGGTGACTCTGATTATCCATCGAAGGTAAGGTCGCAGCCGAATAAAAACCCAGTTGTTCCAGTGAAAAGGTCCACAAATTAGCGAGGAGATCAAGCGATACAACAGAATATGGGGCGTAAAGTCTCTCATAGGATTTCACAAACTCACAAACCTCTCATTAACAATCTGGCGCTCCACTAGGTGTGTTAATCTTTCCTCCATCCCAAGTGTTACACTTCTGCTGGTAGCTGAGAATGCAGTGATGAAGGCTGGTCCTGTAGTTCAGCGGGTCCGCTCTTCAACAGTAAACAAGCAGTCTTTTCCAGTACCCTTTGGATATAAATCCTCTGACTCCCCAGGAGAATTCAAGGGGCCATGCGTAAGCTGAGTAACCAGCCAACTCTTCCACATTCAGGATTGAAGCCGTCTGTTTCAGAGCTTCCCTCATAGCACTTGGTTGCGGCTCTGCGAGGAACAGGAAACGGTTATATGTTTTGTAAGTCAGGAATAAATATAAAAAAATAACTCTGATCACTTGTCCAAACCGCCCTCTGAATTCTTGAAATCCATAAAATATCAACCCCCCAACCAGATAACCTCGACAGGGGTCGGGTACCCACACCGGACACAACTAGGGTTGCGCGGGGGCCTGGTACAACAATTTTTGGAACTGGTATTTGTCCTTGCCTAAAATAATTCTAGAGACCATTATACCACACTGCATAGTTGCAGATAATGTATAGACGGTCTATTTTCACAATGTTTTTTTCATGCATGTTTTTGACGTAATAAGATACCAGAATTATTGTTATTGCATGTTTATTGAAAGTTTTTTGTGTTTTTTTTCGTAGCACAGACTTGAACAGTTTACCCAGAGCCTCCTGTTTTTCACCCAATCTTATGGCCTCATGGTTCAATAATCTAAATTTTAACCTCCACCTCAAATGAAGACAACATTGTATAGATGATATGAATATTGACCTATTCAGTCACAAACAAGTAATCAAGCACTGGTTACTGGCCGTAGCTCAAACTGCCTAGATATACTTACACATTTTTCAAGAGGGCTCAGTAAAAAAGGTTTATGTATGCCCCCACAGTACAGTTACTTGCGGGATGGAAAGTAATCAATGTTCGAATAAATCATAATTCGATCCATTTTATATCAGCAGACTGCCTAATGCAGTTGAAGTAGGACGCTGCGTGAGTTCGAACGAAACTGACCTCAAATGACCTCAAAGTTTTTTGTACTACTCCATATAAACCCCCCCCAACAATCGAAAGATATTAATGACAAACTTTCCCCAGAGGCGCTGGGCCGCTTGACCGTTCAAACAACTTGACCACAAATGTCCCAAGATGACCTTGACCGCAAAAAAAAAATTTTTTTTTTTTTTTTTTTTTCTGAGCACCCCCTATGTGGTATTGGTCAATGATAGCATCACCAACGATCATGACAATAAATCGATTTTAGGCACATTTAAATTTGTGAGGCACATTCTTCCATGTCATCCTTCAGGTGACCAATTCAGCCAAAAAAAAATGACCCCGAATTCATCTTGAATCCAACCACACCTGTGTGTGTGAGCATTGGTCTCTGATAATGATGAATAACTTTACTGATCATCCAATTCAAAGGAGATGCAGAGGTACATTTCGTGTATTTTCATAAAATGGCAAAAATTAACCCCTAGATGACCTTGATCTCCAACTTTGTGAACACCCAAAATGACCCTCCATTCAGTGATCATTCTTACAAGCTTCACCATGATCCATCAAAGAATATAATAGTAGCAACTACAATCAAATGGGGATGGATGGGGGGGGGGGGGGGGGGGGGGGGGGGGGGGAGGGTGATGGGTTGGGGTGAATGATCTGAAGTTAGGTTGTACCCCCACTATGCCACTGGAGGCTTGAACTATGCATGAGCCGGATAAAACCAGATTGAGACTCACCTCGCAAATGTCACGAGGGTCACGACCCTAAACCACCGGCCCTCGATGAAGAGTCAAGACGAGCAGTATGGAGCAGAAGATGATCTCCACCCGTAGAACGTACGTCTGCCAGGTCAGGATGAAGATAGCGCCAAACAGGACGGGGAGGAGCAGCGCGAGGGAGACCCCCAGGTGGACCACCTTCTCTCGGTGGAGGTTGCCCTTACTACCGAAAAGAGGCCTGGTGGCCTCGATGGCTGGCCCAGGGAGGCCTCAGGAGAATCATCTCTCCGATGATGTTCTGGGATGGGTAACGGTAAGAATGGACCCTGCAAGGGGGGAAAGTCGTCACAAGCATGAGAAAGAAAGAAAAAAACACTGGGGGGAATGATCTCCTGTGTTGAAATATGTTGGTGTGACTGAATATAAACCATCGCTGCCAAGTCCGACAAACCTCGAAATTTTGCATGAATCCTGCAAATTAGACAGGGGGGATGATCTTTCGTGACCTTAAATCTATGTTGAAAACACGGAACAGAAGATGAATTATAACCTCCCCCGGATTTTCATGGAATCCGACAACTTTACAACACATTATGAACATGAATACCTCCATAACAACAAACTTTGTTTGAAACGTTTCCATGAATGTAACCATATTCACCAAGTTCTGTGAGAATCCAACAAACTTTAAATATGCAAATTAGATGCCATAATCACATATTTTAATTCTAAAACCTATACGTTCATTTACCTTCTATCCTTCACCGATGTGCCACAATCATATCACCATAACACCTATGGTTCGTCCATAATGGGATGGAAGCCATACTTGAGGAAAGATATTGATTTATTGAATGTGTCCAGCGTATAAAGATGGCATTCTTACCAGGAATGAGGGATGAATTTAATGAGAGAATTTAAGCCCTTGGACTGATCAAAATGGAACAATCGTCATACCCACTAAGACCCCTTATTAAAGTTCTACAATATTACACAAGGAAATAGTGTTACCCATCAATATTGACAAACCATGGGTGGAGTTTTTTAAAGATATAGAACCAGAGGAAATTCCAAGAAAAAATAATATTCGGCCAAGAAGAACGAGATTAGAAGTAAGGAGAAATTCCTACTTTAACAGATCTGGAAAACATGGAACAAATTGCCAAAAGAGAGTACAAGCCGGAAACTGAACACATTCAAGAAAGGACTCAGGAAATGTGGAATCTTTAAGGGTCTTTGACCTTTCATCACTGAATCCCCATTCTCAAGAACCCCATTCTCATTGGTGGAACAGCGAGAGGGTGGCCAATCCAGGTAAATAATCTAGTGACTTCCATGCCCAAAATATAATCGTATCTTGTTCACCCAACCTTGACACGGCATATAGAAATGGTAGTGATGGTGAATGGTTATTTGTTTCTCTGGCTTGTGGTGAAACACTGGTTGTTACCACCCCTTCAAATCCATTCACTCATGCTTTGACCAATCATGGTTAAATGGGTGGCACTGGTAGCAGGGGCCAGACTTTAGGATGGTGTCAAGTTCAAACATTTTCTGCACATGTGGCACAAGTCTCCTAATGAGTTGCTTCACAATATATCATCTTGAGGGGGCAAGTTGGGATAGGTATCTGTTCACATGGGAGTCATAATTCCGCTGGTGAATGTGTCCGGCATCTGATGATCAAACAGTGATGAGCGTGACAATGTAGGATGATGGTATATGTTTGCATAATAGTAACCGTAGTAATAAATTTGGGGTTCCTTTCCATAAATATGAGGGCAGAGTGTGGACATGAAGTGAATTTTAAAATCTGTTCAATTAATTCATCCATATTTCATTTAGTTGGGGTCTCTGTGCAATAGAAGGCATCGGCATACGCCATACGGCTAATGCTGTGGGCATGACACGCATGAAAATGATGCCTCATGCTAGTGGGCTGCCGAATTAGTCTGTATTACAGGGAAATCAAAATGCTATGCTATGTGCACCAAGTAATGCAGTCAGGCAATCATGCGAATACACTATTATTAGTAACTAATTCCTAGATGTGTGATAACAATAGTTTAGGATTCAACACAGCTGCAAAGGAATACTACTTTATAATTGTGACTTCAACAGCAATTAGGTTATCACATTGTAATTTTCAGACTTCAACAGTGAAAATAATCATCCACACGATCATAAGATATCATAAGATATCATGGAACATGTTAGAATCGTTAATTTCCCAGGTTGCACTTGAAATAGCTCAAAATGTAAGAAGTAGAGTGCACATTCTCCACAGTGTATTAACAACTAACAACCCTTCTTCCACCGAAGGGCAACCATCATCTTGGAGGGGTTGTGTAAGTAAGGAACATCATGTAGAGGGTACTTGAGAAAGTTTGATTTGATTTATAACTGGTAAGGCAGCAATAGGACTCATCTAGGAACCCTGGCCATATTGATCATAGATAAGCACAGGCGATAACTCACCTTCTTCCTTGACATCCGCTCAGATTGTAACAAGGAAGGGGTGTAAACAATGAACATGCTCCAGAGACGCCTCTTTTACGTCCCTATCCGAGAGGACTGTCAGGTGAAACTCCAGGACTGACCAACTTCTCGGAACCGGAGGAAGCAAAGGTTCAAGTTCAATTGTGGACTGCTCACATCCGACAGACGAGACTAAATTGCAACTATCCCGTAACAAACCCCCACTGAAAATACACTGCATTACAGCAGAAACCTGGAGGGAGGTGGAGACCACGGACTTCGCCTATCACGACTGCAAGTACAGCCACCCAGGAAAATTGTCCGGAACTGCTGGAATTCGAGGCCCGGAATGTTTTGGTGGTGTCACTGATACCACTCTTCATTCCTTCTGCCCTAATGGCGGGCTCCCCCGCCACTCCACATTGCTATGTCCTTGGCCCTCACAACTCTTATCCACAACAAAATGGGTCAAATTTACCACATACATTGTAGATGTACAGCAGGAATTCGCAGAGAGAAAGAGACCCCAACCAGTACCAGTGTCCGTTCAAGATAGAGTAAGATCTGCAGAGGCAGGGAGAAAGCTGGAGATCAAGATTGTTTACGGATTGGAAGAAAAAGAATCCTAGTACTAAGTTGAAGGCCAAAAAAAATAAAATAAAAATTGAGGGTAAAATAATGGCTAAGGAAAAAAACTAGATGCTTCAATCCAAACAAAAACGCTTCATACAACTTTGGTACCAGAGTTAGAGACTTTTGGGAGTTTGTGATGTGATTGTGCAAAATAAAAAAATTCCATCATGCAATTATAAAAATTATGTTATACTTGACAACCCGTACACATATAAAAATCAAACTTTTATTTAATTTTCGAAAAATAATAAGTCTTTGAGAGAGGATTGCTGTAGTGGGTGATTGATGGCTATGTGAGAGTAATATAAATAATATAAACAATAAACATTCTGCAGAATGTTGAGTAATTTCAACACGATGAAAAACATTGAATATATACATAATTTAACAGATTAACTGCCACGGGAATTTCGTTGGAGCTATCAGACGTTTCGGATTGCGCTGTTTTTTATTGCGGTGAGAGCGGACCATGTATCCACATACATGTGAGTATCATCCAGTTCAGGTCCATTATAAAGGATACAACAATCAACGTTTTTCCCTGGGGGGAAAGAAAGGAAAAAATTAGAACCTCCACAAGAAATTTGGTATATATAAGAATGTGTTTCCATATTCAGTGATATTTTATTGCATCATTGTACACAGATGCAATTGATTACACTCTGGCTAGGAATGATTAGAATGTGAACATGCAAATTAAACCTTGTGAATCATATATATTCACATCAAAACGTATGCACTGCGGGGTGAATGCGGCCCAAAAATAGATAATTTCCTTTTGAAAACATCTCTAAAAAATCGTACACATAATATAAAGAAGTCCAATGAAATCTGATTTCAAGCAAATCACGCATTTAATTTTTTTTTTTTTAAATAAGGGTTCCATGAATGCCTTGTCATCACTGTCATTCTTGTTAGCACTAAGGATTGGATCTGGGGGGGGAAGGGAATCCCCTCCTTGGGGAGGTGGGAGGTGGGATTCCCTTGACATGAACATCTGTTGATTGGAGTGTGACTTTAGTGCTTACACTGGTTCATTATCATGGTTTTCAATCAAAAGTGTGGTTGAGTATTCTTACAAGTAGAAAGAATGCCAAGAACAGCACAGCATGAGTGAGACATCTGATCAAGTTCTGGTTGCCCCAGGACTTTGCTCATAACAAGGCGTCCCCCCAGTGTCCGCCTGGTGCCCGCGATCAGTGATTTGTTCTTATATCACCTGAAAACAATTACAAGGTTAAATTGGAGGAACAATAGCAACGGAAAATTCCATGTGACCCATTTTCTCACTTCAAATATTCTCCAATACTCTTCGAAAGGTTCACGAAAATCAAAGAACTTTGAAATTTGGACTGAGCCATGCAAAATAGACACACTGAATGACTCCAGTCGATGATAATATCATTAATATTGTAATAATATTCATAATAATACAATTTGATATATGAAATAATATAGAAATAAGTGGTGAGGACTGGACAGTCATGGACTGAAAAAAAAAACGAACTATAGCAATAGCATCTACCATCAAAGAGTATGCCCTTTATATATTCATCTACTACTTCCAGTAACTCCAGAGGGAGTTCACACCCCCTCCCTCTCACAGCAACAGCAGCATCCCCTGTATAGAGTGGAATAAGCCATCTAATTAGGCTCCGATCATGGAGGTGTAACCTCACACCCTCAGGCTGTTGGATGTACAATAGGCCTATGGTGTTGCTGGACTATGGCCATATATAGGGGTGAGATACGTAGGGGATTCCACTGTAACTCGCTGCTCAATCAATTGTGCAGCCATGGTACTCTACATTTGTCAACAGGTATTATGCCCATGAAAGTTTACAGACATAAAGAAACTCTGTCTGTTCCAGATAGGAATACTAGTTAAGATGAATGGAAATACCCTACCTGAGGGGTTGAAATAAGTAAAACTTCAAATAGAGATAGTTCTGCTACATTGATAGTGAGGCTGAGCTAAGACCTATTTACCATTCTGAATGGGTAACCGAAAGAGGGGTAATATACTAATAATAAAAAAATGTATGGAGTTGTTGTAGGGGATATTTTAATAATTTCAATACAATAAGATTCGGATAATGAATGGCCTTTGCTAAACATAACAGCAGTTTTATGGAATAATCCCATCATAAATGAGCAACTTGTCTCAAAACATCAGCCATACACTACAGTCTTTGGATAGGCTGTTGCAGGGAAGGTTATTATTGGCAATTATGTGGTCCATAAGTGAACTTGAATGGACCTTTAATGGACATTTACAGTTTTTATGAAAAATGTACCCTTGATAATATGCTGCAATGTCCCCAAATTCCAGCACATACACACACAGTCACTAGAAGCTGTTGCAGACGTATTATTGGCAGTTTTTTGGTCATGATGAACCTTAAATGACCTTTGATGACATGACGGTTTTATGAAAAATGCTTGCCTCGGATGTGAATGCACCAAGCCCCAAAAGCATTTGTAATCAGACACGCCCTATGCCATCGCCCAAAAGGTATCAAATCAACCTGGACCCCTTGTAACTTGAGAACCACGGTGCAGATCGAAGGGGGAGGTGAGTTTCGTCTATGAAGCACCAGAGCCCTCACATTATCCCCAAAATGGACAGTTTTTATTTTTCCTGAAATAAGCACATTTCCTTAAAACTTGACCTTTGACCTTTGACCTGTCTTTAGATGTGTTTGATCCACTGAACCCAAAAAAAAAAATACCATGACAAAATAATCTCACGAGAACCTGATTGCCACTCATTCCAATTGTGACTGGATATTTTAAACAAACTTCGAAAAAAATTGTGTACATTATGCAAATTATTCACATTAAATGACTTAAGGGACCTTTGCACTGTGTTAAACTTACCAGGATCAAAGGCGTTACCATCTCACCCTGTTTCATGAGGATTCAACCAACTTTAAAATCTAAATAAATTATGCAAAGTAGAATAGGTAAGCAAAAATAGAAAATTAGGAAAGTAAATGACCTTGGTGACCTCGTGCCTACTGTAAAATTTATTGGGACCATAGATAAACCATCTCCACCGAGTTTCGTCAAAAAAATCCAAGAACTTCAAAAATATAGCAAAAATTATGCAAATGAGACTACTTAATTAGCCATATATAGGCCAGGAATCTAATCGTTTGTGTACAACTTCATGGTTGTAGATTTCATGGATCCGAGATTAAACACTAAAGCGTACGTCACGATAGCCAAATATCACGCACAGCGAGGCCACAGACGTCAGTGGGTTTAAATCTCTGTACAAACTCAATGAGAACTTACTAATTGTTCAAACTTTTCACCACAACTTTGGTATCAGGTCCTTTCAAGTTAAATAACAGCTGAATGTTTCCATCAATATTTGTAACTGTGCATAAATTGAAACACGCGCAGTACAAAAAGTGAGTAAGCCGACATTAAAAATAGGCTAAGACTTCAGTGTGAAACAAATAAAGTAGGCCAGTGCGTACAGCGCTGACGGTAACAACGCCAAATCTAGGAATACCCCGAACGGACATCACCAATGATTACCGATGCAGATGAGATCTTGTAAACAAGCTTCCGGGCAAATATTCATTAAATATGCAAAATTTATGCAAATGAGTATGGTCTTTTGGGGCGAAAAGGGAGCACACGACAACTCTCACCGCGCCTCACACAAGAAGGTCCCAGCTGATTGGCTTACACGGTTTTTTCAGGATAATCAACCGCCACCATACGGACAGACAGATGGTCAGACAGACAGAAACCACACACAACAAAGTGACAACTAGGTCTCTCCGTGAACAAAGTTAAGGCGAAACAAAAATGAAGTGTTACTAGCTTATGTTACTGTTAGGGCTAAGTTAGGCCTAGGCCTAGGATACCTTGCAAATTTAGTAATTTAAACACTGAAAACACTTCAACATTTGGAAAGTTGTCCTTAAAATATGATCATGACTAGCCCAAGCGATTTTTATACGACACTGGTTTTGGTAATAAGCTCAAAACTGCCAACTATGTAAGTCCTTTGGAGGTATGACTATGAAAAACTCGACCTGTTTTTTTCGGTTTTTAAAGTTATTCGCGCGTCTGCTACACAATCATGCAGATCAGATTCACTTTGAATGATAGGATAACAAACAAGTAAACAAAACTGAGAGGCCAATGAGCCTCCTCTCGCACGCGATTCTGGTCCGCCATATCGAACATCAACTCCATGCTAACGAATTTCTGAAAAACGTTGTGATACACCAGGAATGGGATTTGCACCTGCTACTCTGCAACACAGAGCAACGGACTTTCTTTTCGTAGAAAAAAAGTAAGAATGTAAGAAAAAGACGAGACCAAAATTTGGAGCTGCCTAAAGTTCTAACTCTAAATTTTGTTGATGAACATGTGTGCTACGACGCTAGGCCAACTTGAGTAAACCACAGAGAAGTAAAAACTAGACTATTTATTTCAACAATATTAGCATTTTCATGTTCTCGGATTTCTTATCATATATTCTATCAGGGCTCGATTGTACTTGCTACCAGGTTGTTCAAAGAGGTTGGGTATGATGGGCAACACCTATGAATAGCCATTCAAAATGTGACGAGTAATATGGGGAAAAAATCAACGTGACGACCATTCATGGTTTTACGTCGGTTTGCCAATTGAAGTTTCATTCAGAGACACCAACATGGAGCCTAACCATGGGACCACTGATATCAATAATACAGCGGCGGATCATGGAGAGCGGGGTTAGTTTTTTTTTAAGCCGATATATAGAAAGAAGTGTTGGCGCCATGGATGACCCCCACTGGGATGTCATGCCCCGGCAGAGAGAGGAAAAGAGTATGTATGTGACGCGAGCTTGTAACACGATTGATAGGTCTGAGTTGACGGAAAAGCCATACTGGGCGCGGTATGTTAATCTGTGTAATGAGTCAGAACCCTACTGTTCATAGGAGAAGGTCGAAGGTCAGCCAGAGCTCAGATGTTAAAGTCCTGCAAACACGTAAAGCCGATGGCTTAGTCGGTCGTCGAGTTGAATTTGGCCGTTTTTGGCGGGATCGGGTGGTTCATGTCGCTGAAAAATGTAAATTGTTTGTGAAAATTCATTGCATATTGAAGTTTGTAAACACGATAACTCGAAACCCGAATATGTGAAGCTCGTACTCGGTATGTGTGTTCCCCATGAGGAGAACATGACCCCTAATGTTTAGGGTCAGGTCAAAGGCCCTCTGAGGTCACTGGAAGTCAAAACTCTGAAATTCTTGTAAACACTATAGAGTCCAGAACGATTTTGTTTTTTGGAACAGTGACGTGAGGAGGGGCACACACATAATTGCTCCGAAATGAGGGGAAACCCCCATGCACAAAAGACTAAGAACCAGAAAGCCAAGAGGCTTAGTGATTCCTTGTCTGCTTTCACAACCTTACACGTAAGTATGTTAACCTCAGATAACCTTGACCTTACCCCAAAAAATCGGGACTTATTGTACTCATCATGGGACTCCACATACCAAGTATGAGCAATTCATCCATCCAGATGGGGTCAATTATGCTCTTTACATCGGCGTCACAACACATACCCACACACACGCACACACACGCACACACTGCACACATACACTGTCATGACTGCATAGATTCCCTGACTGCAGTCAAGAAATCAAAAAGCGGAAAGATCCAGCCCACGTTCTGCACTTAAAAAGCTGGAGATTGTAAGTCGAATGGAACACATCCCGAGGAAGCGTTTCATGCATGCGAAGTGCGAGGAAAAATGGAGCGAGCAAAGGTTTCGGTGCGGTGGCGATGCATCCTGGAAAGATCGACCAGAGAAGTGGAACGAGTAGTCCCGTCCTCCTGACTACGATATATTCCATCCTGACATACGAGTAGTCAGTTCCATCCTGACATACGAGTAGTCAGTCCATCCTGTCATACGCGGTCGAAGGCGTTGGCCGAGTAGTCAGTCCATCCTGTCATACGAGTAGTCATATCCATCCTGAAATACGAGTAGTCATTCATCCTGACGTACGAGTCAGTCCATCCTGACATACGAGTAGTCAGTCCATCCTGACATACTGTAGTCAGTCCATCCTGACATAACGAGTGAGTCAGAGTCATCTGACATACGCGGTCGAAGGCGTTTGTTTTGCAGTATCAAGAGCGATGACCGCTCTATGACGGAAACCATACTGGCGGTCATTAATGAGAAAGTGAAATCCTGAAAACATGGCATGCAGGGGCGGGCGCCAGGGTTTCCGATAGGGAGGAAGATTTGGCATGGATTTCTGACATGGGGGAAGGGGTCCTATACGGGGGAGGGTACACAACCCCTCCCATTTGCGATTTTTGAGTCAGTATACTGCTTAGAGGCAAATGGTGCACATTTTATACCCTTTGTAAGCAGTGTTGTGAGTTTTTATTACCGTAAATTTACATGTGAAATACCGGTATTTACCGCATCATAATTTTCCGTGGTAAAATATGGTAAATACGTAAAATATGGAATACAGCATTTTTCATGAACATTTGATTGCATTTATAAAGGTAATGAGTTTTCATGTAGGAACACTAATAACCTTCTTCTCAGGGAACCCATCTCCCTCTCTCTAGGGACTAGATATGCCCTATATGCACTTTTGGACATCGCCAATTTGCACAGATTTCCACCTGACTGGGGTATACAGTTGTCCCAAACCTCGCAACCAACATTCTGGTGGGCATAAAAAAAAACATATATTCTACAGAGCTTCTGCACCATGCGGCTTTATAGCCGGAACATAGGTAAAGTTGGTTCATTGGTTCAACCCAACCCTGGGCCCCACCCCCGTCCCCTCCCCATCAACAACTCCCATACAAGGAGTCGGAAAAAGAAAAAAAAAATGTGTGGGATTGAAAGTCGTTTACAATTTATCAATGACTTACTGTGCAGAAATCATACATTGCCCAGAAGAGGGAAAGGTAGGGAAGGAAACTGATGAGTGAAGATGCTGAACAGGCGGATAACTGATGCACCATGACAGACTTGGCCACCATATGCATCAGCATCACAGTACTTTGAAACATGGCTGTTGTACTTACCCTGCATCTATCTTCCCGCAACACTGTAAATGTTTGGGGATATTTATTGGTTTGGGGGGTGGGTAGCCGCCGTCTCTGCCGCCGCCTCCGGAAACTTTAGGCGTCAGGGAATAACTCTTAAGCTTCATCCGATCGCGTCTGAAAACTTGGTGACACATGTTTCATCCTAGCAAAATCTCGGATGAAACGAAAGGGCGTCACTGCTGTTTGCGGCCCTCTATTTCGCAGGTTTTTGAGCGAAAAAACAGAGTTGTTCCGATTTACATTAAAGTGGTGGGTGGGGACAAAAAATTGTCTCGAAAAACATGACGGTGATGTCAAGGTCACCGGAGGTCAATTTGCGTTGGATTCGAGATTTTTCTAACTTTGTCAGCATTCGAACGAAACTTGCGGAGAATGTGAACTTACAGTTGGTGCTTGAACAAACGGTGGGCATTTCAAATCACCAGAGGTCAAATGGACATAAAAACTTCAAGTGCTTTCTTCGAACGAGGTCAACAAAGGCACCATTTCTGCGGGGATATACACGTCAGCGGTTTACCGCCTGCACATGTCTAGTTCTTCCATTAGTTCACATAACTCACTTTCACACCGTAGTAATCACTCGTAGGCTGAGAATATTGTTTGTTTTTTTTTGCGTAGTCGTTATAGTGCAAAAGAGCCGAACACCCTTGATGGATAATAATGAAGGTGGACAGTGGTCCATATCATGAGATGTACACACAAATGCCATAGGTGTGGCTCCGAATACACAGTATGCAACACAAAACTAGTATGGTCGTTCACTCCAAAATGCACCAATGTATGCAGCTCAACATCACTACTTAGACTTTATGTTGGTAAATAGCGTCCACCCACTGCCAACACTCTGGGTATATCTTCTTTAAATGAGTACAGAATGAATAGTGGGGTGATATAAAACAAAGAGAGCAGGACTCAGAACTATTTTTGATTTTTCACTTTTTTAAATCGTACAAAGAGCAAGAACACTTATTTGTAGGGAGAATAAGAAGTGGAGAGGGTCCCAAGTAAGTGTGTGTACAACAAATAAGTGCTCACTCTGGGTATATCTTGAAAGAATAAGAATAAATGTGTGAGCATATGGAAATGCAACATGGTTGACCCTCATTTCTCACACTTCCAATTACATTTTAAAGCTATGTCCATCTAAAAAAGGTGGCACTGGGCGACATCATGTGTTACAACAAAATTGCATATCACTCTGGGTATATCTTTTTTAACAGAGTTAACAATTAAATAGCATGAATCATATTAAAAATACACCTTCTTGCTTCATTTCGCAAGACTCCAATTACATTTCAAGCTAATATGCACGAGAAGGTTTATGCATGCATAATAATTAATGTGGAACTGAGTATGCACCACACTCTGGTTATAACGTATTACAAAATTCTGGCGATTGTATTAGCTATTTTAATTTACCTAGTTATCTTAGTTTACCCTCATTTACCGGTAATTACGTATTTTACGGTAATTAACGCCATTTATATATTTACCGGTAAATTACCAAACACTGTTGTAAGGTGTATCTACGTCATCGAGTTTTGACAAAAATCCATAAAAAAGTCTGGAAAAAATTTAAATGCATTACAATTTTTTCACGATAGACCATATTTATCGATACAACGGACAAAAATAAAACCGATTGAATATGAAACTGTAACCCCACTGGCGAGAGCCAGGAATTTTGATTGGGGTGGCCATGGGAAGGGGTTCTAAGGGAGGGGGTGCCTCATCTCCCCCTTGGAAATTTTTGGCATTTAGGAATTTGGATTGATTTTGATTGCTACGGGTTTCAGGAAGCCCAATTGCATCATGTGGAACCTACCGAATTTTTGATCGTGGATGAGCATTGGTGATAACTTGCCTTCTCGTCTCGACTAGTGCTCAGATGAATCGAGCAGGAGGAGTGACACCAATCCCTGCTCCCGGGACCGCAATTTACGTCCCCATCCAAAGGACTATCAGTGAACTTCATGACCCGACCACTTTCTAGAAACCGGAGGAGGCGGAGAAGATGTTCGACGCGATGCTCACAGCCGACCCCCGACGAGAGACCTATTGCAAGTGCCCCCCGAAACGATACCCCCGAAATTACCAGCCCACTGCTCAACAGCCGGACCAGGAACCCGCAGTCGAACTGCAAATACAGCCAATTCTGGAAAAAACGCCCGTGCTGAGGGCTGGAATTCGAACCGGGACCTGTGCATGCAAAGCGACACTTGATACCGCTTATATTCTCCGCTAAATGAGAGGAACCCTCAGATGAACAATCACTGATTCAACATTTGCCATAATTGAACAGTCATTTTTCCTTCCTATACAAAAAAAACTCTGTTCTGAGAATGCTCAAAATTTTCTATTTCCATGTGGCTTCAGGAAAGCCGAATGATGGAAAGTAATACCGCGCGCGAAACGCGTAAAAAAAGTGCTTGTTTTGATTGGAATTCTCCTGAATGTCGCGAATTTCGCCTTGAGTAGGAATGTGATTCAGTTTATGCTGCATATGTTGAGGTCTCAATTTTTCATCCTTTTCGGCGCCCTCATTTGGACGAAAGGAATCAACGGTCTTGGTATGAATTGAGGGGGTGTAATACGCTCCCTCCTCTTATGGCCCATCCTTCAGCTGGCCAGGGATGTTTGTACCCGGAAGCTATAGCAACAGGATCAACAATTGCAATAATCTAAAAAAAAACTTACTAATTTGCCCGCCGAATCTCAAATAGTTACTATCGAGTTGGATTAAAAGCAGACAACAATACCACGGCTACTATGCGCAAGAAGCAGAAATTCTTTTGCGGCATTGATGGATATCATCTAGATATCCCCTATAGGCGTTAAGGGGGTCAATATTCCTGGGATGGGTTTTTCATTAATTTTCCACTGTTTTTGCACGAACTGGGAAGGGCTGCTAGTGAACTCCCCCTTGCACCCCGCTAGTGGTTGGATATTATGACCAAAACAATTTGAACTTTCAAGAATCTGACTAGAATGAGGACCAGCGGGAACAAAATAAGTGACAAATGTTGTTGGAGGGGTATCTACGCACCCCCCACCCCCTTCGTATATGCCAATGTATTCATAATCTAAATAAACTTGCCGCAACTCCAAAGGGTAAAAAAAATCGTGTTTTGTATATATAACGGGGTACTACTGCGCGCAGAGCGTGCGTAATTTTTGCCACACTGATGGGATTGACCAAAACATTGGGCTGTCAGAGGAGAATTCGAGCAATGATGACTAGCAATGAGGGAAAGAGAGGAGCCCAGCATAAGTGCCAAATGTGGTTGTCATTAATGAAAAATTTGGAAAAAAATACATTGGAGGAAGGAATTCGATGGGGGGCATGGCCCCTCCTGGCCCCCTCTGGCCTACGCCAATGCTGTACCTACGTTCGGTATAGTAGAGCAGCTTATCTTCAGACAAAAATGCATGGTATTTGTATTAGAAGATGGTGGTAAATAAAGAAAAGCAAAAAGACAGGGGTCAGTTAATTTTTCTGTAATACCAAATAGAATCACTCTAGGAAAGCAATTAGAAGCAGTCTCCATCGGATATCCCATTTTCCTCAAGCATCAGCACGTGTGAGACCAGGAGCCTAGTAGCCCCGAGATGTAGGCCATCCCGAAATAAGAAAGTGATATGCATATGCTGCAGAAAGTCTTTCTAGAACTCTAGTCATGACAATTTCAAATTTATATAGTGCCAGAACTCCGAGTAACCTTCGACAGTTTCGAAATAGTCATAAAGGTCTAAGTCCTGTTTACATTCGGAAGCGCGTTCACACTTGTGCGCTACGATACGATAACGATAAATGTATCGGATGGAGTGTTCACACGTGTGCGATAAAAAATGTCGTACGATAATTTTATCGGAGTCTCGGCGCCTAACATAAGGAGAAAAGTGTGTGGGGTTTGAGTGAAGAGAAGCACAGTTTCCCCTTTGTCGCTCCAGGCTGGTGGAATAGCCTGGTGGCAAGTTCTTGAGTACCAAGAATTGTAATTTTCAAAGAATTCGAAGCTTGTTGTCCTTCAGTACTTGTAGGAGGAGGGAGAAAGCGGCGATTGACGATCACGAATCAGACAGCTGACCTCACCATCCCCGCGACCCCTTCGTGAGGACACCCAGTCTTAATTAGCATCGGTATCCAATAAACGGCGAAGTGACGGGTATCAAAGAAAGCATTCAGTCAAATTGAGTCAATTCAGCCAATTGAGCTGAAATTGGTGCTTGGTTACTCTGCTCCGAACATGAATGTAAAAACACTGCCTACGGCTTCACCTGTTACCTACTACTTTCTCCCCCCCCCCCCAAAACTGATCTACAAGAATAATTACTTGGCGCGTTGAATCGACATTATACCCCCCCCCTACCTATGGCGTATTCCGTTGTCTCTTCCGTTTCTATTCCCGCTCTTTTCTTCAAGAGGGTAAGGGTGAAGTTTCCGTAATACGTCGCTTTGTGGATCGAAACCCTCTGAAAAAACCATACTCACTGCTCCTCTTCAAAACAGCCCCAACCACCCCCCCCCCCCACCACCGGCCACTCACTACCAACCGCATATCTCCTGCATTTGCATGTCATATGATACTTCGGGGAGCCGCGCCCAACATGAACTCCCATTACCTCACTGGTCACTACTACTATCGTATATGGGGGGGCTCAGGATTCGAACTGAAATAATTGGTTTCGTAGGTCCCGCATGCATGGCGGCAATAGGCCGAGAAGCTTATTCAGAGGCCAATGTCTTCCCGGATACGTTCACTACCCCAAAAACATTCATCAAAACCCCTGATTTTATCCACTAAAACCCACTTCTCACGCTTAACTTCCCCCAATAGCCTGTTTGGCGTTCCATACTCTTGCAGAATTGCGCAAGTTTATCACTTGCATTGCGCAATTAATCGCATCCGAAAATTGGATCGTACGATAAAAAGTGAAATATTTTCAACTCGACGTCCGATTGAAATTCACTCGTATCGTATCGATCGTACGCACAGGTGTGAACACCCGATTGAAAATAAACACTTTTTAACTTCGACGTCCGATAAATGTATCGTATCGTATCGTATCGTATCGCACAAGTGTGACCAAGCCTTAAAAACGATACTAATGCAAATTCGAAGACGTGTTATTATAGCGGAACGTAAAAAGGCCCATGGGTCGGGAGAGATCACGTTGACCCACGTGGTCACACATAAGGCCGGAAGGCGCCTGCGACGTTTGCAAAAATTAACATTGAGTCTTTTCACCTACTAATAAAGGACTACTGCAGGCTGATACAAACAGTGGTTATATGGTGGAGAATGGAAAACTATCTATAGGTCCCAAACCACCCCCCATTTCTATACGATGTTCCTGTGTGGAGTTAATTGGCCTTCAAGTTTTGGGCCATCAAGCAGAGAAATGAGGGAGATTCCCTATTGCGCAACAAGCATAACGTCACACATGGACACAAACACAAGAGTTATGGTTATGTATTTGATTGTTTTCATTTTGTTCTAATAAGTTCAAGATTTAGCAGTAGTTCTGTTGACTTTCTCTCACAAAGTAACCATTAACAACTACCAACCCACTAAAGCATCCCTCCCATAGACAGATCTATTCCAAAGTGCAATTTAATGTTTGAATTTCACAGAAACACAGATGTTTGCAGGGTTGTGCAAGTATGATATCTTTATTTTTTGGCATGATGGGATGCCTTTCAATCTTGCGCAATACCAAGCTTCCAATACCCAACTTCCAAATGACTATAACTCTGTAACGGAAGTCCCTAATCCTCAGTTGTCCTTTAAACAAACGGTGGCTCATAAGGACCACAGTGTTTCTCACACCAGTAAACATACGCTACATTTGCGAACGCTATAATGACAGAACCGTTTTGAGTTCTCAGTTTGAGTCTCGATTAGATTACGAATAGAAACTACATAGAAATGGATACGTATTTTAACACTTCACCCCACCCCCGACGAAAACGTTTGCTTAAAACATTATTCTGTCGATTTTATCTCTTCGGCCCCGAACCCATGGAGGTGGGGTGGGGGGGCGGGGGCCGCCTCCTCCCTCTCCCCTGTGGCGCCGCCCTGGTTGACATGCCTTTACCTGTTCACGGTTGAAGTGCGCATGCTCACCGCTCAGCAGTAGTCGGTTACAGACAAATTTTGCCATTGCTGTATCATTATGGCTTACTTTGAAACTGTTGAGATCTCTTCGAAAATGGAGACCAATTTATCTCATGTTTCAGTAAGTTATTGTTGAAAAGTATGGCGGGAAATGTACACATGTTTTCTTGCTGGTTGGATATGTAGTTTTCGTCAGAGGAGGTTTTTTCGAAAGATCCCCCTCCTACTGTTTTGGTGTGCCGCGTGTGCTAGCATTCCGTTCGATTACTACCCGACTGAACCTTCGTCCCCATATCATTATCATATCCATTTATAGTGCACCGTGCACAGGATTATTAATTCGGTTCCCATAACTTAGGAGGTAATTGGACATTTGTCACCTTTCTTAGGAACTGGCAAATGTGCACGGGCATGTTTCCACTCAGATGGATAACAGCCTAGGCCCGGCACTCCAACGCTAACTGCGGCCTATTGGTGGCTGACCCTGGTGTGTAAAATGGCATTACGCGCCGCTTTGCATGGTCTTCAACGCGCTAACCTGACATGTCGCCGAAAGAGTAACCCGACCGAAGGTGATCAAACAATTTCACGCTAACGAAATGTTTCCGCGGTGTCAGTCGTGTTTCGGGGGGGAATTGTCTGCCTCACATTTGTCCCCGGTATAGTAGCACGTCGTAGATGGTCAAACTCTTTAACGCACATGAATGTGATCGCGTGTCAGTCCGTGTGCGGGGGACATTTTCAAACTTCTCCACTAATTGGCGCGCGTTGCCTCTCCAGTTAATATAATGCTGTTATACTTAAAGTTCCCGGTCTGTCTTGTCTGGTGAGTATGGGTGCGTCCATAGGACTGCCGAGTCTGATGTTGCTTGGAATAATTCAGGGTCTCTGGAGGGGTACCATTCCAAATCCTTCAGATTTTGGAAATGCTTGAATCCTTGCAGTATTTTCCAACAGCAAATCTGGCCGCTTCTGTGTTGTATGCTTTCTAGCTTGTGAATATCAGTTTTATGATGTGAAGTAGAACCATTATTCAAGCTCGGTCTATCAATGCTTATAGGTCATGGACTTAGTTCGGGAACTGGCGTGGTAAAGTTCCTCTTTAGAAGACCCAGCAATTTTATTGGCTTTAGAGGTGATCTGGGTTATGTTGCCGAGACCATTTTCCCTGCGTTGACCTCAGTTCAACACCTAAGTACGCGGATGAGTGCTCTTCTTGTCAACAGAATTGCCCCTCTTGTATCTATGAATTCCAAAAGGCCGCTTCTTGTGAATGACCTTCATAGCAAAGCAGTTGGAGGGATGAAGACAACTGCCATTCTTCTCCCATTTACCTAAGGCATCAAGTCCCCTTCTGGAGGACTATTGAAAATCTGTCTTCATTGTTAGTGGCGATACAAGGTACAGTCATCAGCAATCGTACCTAACTTTAGAGTTATTACAGATGGGAGGTCATTGATGTAGTTAAAATAATGAAGGGCCAAGAACTGTTACCTGGGGTACTCCAGAAATGACTTTAGTACACTCGGATGATTCCCCCTCAAGTACACCTGTTGATGCGACCAGTTAGAAAACTATCAATCCACTGAGTGTGGTTGTTTCTTTATCCCGGAATGAGTGTACGTCTTCAGGTCAACGCGGTGTGGTACTGAACAAGGCCTTGCTAAAATCCATAATGAATGATGTCAGCTTGCCTCTGGTATCTAAAATCTGTGAAGATCATCGGTTTAGGCTGTTATGGTAACGTGTTGGTTTTAGTGGTACGGTAGTTCAACGTTCAGTAGTCGCAATCATATGGCCCCCAAACGCGGTTATCAAGAGACTAGACTAGTCTAGATTAGGTTGGGAGTCCATGGTGCGTATGCGTGTCCGGGAGATCGGAACAAGCACGTATTCACGAGAAACGAACGTTTAGGTTCAAGAAGGGTAAACACTATAAAATAAAAAAAATGCAGTATAGCCCATGCATTTTGTCGTGATAAGTTTACCCAAAAATTCGCATGAGCCAGATCCGTTAAGCATTGGTACCAGTGCCATTTTGCCTATCAGTCTGTTAGTTTGTTCGCATTTAGAATTTTTTTGGCCTCTTCTTCTGTTAAATCAAATAGGACATATTAGACACCGGTTACTTCTCAGCTCCCGTAAATTCGCGATTTGTGACATTGCGTACCGGTCCCGCATACGCTCCGCATACGGAAACAATGGAATCCAACCCATCCTTTCACTATAGATTAGTGGTGATCTACTCAAAGAAAAAAAAAACACATGTAAAATCTGATTTTTTATTTGGGAAGTAAAAATTGGCATCCCCCATTAAAAATAATTATAGTGCTTTGCACTGCAGCTGTTCGAAAAAAATGGCCAACCAACCTGCACAGAAGACGGCAGTCCACCGGGGGTATTGTCAAACAGGTAAACCTGTGATGAATGATACTTTGCATCTCGTTGAAGTTGAAGAGGGTCATACTGATCGTATTAAATCCGATAATCGGTGTCCTGTTTGACACAGAACAACTTTGTTAAGCCTAGTGAAGTTAGTAGCGTGTAGCATAGGGGGACGTGGCATTAGGATGTTCGTACTGTTTGTTGTTATGTAGATCACGCTAGGCTTGAACTAACGTTACTGCCTGGTATAACGGGTACTACCGACGGTCCTATCTTGAGAATAGAATTTAAGGGCTGTAGTAGTGCAGATTTAATGACAGATGTAATCCAATATTTCATCGTTACCGACAACTATTAAAACCTACAGGTAATTCTCATAACCCTAACCCACGCCTAATCACAAGCACTACAGCTAGGCTTACACCAGCACAAATAGCCTACATTATGCATCATGCCTTTAGGGGAGCACCCGCAGTGGAATCATATTTCCAAAAAAAAGAGCAGAGAAAAATATTCAAAATTCGGAAGCACTCTATTCATGATTGGCGTTAAGTTCAGCGCGGTGTACGCACTGCTGGCCTACGTT
This sequence comes from Sclerodactyla briareus, assembly GCA_026419785.1. Lineage (NCBI taxonomy): Eukaryota > Metazoa > Echinodermata > Holothuroidea > Dendrochirotida > Sclerodactylidae > Sclerodactyla > Sclerodactyla briareus. Next base: position 49,611 of record JAODTK010005276.1, on the reverse strand, counting down.
ATTTGTTGAACACTGAAGGGCCTAGCTAAACTGTAAGGTCGGATTACTCACTGTTGGTACTGCGCGTGTGCAAAATTATGCACAGTTAAAAAATATTGATGAAAAATTTCAGCTGTTATGTGAAACGGGAAGGAACTGATACATAAAAGTGTGTAAACTGTTTGGAAGGAGTAAGTAAGTCCCATTGAGTTTGTACAGAGTTGAGTTTTACACCCACTGACGTTTCTGTGCCGGCTGTGCGTGATTTTTGGCTATTGTGACGGTAGTCGTTTAGCGCGTATCTCGGATTCAATGAATCGGCACTGAAATACAAATTCTGTTAAAATCTACCAGGAATGATGAAATTACAGTGATTTGAAACGGTCCTACTAAAACACGCCCGAACGCACCCGCACCTATTATCACATGCCCGAACATATCATCACACGCCCGAACCTCTTATTCACACACCCGAACTTATACCCACACGCCCGAACTTATTATTCATGTTGTGCGCGAAAAAGGCAATTTTTGCAGTGTCAAAGCTGTAGGGCTAGAGCGCGGGAAAACGGCAACATTTATTTTGTGGTGTAAAAATGAGGTAGGCCTAATAGAATTGATGCTGGGTGCTATGACAATCACCAAAGCTTTCAATATTACGGTACCGTAGCTACATACGGAGTACGTGGTAATTTTGTGGAAATAACACTTTTAATTTATTCACGACACAAACAATCAACTACTTCATGCAGACCAGTGCAATGAATAATGCAATGAGGCACCAAACTGACCTCTATGACCCCAGGTGTACTTTTGAACTTATCAGGTTGAAAGGGACAAATCCTACCAAGTTTTGTGAAAATTGCAAAGAAAATGTGCATATTATTATGCAAAGTATTGAAACATTAAAGGCCCTCTAGTGACCCAACTATACTTTAATTTCTTGGGACGAATGGTAGCACATACACCAAGTTTTTGTAAAAAATCACAAACTTAGGAACATGACATAAATTATGCAAATTGACCATGCTAAATGAAGTCCCACGAACCTGACTTCATGGTAAATTTCTGATTTCCGATGTGAGTCGATGATGCGGCACATCAGCGCATCCAGACAGTTCAGCGTGTCGAAAAATTGGTTCTGGGCTGTTAATTTGGTTCGGCGTGTGGTCGGGCGTGTTTTGTGAGTTCAGGGCTACGTTCGGGCGTGTTTAGTAGGAACCCATGAAAACGCCCTAGGGCCTCTAAATCAAGGATTTTTCTGACTTCACCCACACGCTCCACTGCGAGGACTAGCCGAGTCTGGCAGTCATGAAATTGTAAAACATTGAATCAGAGCTTGGGTCGTGCCTACGCATGTACCGTATAAATATCATGACGTTTTTTTGTTTAAAAAGGGTGTGCATGCAGCAGCAGGACGCCTACCAGATGATGTGATGTTTTTTTTTGGCTGTTAGGCCAAGTAAAAAAAAAAAAAAATGTCTAATATTAATAATTTATTTAAAAATTTTGGGGTGAGGGCCTTTTTTTGGGGGGGGGGGACCCGACGAGCTCCTAATCTGCAAATCAACTGTTTGTCTCCTATGTTTAAGGGGACAACATGCCTGTTTGCAAAATACAAGTTCAGTGGAATTCATAGAGAATGAAAGCTGGAAATACTTACATCTATGAGCAGCAAGTTGTACAGAACATTCTACAAAAATCCATTCAAAAATAGTGTTACCATCATAAGTTATATGCGTTTAATTTAAAAACTAGGAGACGTGCGCTGTTCATTTTCCTAAGGTGAATGGCAAGGGAGACTTGAAAAGTCTAATTATGATGGTCACCCAAACCCCACAGCTGGCATTGAATGGATTCCTTTGTTTTATCCCCCTCAATTAATGAATGTGCACAACAATGTACCTTTTTATATTGAATCATGGAGGTATGAGCAAAGGAACAAGTTAAGACAAATGGTCGAATCTTCGCACATATCTGAGAGTATTTGATCACAAATTATAATAAAGACAAAAGCCTCCGAGTAACAAGTGGTTAGGTGATTATCACAATCCTCATCCCCAATGGCAGCGTCCTGTCGTTTTATCCAAAGTGACATATCTCGAAAAGTATGCCAATATTTTCAGTGAAATTGGGGGAAGATGTTCATGACAGATATGGTTTCTCATTTAACAATATTAGTCACTTTCCCAAAGGTCAGACTTTAATTCTCCTAAGTTGAGGGAGGCACGGCCATTTGGTCCTTGTCTATTAGAATTTGAGGGCAACAAGGCCATTGGGTAGGGCACAAGGGCCAAAACATCCGTCTGGCAGGGCACCAAGGCAAAATACCAAAAGTGAATTGAACACAGTAAAAAGCCTTAGGACAGGGTATGCAGCCCATATGAAGGTCAAAATAATTTGGTCCACATGCACATGATTCTGGGGGGGGGGGGGGGGGGGGGCTCCCACCAAACGCACTGAATAACCCATCTCCCCCGCCTACAAAACACTTTGCAAACCACCCACACTGTCAGGAGACCATTCCGGCTTCCTACCCCATTCCCTTAACTTCCCCTTGTGGTGGTTCTTACCATTTATGGATCTCTGAGTGATCATGTTACTTGTGAAGGGGAATAAATATTTGAAATGAAATTGGAATTCATCCCTGCATGGAAAGCACAATTTCTTGAAATAATGCTAGTGGCCTACTGCAGTAGAAACAGCATGCATGAAGTAGCTGATTGTCAAGTATGGATTTCAAAAAAGCGTTTGACGGTGTGCCCCATCAACGTCCTACGCAAGCTTCAAAGTGCAGTTATCAGAATCACCGCTTCAAAGGGATTCAGTTATTTCTCACCAAAACTGCCCAACACAACTTTTCATACAGGAGAGACATCTCATCTGAAGGGGAAAGAGTTAATCAGAGTCTCTCAGGAACTGTTTTTGGCCCCTCCTGTTCTGGTATTATATACATACGACCTTCCCCAAAAATATCCTCTCGGACATTAAGCTGCTTTGCGGAGATTGTGTTCTAATATCGTGAGATCAAGGCCCATACTGATGTCTTCAAACTCCAAGAGGACATAACACAATCAAACCAATTGGAAAGGGAGCTGGCAAATGTCGCTTAATGCATAATGCTTCTACACGTATGATGGTGACCCATAAGGAAAAATCCTTTTGGTATGCAGTTATCATCTTGGTGAACACATTTTAGAAGAGGTTATTCATTCCCAATAATGGAACTAGTAACGACCCTTAAATGACTCATTGCCCACAAATAAGTATTGCTACCCGTATTATCTGTACCCGAGGACAATACTGGAAGAACAAGATACCCTGTGAGATCAGGAGGCCGCTGATGTTAAATCCTTCAATTCTGCTTTAAGTGACATAGACATTGAGTTTTAGTTAAGTAGTTTGCTCATTCAGACTGTGACTTGCCTTGCTACACATGGCCTGAAGTTATTATGACAAAAAACCTCGCAGGTGTTGTACGAGACCATGACAGATACACCAAGCAGGCCCCCTCCCCGTTTTTTGCCACAGTAGGCCGACTTAGTACTCCACCAAATGATTGCCGAATAATTTTCAGGAGGTGGATATAGCTCCCCATACTCCGCTCACAGTGTTTTGATATATTTAGGCAGAAAACAAGTGGTGTGTTCCGTGATTTGATCCTGAATCTGAGATACACGTTTAAAAAAAAAAGAGTTATCCTAACACACTGTTGCATAGGCAAAATCGAGGCCTATACCGGCAAATTCGGCCGTTTTGGCAGGAATTGTGATGTAATTTCAGTGGTTAGGATTTACTTTTAGGGTGTATTGGGATCAATTATAACCGGAAATCGGACCATTTTTTTCTTGGAAAGTCTTGGAAAGGTCAGCTAGCACTTTGGATGTGAAAAAAATTTTAGTTTTGGCATATGAAAAAAAAAACAAAAAAAAAAAAAAAACAATGCGGCATGAAAAGAAGCGTGCGGGCGGGGGGGACAGAAAACTGTTTTTTTTTATTGGCCTTATTTCCTCGCAGAGGACAAAATTATGTTACCAGAGGGTGGACCAGTAAAAATATGGTATTTGGATTGTCCAGAATCCCGGGTGCGATATTCGGGAGGGGAATCTCGCTACTAGTATGGGTGACGCCCTGCACAAAAAAATAATCGGAAGGTGGGAATTCCCGCCAGAAAGGTCTTATTAAAGTTTCTTTTGCCTGTCAGTTGCAGAAGTAAGAAAGCCGCCAGTAATGTTCCAACACTAAGCTTTGCTTGTGAAATCATTGAAAAAATGTTCTTGTTCACTTTCTCTGACAATGACTTCTTTCTTGTATGGTGATACATCCTCAAAGGATTCTCCACCACACAAGGCCAAAGGGGTTAAGGTCAAGATCCTCTAACAAAGATGTCGTAACACCTCCTGGTTCCTCATAAGACCTTAAATTTTTGTGCTGATGTTCAAACCACCAAGCCGTGTGTGTAAAGGGAACGTAGCCTCACTGGTTGTGAGTTCATTACTAGTCCTGCACATGCTGTATGGCAATATTGAAAAAGGCCCCATTATCACATTATTCCAAAATATGGGGGAAGCTCACCAATGGCCGCAGCTACAATCAAGGTGACTGCGACATTGCACTCAAACCAAAAAATGAAGCTTCCTCCGCAATAGTTATGACTTAGGCCTATTGTTTTTTTTTTCGGGGCGATTTTTCATTGAACCCATAACATGTTGGTGGAATATTTCTGAACATTCCGTTTTGGATCGACAGAAATCACTGAATAAAGTTCATGTCATGATTGATTCATGCTTATCAAATGTCTCCCTCAGTCTCACTGGCCAGCAATTGACAATAAATTGACAAATCGATTAACATAATTGAATCAGCAGTGATGAATTTCCAAACAAAATTCCAAAGACTACTGAACACATCAACACACTACAGCATTCACTTAGATAGCCCCACAGCTAGCTGTACCAGAAAACAGTAACACACACAAGGCTATGAATTCAATTCCCAGGCATGGAATATGTTTACATTTAACATGCGGGGCCCATGTTCTTTCAAATGTTCTTGACTGTCACAAATTGCTATTGTGCTCGACGTGCTGCCAGGTAGCATGTGAGGCAGATTATGTGTCATCGAAGAAAGTGAGACAAAGTCCCGGAGAGCAAAAGCCCTGATTTCATGTGGAAAACATACACCCAGGGGTTGTGTACCTGATGGAATTTCCCTGCGTCTCTCATTCGACCGTGTGTGGCACTTACAGGTGATGTGCACTTTTTTTTTATTGGTGGGGATAGGGTTAGTGTAGCGGGCCACAGACATTCTCCTGAGAGAGTGCATTGAGCCCTTTATCTTTGAACACAGATATGTTGTTCTGCTTTCTCTAACCGCAAACGTCTCTACTCATACTCACAGGTCCAATCCGGAGACTCTGTTATCATCAGGGGGTTCCAAGGGTGGCCCCCCACCCGAGAAGCAGATCTGCCTGTCGAATGTGGTCGCACCAAAGCTCGCCCGCAGGGCAAATCCCAACATGAGCACTCAGTGGAAACGACAGATGAGGTAAATCTCAGGTAACAATATACACAAGATCATCGCGCTGGCGATTTCCATAAGTGGATGCTGTCTAAAAACAAGGGTAACTCTCAGGGGAATGATTCTGTAGACATTAGAATTGACTTGGAGATTCTTCGAGACCAGTACACTGCTACGACATAGTGACAGAACCTGGGCTCGTAGCAAATTCCCCTCTCTGCCACTTCACAATGTTAGTTCATTCATGCGCTCAAATCCTCCCCTCCTTCCATTTCGTGTGGTGCGGTGATCGAGATGCAAACGATATTATGATGCGCTTGTCAACAGGTGAGTCGTTTTCACAGGTGGGTCATTAAACCCTTGTACAATGAAATGCCTTCAGTCACTTAGATGACTTATATTCCCTGGAAATGACTCACTCGTAGACTAGCTTTTTTTATTGTTTCCTATTTGTTTTCTATGTTATCCAAGTGAAAATAGGAATCGCCTGGGGGGGAAACCGCCAATGTGTATATCCCCACTATCTATCAATCAGAGGGTGACATGTGTGCAAAGTTTAAAGAGAACAATGTTAATCTGCCCCCCAACAAAAATCATTTTCGCATTATAATTTGGAAATGGCCGCCGGGCGGGGCCGTTTATGGGGCGAAACAAAAGTTGGTCACACAAATCCAAATGGGCGATTCAGAGCGGTCGGCGATGCCCATGTTTCCAATCATTAAAGATTATCATCAGATGATTCACGGGCAAGGTGTTGTGCAAGTTTCTATAGATCCGACAAGGCACTAGGGAGTTATCATACAAACCCTACTATAAATCAGATTCATTGAAAATCCAAGATGGCCGCCGCCAGACTGCTGCAGTACCCCACATTCGAACTCGTCCGAGATTTAGGGGCGAAAATGTGTGGCAAAGGTTTGTGTCAATCGGGGACATTGCGTTTAGGGTCTCCTTAGTACCGCCCTCAGGAATCTTACACTGCCCAATTGGAACTTGGAAGCACCCTTATAGAACAAGCATGATATCGTCTATCACTGATTGAAGGAAGCTTCATACATTTCAGTAGTGCAAGCAAAATAGATAGTCACCAGTTCAGTTTATCTCTACAGGTTCCATTAGAGCCATATCCGGGAAGCCAGGGAATTCCCTCCGTAGGCAGCTAATGCGGCAAAGACGTCGCGTTCACGATTAGAGTATGTCGTACCGGGAGGTGGTAGAGCATATGGGGGCATCTACTCTGGCACAGGTAAGCTGGCTGGCATTCCAGTTTGTTGTGGTGATTTTGGCAGCAAAAAAGTTGGTACATGACATCGATTCACAGACATTGGATTTAGGAGAAAAAACAGGTCTCCAATGATCAAGTGTCTTAAGATAGGAACATTCCAACAAGGACTCTAAATAGCAATCTAAATGATTGCGGTATCCTCAGGGGATATAAAGGCTCAACCAGCAATTTTCTTTCCCCTAGGGGGGATTCGAAGCCTAGCCAGAACTCTACAATTGGTTTCCTCCCTCAGAGATACAAATTAAGAATCGATGCATTGCCCCATGCTGGTTATGTCCTGAATTCCAGTTAGCATTTTCAGATATGGACATGCGGTAGTGTTGCTCAGAGGGGATTATATACAAAGCACCCTTTCCAGGGACCTCAACGCCAAATTGCGATTCTTTCTCCTTCCAGCTCCGATCCCGATGGGTCACAAATTTATTTAGTAATACCCAGGTGGGATGTTCCCTCCCTCATGTATATGTTGTGGGACTGGCCTGTACATAGTCAGTGGTTAATTGATATCAATGGCAGGCCAGTAATCAACAATCTAATGGTGGGGGGGGGTAAATCCTGTGGCAGTCATACGAAGATTGGTACAGATGGTACTAATCTGGGCATGATGCTGTTTTATTGCACTCATCGTCACACCACCCTCACACCCTCACCCTAAAACGTGGTGAGTTCAGTGCAAGGGGGGGGGGTCTTGCAGTGATTATGCATAGGACACACCTCCAATCATTTAGATGACTGATAATTCCCTTGAAAAGACCCCACCAGGAGGGACAGGCCTATATAATACTAATAATGATGAATAATAATAAATGAGTTTTAATATAGCACCAAATACCAAAAAGGCCTCAGACAGCTGTAGAAACATGCAAGTAGAATTCACTTCAAACGAAAATGAAACAGTATATGAAAAAAAAAAGGAGAAAAGATGCAAAGAATGCGATGTAGAGAAAAAAAATTTAAATAGAAAAGGATTGGAAAATATCTAATTACGCTGAGAACCATACTGAAATTGTATCTAAAAAGTTTAATGATAAGGCACTTATAATAAAAAAACAGTGTACAAAAGTAAAATGACATAGGGGACCACGAAACAGACAAAAGAAAAAGATCACTTGAGAAAATATAAAGAGTGTTCGCAAGTAGTTTCTAAACAAAGGAGCTTCAGTGCAGCGACGGAGGAAAATCTATTATTTTCTACAGCAATCTAGTAAAATGACATACCCCAGAGTAAGTTATGGCTGACTGATTGGGGGACAGTGATGCGCATGTGAGTCACTTTGGAATTTGACAATGACTTGACCAGTTAAGTCCACTGACAATGACCACCCAGGACTGACCATGGGGGGACCCACACCCTGACTGACCATGTCTAGGGTATTGGGGGGGGGGGTGGTCTCTATCATGTGGTGACAAGTGCAAAACATAAACATTTCGTTACGTATATATGTGCGGATAGAGGTTCGAAAAACAGAAGAAGCGAACATTAGGATGTTGACACCGGCTGGGGTTGGATTGGAATAAACAACAAACAAGACGCAAACCGTGCTGAATGTTTGGACCGTCAAACATGGATGAAAGATAAGGCCCAAGTAAAAATAAAAAACATGCTTAAGGTACCGCTTTTCGAAAATGAGGAGGGGGCCGGACCCTTTGTTTGGGGCACCCGATCTCCATTGCTTATCAAGATGTTTATATACCAGATGGTGGTCCCACATGTAGCTCGAATTAAAACTAACCATAATAAAAAAAAACCATTCTAAATAAATTGCAACAAGAGGAAAACGACAGAGGGTGCCGATAGCCCGAGGTTTGCCATTGACCTTTTCAGAGGGACAGGCTACTCTTTTATTCCTTTTTGATTCCCTTGCTGAAGGCAACATGGAATCTATTGCCGGCAGCACCAGCGTATGTGTGTGTGTGTCTGTGTGTGTGTGTGTAGTGTGTGGGATCACAATAGGAAAGTCAGTATCTGGCACGAAACATTCTTGGAAGACTTGTCCTAAATGGAAAGTTTACTTAGTTGAGTGAAAATTGGTGACCGACTTTGACTCTCATTTGACCTTTGACTTTTGACCCCATTTGACCTTTTTGACCTGGGCTATTCTGCAGGCTTTTTTGTGCATGGCCAGAGCATCTTGGTAGAAAACAAAAAGTCAAGACCCCGGATCCATACTGCGATACTTTTATCACAAGGTATCTCAATGAATGTGGAAGGACTAGACAGCTAAAATACACGAAAGTGGATAAAATGGACATTTGGCCATTCTGCTCGTCAGCATGTATATAATGATAGGCAAGTATCATTATGTTCAAATAAGTCGTGGATGGTACACATGATGAAGATTAACCATACTGTTTTTGGTATCAGGTCAAGGTTTTCCAGGTCACGATAAGACAACCATTATATCTGATCGACCAACATTCATTGTAAGAGTGGAGAATAAGCATTATAGCCAACCAAACAATATTCCCCAGTGAAGACAGTACAATTCTTGAATTGTCATTGTATTGTATTCCTGATATGTCTGATTATTGGACTAGCACCATTGACCGCCTCATGTACCTCCTGATCAGGAGTTGTGTTGTCTCCGTGTGGGGGTGGCAATTTTGGGTGAGCATGACAGCACCCCCCCCCCACCAGGTTTCATAGGCAGCCTTGAAAAAGTGAAAAATGTAGACTATATGAGGGCCTGCATCACTGCTCTATTGACAAATTCATAATTGCAAGGCAGGAAACGCTCTTCTTGCGTATACTGTCCTCTAATTTAGAGTGTAGATTTTACGACATACGGTACAATGACCAACATGTGAGACACCTTGTCCAGGGTAGTGGAGGGGATGCAATTGACTATGTAGGCCTGTATGCACTCTCTTTCCCCAACATATACCCAAAAAGGGTTTTTTTTTTGTTACATTTGTGATGATGTTGGCGTCCAATTAAAGGACTGCCCAATTAATTCAATCTATCTGCTGGACCACACCAGACACTTAGGAGTAATAATTTCGTAAAGTTGATCCTCATCATTTAGCCTTGCACGCAGTCTGACCGACTCAGGTTAAGGTCGTGGGTCTCTCCACACTGAATGGGAACGTTGGACCTCATTGGTCTGACTTGTGACGTTACCTTCACTCTTCAAGTTACACTTCTTACCAGGTGTATTTTCAGTATTTTACTTCATTTGCCCTCAGATGACTTTGACCTTGATCAAAAGCAACAATCATCTTTTTGTGGTTCGTAAAATTTACAGGTGATTGGGTGTTTTCTGGTGTGGTTTGAGGTTGGCAACACACATCGTGCAGGGTTTATTGCTGAATCATCATGGTGATGCCACAACCTTGTAAGGGGCACATGTCAGGAAAAAAGGCAAGGAATCACTACGCAGAGGTGCATCTTTTCATTTTAGGGTTCTACAGGGTCTAGTCTACTAACACTAAAACATGCTTCCAAATTGTTCCTTTGTCAAGAGCAAACTGATTCCATGAGTCGACTCCCAAAATATTCTTTGCAAAAAAAGTTATGCCTGAATGAAGAAAAAAAAAGAAATTTTCTAATCCTCCAAAAAGAGTGAGGGGAGCGGGGACGCTAAACATGAAATTATTTTTATTTTGCCTTTCAGTGTTTTGCCTAAACTGGTTCAATATCGGTGGGGGTAGAGGAAAACTTGGGTGAGTTTGCTGAACAAATGTAAGTTATAGTCATTCAGACGCTACCCCACCTAGAGACCTGTCCCCCTCCCAAATAGCCAGGGCACAAATCCAGCATGGTGGGGCGGCACCCCCGCCATCACCCTTCTAATTGAGTCTCAAACGGTTGGCATCTTGACAATGGCGGTACATTGTGTGATTTGAACAACTGCAGAGGATACCCCAATTATAAGCCATGTCCGCCCCATATTAAGCCATGTCCGCCCCTCCCAAATGGCAATGGCAAAATCCAGCAGGTGGAGGCACTCCCCCCCCCATCACCCCTTCTCATTGAGTTCTCAAAGGGTTGGAATCTTGACATCGTGGCTTTGAAAAATAACTCTCAATGTCATATCGCATCCCCATTCTGAAAAAAAGATAGTTGTGAAAGGTGATTCATGACCTATCTATGGCATGGAATCCCAAGTTGGCCGTTCCCAGGCAATTTTGTTGGCCTGCGCCAACATTTTTCAGTGGCCCATGGAAGAATCAAATTATGGTCTCAGGCGCATGACATCAGCACCAAATTTTGTTAATACAGAGGCCTAACAAAGTTAGAAACAGAAATGGGCCTTCAGCCAAGTACACTAGAACATCCTGATTGTCTAACCTTTTTGGGGTGGGCATACTTCCTGACGAGCTGGTTCGAAAGGTCTACTATTTTTCCCTGTATGTGAGGCTACGTGTCAGTACAAGGTCATACATCAGGTCAATCTTTCATATTGCCTCCTCTCGATACAGGAGGCAGAGAACCGTCCACAGGGAATCGATCGTTGCAGAGGGACCTAGTGGAAAGGAGGAGGAGGGGGCATCAACTAACGAGTAAGGGCCTATGCACCTTTCTGCAGTTGCATTTGTGGTGCAGTGTTGCGCACGTTTTTTTTTCCAAAACATTCACTATGGCAGGTGCCAAATTTACTCTCAGCATCCAAACGAGCACCCCACCTCAAGAAGAATAACATCATTTTTGCTTCAACTAATTCTATCAAGTTATTTCTCAATGGAGAGTCTTCCTTTATTGTCATAAAAAAAAAAAAAAAATCCAACATTAGGTTGAGTAATTGTCACAGACCTACCATCAGAAAATACCATTTCAGAAATGTACAGCCCAGTGCCCCACACATTACTCTACGAACAGCCACCAGGCACGTCTCTGAAGCAAGTGTTAATGACAAAGCACAAATCTACGTTCATTGAGACGTTTGACTTTTTTTATTTTGTGAAATTTCAGTACGTTCAAGATTTTCATTTCTCTTACGACACCATTACCAAAGGTCCAATTCCACTACCAAGAGTGTATTTCAACTGAGTGGCAATGCGGTTGTTGAGGTCCTTTGGTGGCAAACTATTAGTACAGTTGATTTCGCCTAGGCAGAAGGCTGCGCCAGGCGGTGCAAATTTGGTCGATTTCCAGTTCGGTCAAGCAAATAAACTTGAGAAGAGGTTTCGTGTCAATCGGGCAAGCATTTTTGCATATAGTAATAATTATGATAGCTGGACGGTTTGTTTAAAAGCAGTAACACTCTGCCTTTGTTCATGTTGATTTGAAAAACTGTGGTTTACAGAACAGAGAGTGGATACTCGTCGAGGTGGTGTTGTGAATAGCCAGGCTGGGACTAGGGGTAGATGAGAACGTGTTACAGATTGGATTGGACATTGTGTGTCAAAAAAACACGAAGGAAATGAAATATCTCACTGATTTTTTCTGACATGTTTAAGGTTTATTTCATGATTTACACAATGTGATATTCTACACATTACAGAGCCTTAAAAGGCCTTATTGGATGTAGGTCAACGGCTCACTGAAATGAGCATCATATATGGTTGTGCTTTTTAGGTGGCTTACTTGCATTGAACAACTCTCAATATGCCAAAATGTCACTGAAATTGACATTGAGCAAACGAAACAGTTGCAGTGGCAGGCAAGCGAGCTCATTATGGGATATGGATAAGGCAACCAATGAGGGATTTGGCAACACCCTTCAGGCATTAAATGTCATATTTAAGCCAAGTAACCATCTAGGATAAATTCATTTGTAACTGAAACAGAATCCTATGAAGTGGCGCTCAGGAAAAAAACCGCAATTAGAACAGAAGTGAAGAAGTAAAGCTCGACAACTAAGCAGGATTAGAGGATTCAGAGTGATATTATTGAATTAAAATACTTGCTGTTTACAGGAAAAGTCATGGGATTTAGGGCAAAATGCTTTAAATCCTGGGAAAATTATGGAATTTGATTGGCCAGAGACAATGACCGGAAGAACTGATTGGCTATGGTGGCTTCCCATTGTGCTTAGGTGGTTGTGGTACACGAACTAAAGAATCTCAACAATAAAAAACCAGAAGGGATTAGCGCCCCTTCCCTCCAGAGCTGTCTGGATTAGCAAACATTCCATTCTGGATTTGGAAATATCATAATGGAATAATCATGGCATTTATTGGTTGAGAATGCTGGGAACCCTGTGTTTACTGTTGTCGGGATTCATGAGTATTTGTACTATTGATATTATTTTAGTTACCAGATGAAAGTTAGCCGACCCAGAGGAGGCAGCAAAGAGTGCCGCAAAAGGAAAGTGGTCCAAAGATCCTGAGAACGGGAGAATCCACAGAAAGATCAAGTGGAGTGTGGAGAACCCCAGAAATTTTGTAGTTCCTTCCTCACAAAGCCAATCGACGGTTAGTATTCTGTTTGAAGCTCATGGTCATGCCACAGAGACCACTGCTTGTTTCCTCTAGGTTATCCGCCCCCATCACATGAACACCATATTCCCCTAATAGGCCAATTCAGAGTTACAGTTCAACAAGATGATAATGATTTTATTGTGTCAGAGGTCATGAGGGAATGATTGCAGTTTGCATTGAACAGACAGTGTGCGAAATAAATCTTTCAAAACTCCCCTGCTGGAAATTACAGACCCTGCCAACAAATTTTTTTACAGATCCCCCCCCCCCACTCCATATTTATCGACAATAACATCCGAAAAAACCTGGGATGAATTGGTTGCGTTTTCAAACAGTGGGACAGTAAAAAAAGCCGTAACGATATATTGCAATGGGGGGGGGGGGATTCGTCTATACCCCGATTTGGTCAGTGGTGAGCATGTACACTTACAACAACGAACTGGCTTTATACATCTGGGGGAAAAAAGCGCAACTGACAAACAAACTGGCAACCCTGCACCCTGGAACTCCTCATCTATAATATTTTGGTCTTGAAAGAGAAGTTAAAATGATTGTTTCTCTGCGTTCTTTTCATTTAGCTCAATGACTCGCTTTACCCCCCCCCCCCCCCCTACACTACACCTGTAGAGTTAGGCATCCTGTGGTCTGTGTCGATCAAAAATGTTGTAGAACTATTCTAAATTTGTCAGGTTATAAATATCAATTCTATGGGTACAAGGGCCAAGTCAAAAATGCACATGCGTGACAACACAAGGTCATTGACAGATTCCATCAAGTGGACTTGACCAAGGGCAGTTATCCTATGTGTGAGTACTAATTGCCTGGTGCAAGCTACGTCCATGCTGTGCCATTTAGAGTGAACAAAGCAACATTACATGGTACAAAATCTTATTATATCCTGGGAGCCCACAGGCTGTTCTCACAGTTGTCAATTACAGACCTGAATATTATAGGAGCGTCCAAAGCGTCATATCACATTGGTTGCCTCCCTCATATCCTGAAGATTTCTAATCAATTCTAAAGGTATTGCTGAGCAATTTACCACTGTAATATACGGAAGAGAACAAGAGGCTCCACTGTTAGATTCCGAGTATGACGCACCACGTGAAGACACCCTCTCAACAAAGGAGACTAATAATACACACTACCCGCCATGGTAGTGTGTAGGCGTGGTATATCCCATGTTTCATGATTCAGAGGGTGACAACGTAAATCTCAGTTGACAGTGAAATGGTTCTCGTGACCCTACGAACACGTTCAACAAGTTTTCTCTAGAGTTTTTTAAAGGACGACCAATGTTCACCAAATAGCTGTCCACTGGTTGTACTTCGGACCACCACCTCAAATCCCTTAAAGTCAAAAACTTAAAACCATGCACTGCAAATGACTTTGTAATGACTTCTACATTGATCGGGAGGGGACAGTTATGGCGTACATGTACTCAGTTTCAATTTCGAAAACGTTGAGAGACTTGTTTGAGTTGATCCCACTTGTGGACTCGGCAATGCAACTCTCTTACTTGTCGTCCACAGCTATCATGAACACGTCAGAGATGGGTGTACGGTGAGGGCGTTCCTGCTGCTTCCAGACTTCTACCACGTCACTGTTATGCTCTCTGGTATCAAGGTGAGATATTCTCTGTCTGAATCTGAGAACTATTGTGGGCCTATGTAACTAATCCTTCTATCCTTCTGTATTACTGCTTGCTAAAATAACTTTCATATTTTCTTTTCATCTTTATAATCAATAGCCAGAAATTGCTCCTTGCTCATTATATCCCTGCAAAATGAGTTTCATTTGGGATAATGTTTGGGTGTGTAGCTGCTGTCTACGATGGTACGTTTCCGCGAAAAACATTAGAAGTTCGCAAACTCAGCCCAATTAACTCTCCATCCATCGCTTTGTTCGATTGACTTGAAACTGGTACATATGTCCACTATCGTGAAATTTGGGATGATTTTGAAAGTTTTTTTTTGTTGTTTTTCAATGAAATTTGATGGAACTTGGTGTGGACTTGGCAAGTGGGGGTCAGTTCATGGGTCAATCGGAGGAGATGCAAATGAGCATATTTTATTGAGTGCCCTCAAACTTTGACAGATTCGAATGAGACTCCTGGATGTGGATTACATATAATCCTGACTGGAGTGGCGGCAATTTTGAGGTCGTTAGAGGTCAAGAGCATGGGCCTCACAGGCCATAGGTACCCCATGCCCAAGTTAGACAATCCCCAAAACACCAAATATTCCACAATGTTCATCAACCCAGAATTGACTAGTGGAATAGAGAAATGAATGTATTTGTGTTAATGTTAGTTGATGCTAGTGGGTTGTTCTCATATCCAGTGTCCAATGTTCAAAACGAGAAGAAGACAAAGAAGTCCCAGAGACGTTGCCGATGAGGCCAAGTACTTCACAGAGTCAAGGTTGCTGCAGCGGAGGCCCAAGTACTTCACACGAGTCAAGGTGCCTGAGCCGAGGTCACTATAATCCTCGAAGGGGTCTCCAACGCAAACTACCTCGGCACAGTTTCAGCAATTCCGGTGAGTAAACGCAGACGAATCTGTGATGACCACCATCTGACCAATCTGACTAGCCATTCGTGGTTTAAACTGTTAGGGCAGTCCTGAACTTTACCAGCTGATTGTTAGAGATGTACTAGAGGGGAGGTTTTGATAATAAAATAATCAATATCTTGTTCTTATATAGTGCTCTGTCAGTTCAAGTACTTGCTCAAAGCGCTTTATAGATATTATGCCAGATCATCATTGACTTGTCCACGCCCATACCTACAGCTTGGAGACCTCTGCTTGTCTCTCCCAACGCATAATTTCAGTACGCCACTTCATCATGTCCTCCCGGGGCTTCCAATATCAAGCAGCCCCATTGGCGCTCGATACTCCTTCACAAGGTACCGCCATCCAACACCGGGGTGGCTGGGACATTTCAGGGGACATGCCTTGTCCACACAGCATTGCGTAAAAGTCTGAGCTCAAATGATTTGTATCTTGGGACCCTGAAGACTCTTGTAGAACTTGTCGTCACGATAGCCTGCCTGCTAATGAATTTCCCTATCACCACTCGTGAATGTCACTGAATATTATTTGGTTTGAAAGTATTATTGCCTGATTAGCATCATAAATTGCAGAGTAGGTTGTCCTTCTTCATTTCAGAATGGAAATATTGCAGAATTTCTCCTGAATGAATGTCTGGCCCGGTGCGTCGACTGGAGCATGGGCGTGTCACGACGGGGCCAGAAAAAACTAAACTAGAAAGCAGAGAAGTAAGTGAGATCTGTGGCGTAGGATGAGTTGACACTCACACTCATTAGTATACGTACCGGATTATGAGTTGAGATCTTGTGGCGTAGTTATTTGAACCCTTCACTCATTAGTGATTACAGACCGTATTATTACGTGAGATCTGTGGCGTAGGAATAGTTGGACACTTTACTCATTAGTGATTACAGTACCGTATTATGAGTGAGATCTGTGCGTAGGATAGTTGAACTTTACTCATTAGTGATTAAAGTACCGTATTATGAGTGAGATCTTTGGCGTAGATGAGTTTTGAACACTCACTCCTTAGTGTTACAGTACCGTATACTCATTATGATTACAACCGTATTACTCCTTAGTGATTACAGTACCGTATTATGAGTTGACACTTTACTCATTATGATTACAGTACCGTATTACTCATTAGTGATTACAGTACCGTATTATGGGCGGAAAGATGACAAGGTTGGTACAGTGTCGCTTTGTTCAAGCAAACATCCCAGATGCGTGTTTCAATCTTCACAGAGGGCTTTTCCATATGTATCTGTACTTGCTGCTAGCGATATGCGGTCTTGTCATCATGGGTTCTGCTCTTAGTGCCGGAGTGAACTTTTGTGTTACTGGGTTGGTTTCAGGATATTTGCGGTAAGTCTTGTCAAGTGGACTATGAGCGGTCACGTTGGATTTTAATTTTCCGCTTCTTTAGAGAGTGGTTGGATCCTGGAGTTTACTGTTTGTCTTTTCAGAGGGAATGAAATGGAGGTTTTTGGAGCAGGTCAGGATTTGTTACCTACACCCTTTTCTTGACATCATCTGGGCACTAGTTGTGATGGCAGGTTATCTCCGGTGCTCATCTATGATCATTATGACCAGGGTTTCTCTATGGACACTATTTGGCTCCCAGTAACTATAGAAATCCAATCCAACAATGACCCCAAAAAATGGGAAAATGGGGCAGGATGCTGTTCTGTATATATGACTGGGACAAACTCAGCAGTCAAGAAGGTTTGCTCAGGTCCCAATTAGCCCCCTGGGTAGAGAGTATTACCCACAATCGCAACCGGGTCCTTGCGTGGAATAATACTTTACTGAATTAAGGAGTAAATTTTCAGAGGAAACGAAGAATATTTACATGGTTTTTGTTCAAAGTTCATTCAGCCTATTCCGTCTTCTTTCCAGCCACAAAGCAACCCATACTGTAGTAATCTATTGTATTGACTGATACCAAATTGAAACATAAAGGCATCGAAACAGTAACAGGAAGATGTATGGAACGACGGGTTTGGACTGGCACATTTAATTTTCCTTAGCTATTGTGTTAGCCTCTTCATAATGATTCTGTAGTGTCTTTTAACAATATGGCATGCAGGTCTATGATTTAAGGAGAAATATGGTGACATTTTTTTATGTTCGTTTTCTCATTCAGAGCAGCCAAAGAGGAAAAAAGTGAAACTATGGAAGTTCTACGAAGCAGCTCCAGCTATCGACATCGCAGAGAAGAACCTGTCAGGGAAGGTAAGATGGGTTTTGCTCTAGTGAAACTAGGGACTATGATGGAACCCTAGGTAGGGAATTCACTCTGTTATCTCTTGCACAGAAGGCCTAATCCTCTACATGCCTCTACCAATCGTGGAAAAATAGCAGTACTTGTATAAAGTGGACATAAAACAAACTACAACAACAAGGGGCTCATCAATAACCCTTCATTGGTTGTTCAATTGGGGCAATTTAGGTGAGCTTCTGATCTTCAAGCAATAAAGCCATGGCCAAGGGTGGTGCCTGGAATGTCTGACAGGGGTAGAGGGTTCTCGGAGGGGGAAGGGGGGGGGGGAGTAGGGCTGTCAATTTTCGTTTAATCAGCTAAACGTTTAAACGGACGTATTAAACGTTCGTTTACCGTTTACACGTCACCAAGAACTACGAAGTCCGTTTCACGGGTTTCCCCATGCCCAGATGCCCAGCTGTAATAGAACACTTTTTAGACCAGTGGAAAGACTAATTAGCTTTGCTCAAAAGTCAAACAGCTGGAGTAGCCCTGCACATTTTTTTAGCACTCCGATATTGGTTCAAGTAAGTGAGGAAACCAATCAGAATGATAGAAATTAGACACGCCCCCGTCGCTGGAACGCCGTAATATCGGTATCTCGGTTACGATGGTAAGTGAAAAAAAAAGAAGACCCAAATCCACCCGTCTGGAAGACCAATTCGCCATTATGGATATCACCAGATTTTGAGGAAATTGAAAATGAATATTTCCATGATGTAATTCTTCAATTAATTAGCAATGGTACTCCGTAATAATTTTCGTCCAAAGAAATGACTACAGTAATAAAATGATGCTCTTGTCATGTTTATTGCATATTTTTTGTCATTTATCAAGCCAGTTATTTTACTAACGGTTGTTAGCAACACACAGCATGTACTTGGTAAGCCCTTTTCTCCGCCAGGTACGTTGCAATAAGCAGTAGAATTACGTGACAATCTCTGGTTCATTTTGGCCGTTGTAACATCCTCGTTACCGAAAATTGATTCTGAACAAGACATTTTTCGAATCATTTTAGCCGCAAGAATGTTGAGCAATTTTTTTACTACGAATTTCGATCATTTCCCTGCCGAAAGTAGGGGCTAACTGAACTAGATCACACAGCCTAAGTAGGCTAAGTAACGTTACACTTACGGTACTCCAATAGACTACTCATTCGAAGCCGTCATTCATGCAGTGGGTGACCATATCGATCGAATGTTTATTGCAGTTTCGACGCCCACGCGATTTAGCGAACAAGGGCTCAGTTTATTGCCTACCAAAAGCCAGCGGGCAGCCATGATATATTGAGCGAAGCCCTTATGAATTGAATAGGCTGTTAAACGGGTGAATTGAATTGGCCTAGGCTAGGCTTAATTGGCTGTCACTTGTCAGATTGAGTGGTATCCTCAGGCCCATTCATTCAATCGGTCAATCTGCTTCTCGCTCCAATGCACTGAGTGCACCAGACAAGTAGGTCAACAGAATGATTCAATTGACAATAGTGATGGGGGGGGGTAGAAAATATTGGTCTAATTTCATGAAAGGATTTGGAACTTCATGGTTTGGTGAAGAAGTTGATTGAATATGGAGTTCCAGTTTTTAATTCACAATGATTAGTTCAGTTAACACTCATGAGATAAAACGCTGTTAGTACTAATTTAGAATCACTACACATCGGCCCCAACCTTGCATGAATATGGTGAATAGAGGAAAAAAAGCAAGAAAATGGAAATGAAATAACAAAACAAGTGACCCATTGTGTGTCAATATCACATTTATTTTTGCACAATCCAGCTGAAAATATACTACTTATTATACAATATATTCATTGCACAGATTGTTTTTACGATATATCATATGCCCACCAGTGTTTCCGCTAAGAAATTAACCAGTGAGTCACAATTGGCTAAAAAATAGAAATTGGACTTGTGATGAAATGCGTGCATTGTATTGGTAAACATGTCTGTCTTTTTGGGGTAAATATTTTGCATGTTTTCTCACATATTTTTTTTTATAATTCTCTGCTGGACGTCAGATATGACACGCATATCAAATATGAACGAGACGCTTAGAGATTAAGCATTTGTTCCGTTGGTAAATCGTAAGTCCATTTCATGAGAATTGATCAATTTCCTCGACGCTGTTGTATCCAGCTTAAGAATAGGGTCAACGTGCCCCGTTAGTTGACCAGAAAAAGAAACATTTCCGGGGGGGGGGGGGGGGGGGGGGGGGGGGCTTACGATAATTCATGTCATGGTTACAGTCCCCCCGGACCTCAGCTTGTCTTTTATTCTATTTCTTCAGCTGGTGATCATTCAGTAAGAATATGAATTCAGAGCGACTTTCCTGTAGCGGCTTCAAGCAGGGTAGCAGCTCCGCAGCCAACCTCCAGTCGTGTCATCTCCATCGCGCATCTCCATCGTCCTGGCGTCAGATCGTGGGCGACACACGGGGCGTCGCTCAAACGGCTGAGATCGCCCACCTCTGCTGAACTAGTCTTTCCAGCATGAGGTACACAGAGTTCCATCTGGTGGCCACACTCTGTACCAGTTTCCTAACGATCAAGATGTTCAATCGATGATTTGATTCGCTTCCAGGGCCTTTGTCGCTACAGTGCTCTTCCTGAAATGCCCAACAAGCCGCGTTACACTAGCCAAGAGACGGATAGGAAGGGTGGGACGTAAGTCACATCCGTGGATACATAACTGAACGTGTTGTCCTGCCCACAAGAAATATCCTGCATCCTCGCGATGAACCAATGTTCCTCACATTACTCCCGTTGTCTTGTGGACGGACCGAAACGCCAGCTTATGTGGTATGTCCCAGGCCTCCACTACGTATCAGAGCTTCGACATGATAGGCAGTTATGGCGTGCCACAGTCCATTCTCTGTACAAACAGGTTTGTAGTGTCCAAACACACAGAACCATGTTTTGCCCACTCGAGTCAATAACAGCGCTGTCCTGTCAGATAGGCCTTTCATGGCCCGCGATGTCCAAAAGTATGTGGTGAGTGACACCACTCGGCACTCTGGAGCTTGCACGCAACCACAAAGTTTCGTTTACTCGAAGAGTCCCAGCTAAAATAGACGACACGGTTCCTCCGAAGGCACTAGATAACCACTGTTGCTCCCCTCGACGAATTCCCTAAAAACCTCTCCCTTCCACGAACTAATTGGAAGCGTCCTTCGCTACCTGTGGCTACTAGTTTGCTACGTTTATGGTTTGTATTCGGTCGCAAAATTTCCTAGCCACGGCGAAAAAGCACCGTGGCCTCAAGGGACTGATCTGCGCTGCCACAGCAATGATTGACGTCCCTTTAAATGATTAGACATTGTTCCTGTCGATCCTCCAGAATAAGACAAAGAGCCTGGCAATCGTACACCTAATCGATTCGTGTCCACTTTATCAAACGACTCCAGATGGGACTACGGCCCATTTTGTGAAAATTTGAATGTAGTATGTACGGTGTAATAAATGCAACAAAAAACTCAAGCGTAACGTAGTACAGTCCGAAGTATGAATGCAGTTAATTCGCTGAAATATTAATTCAGACTGCCAAAAATATAAAGGTCGTCAACTACGTGATGAAAATAACGGAGAAGAGCAAGAGCACAGGAGACGTGAATTGTAGAACTGCAATAACTGCAATGGCATCTTGGCGACAAAGGCTTCGCTCTTATTCACTTTTTGCCACACATGTCAGATGAACAGCTCTCATTTCGGTACGTTTGAAGTTAATTGTTATGACTTGTTTTAATTAGCAGTCATCTTTGGAAAGTCTTCTCGCAATGCACGCGATAGACTAAAAATCCAGTTTTCCTAATATGCACAGATCGAACAGGCATTTGATCGGTACGCTGTAGTAATGGTATGATTGTTTCAATCAGCGTCGACTTTTGGTAAAGCCTTTTCGCAATCTGCAAACAATCGACTAATCCGAGATAATCCCTTCCAGAGGCGGTTATGATTACCGATTGACTTCCACCGCGCCCCGAGCGTGTCAATCCCGAACACGATTTTCTGCCTGCCGCTGCCCACGCGAGTTTACTGTTTCCAGAGGTGTCAATCGAATTCTAAAGAAATAGTACTGAGTAGTCAAAAGTATTCTGAAGATTGAATCACTGATTATTAGCTGCTCGATACCATAGCAGAGTTAGGATCGGTACGAAAGTACGTGTGCCACGTTGCTAGTTGTTTATTCGAGTTTGTGGAAGGATTGTTAAAGAACTATTGAATTGAGATCGCGGTCAACGATTAACCACCGAATGTAAGGGAAGGATCATTTTTCAGTGCTCAGTTCAAAAAACTTTTTACTAGTGTGAGCGAATGAGCGCTGACTAAAAAGCGCCCGGTGATGGCAGGTCCATTCATCGGTCGCTACCTTATGTATAATTATTCTCTAGGAACCCGAGGCGAGATATACTCCCACCACTTTAAGTCAGTTTATTCACTATGGATATGTATGTAAGCCTTAATATCCCATGATCGCGGTATATTCTTCGGTCGTTCGCCGTTTCGCGTGATTATGTAATTGAAAAGTTTGCGGCGCTTAACAGGAAACTCCACTCAAAAGACGAACCATATTTAAAAATCCGTTTAAACGTTTAGTCACATTCAGTACCATTTAAACGGCCCCGACCGTTCGTTTTTAAACGTTCAAAAGTTTAAACGTGACAGCACACTAGGGGGGAGTGTCTTCATGCCAACCAAACATGCAAACCACACAAGCCCCATACAACATTATGTGGGGGTGTTTTTGACCCCGAATGAGCTTGCTGTGATCCTTGCAAGGCGTTTATATCAATTCTTCCCCACAATTATCCGGTTATCGTCCCGACATCAGTGTCTTTCCCGTTAATGCAGCTATTTCACCCCCCCCCCTTCCCCCCGGCACCGAGGTCCTGGGTATTAGCCATTTACAGCCAGGATTACACTAGCGATTCTGTATGTATGCCACCGACCGAGGCCGTGGGGCATGTGCCCTCCTTCGGAAACCCCGCAGCCACATGCATGGCTGCCAGAATCGAGACCGTCTGAGATATATGATAGCAACAAAGAGCGTGTGCACAAGTTGAAATACAAATAGCAAGGTCCATGTGCGTGGGATCTTTGAAGCTGTAAGTTAAAATCGAAACTATCAACATAATAAAAGTAAAAAACATTAGTGGTTGTCTTATTGTGTCTGTATGCCCACAACATGCAAACCACACCACGCCCCATACAACATTTCCTGTGGGGGTCTGTTCTTTGACCCCGAATGAGGGGCTGTGATCCTTGCAAGGGTTTTCTATCAATTATTACCCAACACTTATCGGTATCTTTCCCGACATCAGTGTCTTTCCCGTTAATGAGCTATTTCCCCCCCCCCCATCCCCCCGGCACGCGTCCTGGGTATTTAGACCGTTCCAGCCAGGATTACCTAACAGAGTCTGAGGTCTGCCACGACCGAGGCAGTGGACCTGTGCCTATTCGGACCCCGCAGCACAGCATGGCTGCCAGAATCGGATCCGTCTTGACGAATATTATGATAGCAACAAAGAGCGCTGGCACAGTGAATACATAGCAAGGTCCATGTGGGTTGGGATCTTGAAGATGTTGTAATGTAAAATCTGAACTATCAATCACAATAAAATAGGTAAACATAGTGGGAGGAATGGGCTTTGTTTTCTGAAACCGGACGGTTTCATGAATTGCAGGGGCCGGTTATCCATTTTTGTGATCACTTCTCCCGACGCTTCTGCAAATCAATCAGTTAATACTTAATGAAATTGTCATATTAGAGAGCAGTTTCTGGTAGCAAAACTGTGGAAAAAAGCGGCACGTTGAGGTGGTGCATGACTCACTAAAAAAATTGTCTGATGCAATAATTAGATAGTGATATGATACATCGGTGTGGAGATGAAAGGGGCTTGATATGCGTGAGGACAAGTAGGTGTCATGGACTGCTTGAAAGACTGTGTCCATTGTTCGGTGGTTGTTAAGGTTCTGCCACAAAAAACCCGATCCAAAGACAGTTGTAATTCCTGTTAATATTCTTCGCGCATCAGGTGGTTCTGAAGTGGTCAATGACGATCTCTTGACAAAGACGACATCGGGACTCCGGAGGATCAACCTAGCCAGCATTCAGGCAGCCAAGGTCAGGGGCCCCTTTCGGCGCGGAGCAACCCAGAGTGGAGTTGGCAACCAGAGTTACAGTCATACCCTAAACAACCTATAGAAGAACTTTGCACATAACATCTACTAGGGCCGACTGATAGGAACAGTCCAGTCGGATCTTCAGGCACTGACTGACTAACCCCATAGAAAAGAAGAACAGGTATTGTGAATCTGCTACCCTAGGGTTGCCAGTCACCTGGACCATTATGTAAATCTTACGTACAGTTTGGAGAGTCTTCTTGTGAAGAAAGAAAACAAATATATGGAATGAATGAATTTGAAACCTTAGAACTTGCAGAATGAGCCTAAGACTAACAAGTCTAGAATCTATGGAAAAAAACAACGAGGACATAACTATCTCTAAAACGTGACAATCTGCAACTGCGGGGGAGTATTCATTGGCCAAATTGAGTAATTGCCAAGGTTAGGACCCGCTAATCAAATGTTGCAAGTCTGCTGTTGACTGCAACTCGGATTAAGGTTGTGGACGCTACTGTGTTGATTCGGATATACAATAGCGGGACTCTACACAGTTGGAAGTCATGAATTTAGCGTAGGTGAAAAACAAAGGTTTCTGCATGAGCATTGGAGTAGGGAAAACAATAAATTAGAATGGCGCGTGGGTGTCGGTTATTTAACCCAGTCCCAGCCCGATACTCCAGTGGTTTCAGGGAGTAAAAAAATCTGGACTGATTAAAAGGTTGAGGATTGTAATCTATTTCCACATATCAATATCCCATATGTACCTGCAACGCATCTCACACCCAGCGAGTAATATATCTGTGGCAATAACGCAAATCCAGATGGCCAACCTGCATCCATGCCCTCCTATTTTTGGACAGCGAGGTCTACATATTGCGCTTCTGAGCTTCAAGGTTCGGTCAAAAAAACTATCAAATTTTAAGAAAGGGAGATCATTGTAATATTTCATGATATCGCGACAGGACCGCAGGATACGCCCCGGTACGACATCCCGTACATGTTGAGGCCAGGGAGTCCGAGGAAGAAGCTGATCGGGAAGAAGGTTCAACGGACCGTGGACTACATCAATCCAGACCAAGACGGGTACCCAGAGAAGACCTGTGCTACTGTATACGTGGGGACATGTGAGTGTTCTGTATACTCTGGTACTAAACTCACACTCCCTGGGGAGGGGGGGGGGGCTGTGAAAAAAAATAAAGGGGAGGATTAGCTAAGTGTAGAGCTCCAGACTGCAAACCCCATGAGCGAGTTCGGAGCCCATTGGAAGCCCGAGGACTTTTTCCGCAGTGCTGTTGGACAAGGCAGGTCTCTTGAAAGGTCCATGACACCCACGTGTTAAAGTGGGACCGTGTGAGTGAGTGTGAAGATTATGGAGCGAAGTATGTGGCTGCTTGAAATTGGGAAGTCCCGGGGGGGAACATGATGAAGTGATGTACTGAAATGGTGCTCAGGGAGACAGCAAGCAGTGCGTGCTGTATAGTACAGGTGTGGACAAGGCAATGATGATCAGGGGTAATATCTGTAAAGCACCGTGACAAGTCTCAACCTGAAAAGCGCTATATAAGAACAAGTAGTTATTATCATGATATAGCGCACCATGCACCATTTTAACATCTGGGACATCTCAACTATTAGTGGAAATTAAACAAGGGTAGGGACGGGTTGGGAGGGGGAGGGATTCTCGAAGCATGTCCCTTATCACCAAAGAGGTTGCGGATGATTAATACACCCCCAAATGTTGATGAAATTTGGGTTTAGATGTTCTCATCTTGAAGGTGATACACCTACATTACTTTTTCTGCATGTTAATATCAGGAGTCCTCAATTCCCAAAATTGAACGACATCTAATTCTTGCCAGTCTGGATCATGGCGTGAAAGTGGGGAGGCCAGTCCAGTGTTCCCTGGAGTCACCCACTGCTGTTACCAAAAAACAATGCATTGATCTTCCTTGTACGGTGAAAACAAGATCCAAAGAACGCATGCTTGGCACCTCGCAATTGGGGGGAGGGGCAGTCAGGAGAAATCTTATCCAGCTCGGACCAGCTCCAGAACACTCGACAGCATGAGTGGTGGATTAGGGCAACTAACTGGCAACGGGCTGAGAATCCAAACTTTATTGCCCCCCCCACCCCGCCACTCTTCTAGGTAGCTACTAACCTTAGTTGCCCCCCCTCCACTAGGGGGATTGTTTCTTTTTATCCCACTAATACTGATCTCTCCCTGCAGGAATGTCGGCGAAGCTTGGTCAGCAAGGGTTCTGTTTGGCAACGGTGGTCCGGTACAGGAAGGACGACAGACCAGGGTCATCGCACTACGATGCTGTGGCGGAGCGCAGAGGGCGACGAAGCACAGTCAAGGACATGCCCACAGCAAGAAAGCGACCCCCTAGTACACACAGGGTGGCTGACCTGTCTGGTGTAGGTCTCCAAGTCCAAATTATTCTTAACGGCCAATGGTCACGGAATATGACTGGACTTTTGTACTTCAATTCAAACTCACTCACAGGCACCTGTGGCTAGGACATTTATCATCTGATGGTTCGAATCCTGTGATTTGAGGGGATTGCAATACTTCTGGTTATGTTGGGTTTGATTTTTGGGATTTTTTTCCCCTTAACTCTGGCCTGCTAGATAGAAGCTCATACTTGGTATGTGTCTAATATTGACCTGTATCATATATGGAGACTGGAGAGAGGGATGTTTTTTGTTTTTCTTCAGCGATCTGTTATGAATTTTACAGCAACTCTGGAGTGTGTGACTCCCTTAGCAACCACGGACCATGTCTAGTGTGCCAGAGTCGGTTGGTGCAGTAAGTTAGTCTGGAAGGAGTGGTCAGTATAAGCAGAGTCGCCCAGGAGAATTGGTGGTATAACGTGCACAGGTCTTTACCTTGATGTCAGATGAGAAGGGTCTGAATATAATATCGAGACCTATATAGCAATATATACAGTATTACTCTGATTCAAGGAACCGGTAAGGACTGGCAACCATTTTGTCTTGTGAACACGCTAACCGGACCCCACCGGATGGGTTGAATTCCACTGGGGATGGGTGTTCCCCATGATTGGCAGTACATGAACCTTATTGTTTGGGGTCAGGTCAGAGAAGTCATCTGAGTTAACCAGAGGTAAAAGTCTGAAAAACGTGTGAAACAGATTTAGCAGAATGGTTAGTTGCTCGGGTTGTGAAATTTGGTTGACGGGGCAGCTACCCCCCGGACAACTACCCCCCGGATCGGTTCTACCTTGGATCTAAAAACCTCCCAGATAAGTCCCAACCGGACAATAGCCTCCCGGACAAATCCCACCCAGACAGTATACCACCGACAATCACCCCCGAAGACAAATGCCCCCAAGGACAACAACCTCCCGGACAATTACCACCCGTACAATTCCCACCCAAACAAAATACACCCCAAGGCGGACAACAACCCCTCCCATGACAAGTACCCCCCCGACAATCACCCCCGAAGACAAGTACCCCCGAGGACAATAACCAACCGGACATTTACCCCCCGGGAAATACCCCCGAGGACGAATACCCCGGGTTAAATACCACACTAGCACATGGGGAGGGTCTGGATACGTGTAAGCGGTTTGTCGCCATGCAACCCACTCATTAATCGATTTGATCTGGGGGTATAGGCAAAATAAGTAAAATGTTGACCCCACTATCTAAGTGTTTAGCCACTAATGGTTGGCGCGACGAAAGGACAATGAACCGTGTGGACATGAACGCTAGTCTGATTGTCGAATGACAATACCCATTCGCTAGTAACTGGTATTATGGCATATAAGGTCTATATATTCTAATATATTCTAATTATATTCAATATATTTTCTCTGTGGCGAAAAGTGAGCAGCACTACCGCGCCTATTCTCAGCACAGTCAATGGTTAGAGTCCAAACCAGTTGCCGGGGGAAAAGAGTATGGAAATCTGCCTTCAACCGCACAACTTTACAACGGCGTAGTGGCGCCCTGGCCTATACATTTTTCGTGGGGGAAGGGAAACAAGCCGGGCCGGACGCATGACGTCGCCTATCATCCCACTCAGAGTATCCACGCTGGCTCACTCAGCATATGATGCAAGTCCTGTTTGCTGTTGTAGTTCGATCCGTCCTTCGTTATGCTTTCCTGAATTTTCCTGATATTAAATTTAGCTTCCGATATCCCGTGCGTTTCCGATTTCGATTTTTGTCCGCCAGTGCACGTTCTTACAGGTGGAAAGCAACATAGGTTATGAGTGTACCACTTTGGTATTTTCATCGGATGATTGATTACAACTTCTTAATTATGTAAATCTGTTAGGGGGAGCCTGGATCTAGTCGGAAACTATATCGACGATAAATGGCGGCCAATATAACCTGGACATTATCGGGCAAGCTAGCGAATACCTTCCTAAAAGATACGGGGATCTGAAGGAAGACGGACCGAGAATTTAACCGAACTAACGACCAGAGGATGATCTAATATGTGAACTATCTAATATCGCAATCAAACCTAATAAACTCAATAATAAGAAAACGCGCACCAAATCGGGAAAACAACAACCACACGACTCAAGACCGCCAGGAAACATAGAGAGGAATCAATCTATGACGCCAAAATAAACAACAATCTGAATTCCTGTAAAAATGAACGCGCGACGCCCACAACAGCCGACACACGCATAGTAGTAGTTGTAAGTTGAGTCTCGTCTATTCGACATGCTCAGTGATCAATCTCCGCACGTATCACGATCTGCGCAAGTTTATTGCTTACAGTCCTCGAAACTGTTAATGTGATGTCCCTGTATTGCGATTTGATTTTTCCGAGCAAATTAGTCACAGTCTCCCAAACGGGCTTAGTAGTATGTTCAACGATTCTCTCAGAGCGATCTCGCTGGAGCTTCTTCTTGGAGTCCGCGACCTGACCAAAAAAAATCTCAAACGTCTATGTGCTACTACGGAAGACAAGGGATTTGATTGGTCCAATCCTAGAAGTTTCGTCGTCCAATGGTTATTGGTCCATCTGATGTTGAGAACATGCGGAGTAGATTCTGTGGAAAGTGTCAATTTTTGGATATGAGATTATTAGGTGTACCCACGGTTCACAATGATACAGAAAAATCTCTGTATAAGGGACATCGAAAAAATCCGGAGAGTTGATGCTTGTACTGATTCGTCGGCTATGAAAGTCTGTTGATAGAGTGTTTGGAAAGCAGTGTTTGGGTTTACCAATTATTCTTGATGTCTTCTTCGGTTCTTACACACTTCCTACAGATTTACATTTCTTCCAATTCAGTGCCATTTTCTTGTGATGGAATCCAGTGTTCGTGCGTGTATTGTTAGATTTCTTCTATGTAATTTCTCCGTCACTTCGCTCTCGATGTATTGTAATATATGTTCTCCCGTCGATGCCCAAGAGATATCAATCAGCGTATTGTTGGTCCCACGGGTTGAAAGAAAAAAGTGTCGGTATATATTGCCCGCTGTAGATAGTCATGATCAACTAACCTGTAAGAGGTGGATAACTGCATTCAATGTTATTTTCATCCGATTTTAAAGAGTTGGCCAGGTATGTTCTAAAGAATAATGCACTCGCACTGTCACCCTGGGGGGGACCGATGTTCGTGCTGTTCGCCTACCATAACAATATAAATGGCGGGAACATAAGGGAACAGGGAACATAAGCGGATAAGGCTGATACATATGACAACGATGTAGGCTAAATTAAGCCCTAGCTACCAAGTACTATGGAGTGCGTGTTAGTCGACTGTGAGCTGTTAGATATTTTACCGCGACGACTCGACGGGAAACGGCGCGTATTGCAACTTTTGGGGAGCGTGTTATTAGCTGTTCGTTGCAGCAACTAGTACTGACTGCTGCTATCAGACGGTGACGAGTGAAAATCGAAAACATTGCTGACGGCTCATATATGGGCGTGCTTAACTATCGTCTCCGGAGACTGCTAGCTCTGTTAGATGACGTAATGGCGTCACTTACACGGCAGCACTCAGGTCGCTTTATGAAGGCAAAGGACGTAATTTCTAACAGCAAACAGTCGACTCTAAAACGCACCCATATATTCAACTGATCGGGATACCATAGTACGAAGTCACGAAATAATAGCGGCATCAGGGGCGTCGATCAGTTTCGAATAGCAGACGTACAACTAGGTTGATATTTGCTGGTTATACCTCCTGGATTGCCGGAAATGGCATCTACAGGGCCTGATTGTAAACATCGATAGGTCGATTTCAGTTGAAAAAATGTTGAAAGGTGTCACTTTGAAAGATTACCCCAGATTATTAGCACGTTACGCCCACGATACGAAGGTCCACGAAGACGAAGGTTCGCGAGGATGAAAATGACAAAAAAGGTTCACGAGACGGAAAGTCAGTGTGGGATGAGACTGAAATTGAAAAAGGGTCCGCGAGAGATACGAAGGTCCGCGAGACGGTAATTGATAAAGGGTCCCCGGGGACTGAAGGTTCGCGAAATCGAATAAAAGGAAATTATAGGATCCTGAGCGTTGTTTCACTCGAGATGGAAACCTGCGAAGAATAATGGGGGGGTGAATAATGGGATATACCCAGAAATGTAATCACACAAAAATTAGTCAGTGGCATGCTTCATCCACCTACGA
Source organism: Sclerodactyla briareus (assembly GCA_026419785.1). NCBI lineage: Eukaryota > Metazoa > Echinodermata > Holothuroidea > Dendrochirotida > Sclerodactylidae > Sclerodactyla > Sclerodactyla briareus. The sequence continues at coordinate 18,899 of JAODTK010005276.1, read as the reverse complement.
GTTTTAACCTGATCGCTGTAGGCTCACGTAGGAGTGAATGTGAGAAGCAGATTGGACGGCAAGAAACGAAGAACTAACGAACGAACGAACGGACGAGGACGTGATGACTTGGAGCTGCTTACCGCAGCTGTGAAAAATTACAATGATGTACGGATTAATGGGGTGGTAATGATGATGAAGTAATGGGGTTATTGATGATTTGGTGGATGCCGCACAAAGTACCCGCTATGAGGAGTGAGTTTTGAATCAATTTCACATAACTGATGTTGACAGGCCCTCGTTGAAAGATGGACCATACTCTGCTCTCATTATTGCCACCGCGCTTGCAAAATCAGCTTAAAATTGTACAACGTTACACCCGTTTAAACCAACCGCGAACCCATTTATCAGGCGCGTTGTACTATAGGATCCCCGACTAATAAAAATCCTCAGTCCGATTCGCATCAGCAAATGCATGAACTGCTAAGTCTTGATTGTTTGTTGTGTGTGTGTGAGTTTATTTTAATTATTAATATGAAAAATGGTATCTGGCCCTCACATAGGCGCCTGACGAACATGCAACTTTTTCATTGTAGAATTGTGCATAGTACGGCTTGGGTTATATACAACCACTTTCATTTGTAAAGCTCATTTTATTCACACATAAAAATGCATATATGGCACTCCATTTGTTCATCTGTAAAAGATCCCAATAATAGAATCGCTACGCTGCGCAGGAGAAACTATGGTATTATGCGCTTCGCAATTAAAGACTCAAATTCGCATGATAACCATGAGAGGCCAAGTGGAAGTCATTCTAATTTGGAAAGTTAATTTCTGATTTCGTTATTGAGAATGGCCATTGATTGGATACGTGCGCGGCAACCAATTGTGTGCTTCCGCTCGGATAGCATCGAAATCGCAAGAACATCGTGTGGAATAGTTGAAATTCAGTTTATATTGAGATATTACGAAAATAGCTATCTGGAGATCACCATTGGCATTGAAAAGATCCTAATTTCGAAAAATTTTGCTAGTACGCTGCGCACGGCGGCAACTAATGGTTGCCAATTCCATTAGATAGTATCAAGCCGTTTTGAACAACAGTGGCGCTAAGAGGGAAATTCCTTTTAATTGTTAATTTTCAAGTTAAGTTTCAATTTATTACATGAAAAATGTACATCTGGGGCTCAACCGAGATATAAGCGACCTGACTTGACGCTATTCCTAAGCTTCGACGGCAACCAGTGGTGTTGCCGCTCTGCTTCGGCATAAGAGATATTTGTATGGACATACTGTTGGGTATACGAATTTTTCTTTCCATTAAAATTCAGGTCATTTGAATGATTTTGCAACGGAGAACACTTTCTCAAAAATTCGGCAGCGGCAATATGCCCATCTGAAACCCCATCATTGGTAAACCCATGGTATTCTCTGCGATTGCATAACTAGAGAGAGTGGAAAGAAGTTATTGTAATTACAGAAGCCTTTCAACTGATCATTGAGGTGTAAAAAGGCGGATTTGTAGCAGAAGCTTATCAACTGAAACAGTGCGAGACTAATTCCCGGAAATAAAAAAGTTTTGTATATGTTAGGGGTGTTATTATAGCTTTACTTCAAAAGGCACGCGACCAGTGGGAAGTGCCTGGTTCCTGACTATATCACGACCGTTTTTTTTTGTTTTTTTTTTTTTTTTTTAAACAAAGTGACATGGAGGAAGAAAACGGCGAACCATAATTGCCTAAACCAAAAAGGCAACACCCACCAAGCACAAGAAACAAAAGAAGAGGAGAGATCAGCTTGTAATCTACTCTTGAACCGCTGGAGGTAAATCAGGAGGAAGGAATACATCCCGAGGAAGACTAGTCCAGGCACGCCGAAGTGCGAGGAAAAAAGGGAGCGAGCATAGGTTCGGTGCGATGGGACGGGAAGATGCAACGAAAAGGCGTGCGGAAAGAAGAAGAGCGAGTATGGCCGAGTAACCTCGCGTAAAGGGAGGAACAAGCATCCCCCAAGCTCAGAGACATTGACCTGAAAGTAAGGTAAAGGAGGCAGAGAGGATACGATCTGCGATGGGATAGAGATTCAAGGAGGAGGTAAGATGTCATCGTTGAGAGACGAATGACTTTTCTCTGGATACGATCAATGGCACACTGCGGAGAGGATGGCGAAGCCCCACCCCAAATATGGCAACCTTATTCCATAGGAGCGAATTTGGGCTTGTAAAGCAGAAGTAGCTGTTGTGGGTGAAGTATTTCCTTGTGCGGAATAAGACGCCCCAACGTTCTAGAAGCATTAGTAGCCGATAGACTTGATATGGGGAGTTCCAGGAAGGTTGTTGCTGATTCCATACCATAGGTATTAAGAGAAGTAGATGGAGGGGATATGGTCAGACCTGAAAATAGGATTGGTGCATCAGAAACACGCCGACCAGACATCAGCAAGTGCTGAGGTTTAGATGGTGAAGGTAACCAGATTAGCAGTGCCCAGTTCAAAATAGAATGAGATCATTGTTCAGCTGATTGGCACCTCGGGAACGTTGTAGACAAAATCGTTCGGCTTCCGGGCGGGGGGAGAGGGAAAAGCACGAGAGTGGGTAAGGGTAGATAGAATCATCAGCAAAGGAGTGAGTACTATAGGAGGTAGTATGGGTAGAGCTAAGAAGATCAATGATATAAAAAAATGAGAAACAGTGTAGGAGAGAAAAAACAACCTTGGGAACACCAGCATTGATAGGAAGGGAAGGTCTCGGAGAGGCACAATCAACCCTAACAAGGATTAGAGCGGACCGGTAAGAAAACTGGCAGTTCAAGAGGTCAGAAGGGGGCTGCTGTCTGAAACCAAATGAAGTTAATTTGGCAAGGAGTCCGGCGGCCAAACCACGGTTCAAGGGCTTAGAGATATCAAGGGCATGCAAATGACCTACTTGCAGCCGAAAAAACTCAATGGCTTGGGCCAACTGATTGGTGACAAAAGCTAGTAGGTCCCCAGTAAGATCGGCCATGCCGGAACCGTACTGGTGCGTCACTGTATGAGAGAGGAACTCAGAAGTTCAAAACATGACTGTGTCTATAGGTCCAAACTTGGAGAGGGACCGATGGTTGGTGGTGGATGGCAATCGGCTGTAATGGAGGGGGTTGGATTGTCACCCTTTAGGGGGACGGGCAGACATGAGCATGTTTCCCACAGACGGGTAGACGACCATAGAATAACAAAGGCGGTAAAGCTTGCTGAGGAGAAGCGCAAGTTCGGGGGCAACTAGGAGGGACTATAGGAGAATGACTCAGGACCAAATGCTTTATTAATGTCTAATTTATTGAGTGTTTGGGGACCATGAGTAGTTGAAAACAACATGCCCAGGATCGTTTCACAAAAGCTGCAAAAGATGGGGGGAGGATGAGCATCTGTGTTCATAGTGGAATGAGAAGTCATGTAAAGTGTGATATTATGTAGCGCGCGCACACACGTGGTGGCGATCGGCCGCAAAAAGTCAATCACTGTGATGGGCCCCCAAAAATCACTTTTTGCACGACCCCCCTGCCCCACCCTCTTCCAGCGCCTCCCATAGAAATTCGCAAGCTTTATGGTAAAGTACCAAAAGTACTCTTTTCTGAAATTTGAGAGTGACCTTATTTTATCGACCTTTTTCAACGTATTCGTGCCAAGCAAGGATTGGGCTCCGTTTAGATAACCAGCAAAATCATCCCCCACATTTCACAACGAGGGTGTAAACAGTAACCACATATTGTAACTTCGCTAATCAGATAGAATGCTGGTTTTGCTATATTATTTGCCCATATCCGCAGAGTGAAACTCTTCAACATTCTTTTTTACTAAAATGGCACATCAGATTTTGCAATTAGGCCCGGCAAGTTCCATTTGGCGACCTAAGAGGGTTTATAAAGAGCTAAAACTGTCTGGAGTGCGCTAGCGGCCAACCATGGTGGCCGCTCCGCTTAGAGAATAGATTGCAGTCACATCGTTCTGGTCGTTGCATACAAAGACTGTCAGCAAGAACGACAGAAAAAGAGCTAACCGCAGTATCAAAACCTTTCGGCACAAGGGGCGCCCAGCAAGCTGCCAAGTAATACTTTCATATATCACTTGCAAAAAGTGTTCACTGTCCTGGCATGGAGATCATGCACGAGGTTCCAGGCGATTGTCGTCGCCTTTTCCCATGCATGGTACGCGCCAGTTCACAGTCAGAGAATAAGGCGTCTAGGCCAATCATGATCTCGCAGCGGAACACATGAAGGTGTTACGGTTATAAGCGATGTTCACCCTTGTGCGACTCTACGTCGATACGCTAAAATTTATCGGAGGGAGTAGTGTTCACACTTGGCGATATCGAAAAATGGTCGTACGATAATTTTATCGGGACGTCTCGGCCCATTACCAACGGAGAAAGTAGTGGGATTTTAGGTGAGAGAAAAAGCCACAAGTTTCCCTAGTTTGGCGCCTTCAGCCGGTGTTGGATGGAATAGGCGGCAGGGTAACCATATTTCGAAGCTGGGGTCTTTTCAGTACTGAGGAGGCGCGAAAATAGTGTTTATCCCCCATTGTGAAGTCAAAACAAGAAAAGTTAAATTTCTCGGGTCATGGAGACATCACGCGCAAAAAGGCCCGGCGGCACCTGATGAACCGTTTTCTGGCCAAGACTGAACTTCATTCCAGACATAAATTTCCTCACGATTCATTCTGACCAAAAACACAAGCAATCATGGAGAGCGCATGCCAAGGAAGCACGTAGCTGATCCAACCGCCGCTTCCAATCACGCAACCTTATCTGGAGCAAGTCTCAGGACCAGCTGAGGCCTGTCCATCCCCCCCCCCCTCTCTTCGAGGTTTTTGTTTTTGTTGTGGAAACCCGACGCAGTTGCTGGCCAACATCAGGCTACTCGGCCGCCCAGGCGGACAGCCCTGACCCAGGGGGTCTCGTGAAGACAGGACGCGGTGGACGGGATCGTCCACGGGAGGCGCGCCAGATGCCCAAGGAAGCGCAATTGACGATTCACGAACAGGCAGCTGACTCACCATCCAAGCATGCCCTTGTGTTGGACACCTGTATTAATTAGTATCGGTTTATGAAGTATATACGGCGAAATCGAGGGTGCCAAGAAAGCATTCAGTCAATTGAGTTCAGTTCAGTCATTGAGCTGAAATGAGCTTGGGACGATACTCAGAAGCAAGCATGTAAAAAAAAATGCCTACAGCTCCACTGTATATCCTACATTTTCCTCACTCAACTTACAAGACATTATTAACCTTGCGTTTTCAGATCGTCATAAAATCCCCCCCCCCCCCACAGCCGTTTTACGTTGCCTCTTCGTTTTTTCCCCCGCCTGTTTCTTCACATGAGGTTAGGCTGGAGTTTCCGTCAAGAAGGTCAGGCTGTGGATCAACTTCACCCTATGGAAAACTCCATCCTACCCTGTCCATCTCAAACAGCAACAACACCCTCCCCCCAACCACTCACTACCAATACATATTCCTGCATTTGCATGTCAAATGTAATGGTGATCGCCGACGCAACACGACCTCCCCAGACCTCACTGGTCACGCTGTTACTATGGTTAATGGGGAGGGCATCATGGATGCGAACTAGAATGATGGTTCCGTAGGTCTTCAGCATGGCGGCAAATAGGGTTGAGAAGCTCATTCAGAGGCGGATTCTTTCACGGTACGTCACTACCCACTACATTCATCAAAACCCAGGATTTTATCACTTAAAACCCACTATCAACGCCAAACTCCCCCATAGCTGTTTGGCATTTCCTACTTTTGCAGGGAATGGTATTTTTTTGATTTTTTTTTTAATTTTTTTTTAACGCAAGTTTATCAGGCATTGCGCCAAATTTATCGCATCCGATAAATTTATGCTCCGATTAAAAAAAGTTAAAATATTTCAACTTGAAGTAAGATCAAATTTATAGTATAGTATTAGTATCGCACACAAGTGTTAGTGAAACAGACCTGTATATGTGAAGGAGAAAAATTCACATGTCAATTACACTAACACATCAGTTATTCAAAAATGAACCGATTGTCACTTCAATTTTCCCCCTTCTTTTGACTGATAACAAAATACGGCCACTTTGGTTTTTAATTTTCAGTGACAATTGAATGTAAGTTGTTCAGGGTGGGCTTCAATGTAAGGGCTGAACGGCCAGAGGAGTCATGAATCATCGCTATGGCGTTGATTTATATATACGTGAATACCTATGTGGAGAAGGACAAACCCAAACCCTCACATTAGATTCAATATATTCCAGGAAGATGTGCAAAGATAATTTTGTTTTCAGTGTAATCCCATCACGAGCAGGAACTTTGTTTCTAGCCGAATAGGGTGAGTATGAACAGTTCATCTCAGTCCCCCGAGGGGCATTTCCGGCAATCTAGGAGGTGTGTAAACCCAAAAAGTTCTTGAGTGTTCCGGGCAACTATGTGGTGCACCCAGGCCGTTGATATAAATCCCGCATACGCCTCTTATGTGCGTAGAGGAGGAAGGCTAATGGTCGCCTGATTTCATCAGAAATTATTAAACACAAAACTATTGCAGCCATTCGTCGGAAACAGCTTGTCAGGAAAAACAGGAGTTAGTAGTAATGAACTAACGCACATTCCCCCATGAGCGGCATACAACCCTCTCAAAAAGTGGGGGGGGGGATATGGCCACATTTTCAACATTTTAATTGTTGAAAATGTTAAAGTCAATGGAGCATTGTCAAAAAGTGGGGGACAGGACTTGCCCCCCCGCCCAACACCTGTTGACGCCCATGCTTCCCCATGAACAGTATGACCGAGTTTACCATACGTGTGTCACCAGCGCCTATACACAGGCACTAGGTTTAAATACAAAATTGCAGCCATACCACAAATTGACAGGTCCATCACATCTATAGTATTCCAACATTTCTTTCACATGGAAGCCAAGCAAGCTCCAATTCAACACCAATTGAATAATCATATTAAATTAAATATGTGAAATATTTCGACTTGTCGAGGTATAGGAACGCCTCGATGAAAAAGAGCAAATCTCGAGATAATAAACTCACTGACATGAGGAGTGTTGTGCTTGTAATGATTCCGTGGTAGGGGGCAGGAGAGAAGAAATGTAAAAAAGTGATTGTCGGTTGGTAGGACACAACATAAAACTTGTCATCATAGGGGGGGGGGGGGGGGCGTGCGGTGCGCTTCCCCCAAAAAAATCAGGGTGGGGGTCAATCCCCCCATCAAATTTGACCAAATGAAATTTGAAAATGAACACCAACAAGACAATTAAACATCATTAGCGATCATGCCGGAAAACATGATGGAATATAGATAATAGATATCATTATAACAGGGACCTGAAAAATGTGAAACTAGATCCTTTCTAAGTCAACAAATTTGCCGCGTACCGAACCCGTTGCCGCTGGTTCTGCGATATTCGCAAGGCTTGTAGCGAATTCTGTAATCGAATGGGAATATGTACCTCCGCGTAGAGAAAGACATGTGCAAAAAAAACTAGAACAGAAGGAAACACGAGTCAACATTCTTGGCAAAGAAAGACAAGTATGACCGGACTTGACTGATAAATGTAGTCCTTGACTATGCTACCTGAGATGATTCAAGATGGACAATAATAGCTGGGTTATCACGGTACAACGGCCACAATACTCGGCGGCCAACAAAAAGGGAACATTTGAAAACTATTGTCCTTCGATTAAACATCGACAAGTGATGCTTGCATTTTTGTTCCGCTTTGATGGGAAATGAAGAAATACCCCAAATGCATGTCTGTGAAGACTATCATTACTTATCGTGCAGTAAGGCTTAGGTGTTAGTACGTTCAAATAAAAAAGACACAAAACAGCATGATTTTAGTATGACTTCGAACTGTTATACTGTAAAATTGCTATAAATTTGCTTACAGATATGTGGATACAACAATGCCATATTTTGAAAACCTGATTCCCTTGGTTGTTACAACCCACTGAACCCAGTGAAGAAAGGTCTCACGAACGTTTCAATGACACCACATTTGGTGTCGTCTAAACGTACCGTTAATAATAACACCATTGCAGACAGACCCCAGTTTAACTGGGTAAATATAGCTAATGGCTCAGGGAAGGCCGGCCATCTGGGTATGGGGGTTTGTAAAACCCAAAATTTCTCTTCTACGCTCGCGCCAACCAATGGTGGCGCTCAGCTTGGAAGTAACACAAACCAATTCATCAAAGGTTTTGGTCTGCGTCCGCCCTAACTTTCGGCTTCCGACACACTGTTGATTCATCACAGTTCGCGCGGCACGGCCAGTCCGGCTGTTCACAGTGGACTCGCGACGTCGAATGTTAGCCCAAACCTCGGACGAATTCCGGAGTCGTCTGCAGGCATCTGAATTCTCGGTTCCAAAAACGACTTTCTCAAAACGTTATTTCACATAATCTGTGGGCATTCTGTACGGGGGGTATTCGTCAGGGAGGTAGTTGTCCCGGATGATGTCGTAATGAGAATTATCCTAGTACTTGACGTCGGGGGTGTTGTCCTGGGGGTAAAGGTCCGGTAGTGAATGTCCGGGTGGTATTTGACCTCGGGGGGGTTATTTGGCCGGGGGGTGGGTTGATGTTGGGGGTATTTGCCTCGGGGGGGATTTGTCCTCGGGGTAATGTCAGGCGGGGTGAGTGTCTGGGGGGTAGGTGTCCTCGGTGGTATTTGTCCTAGGGTGAAATGGTAATTGTCCGGGAGGTGGTAATTGTCCAGAGGGAATTGTCCGAGGGTATTGTCCAGGGGGTTGTTGTCCGGAGGGTAGTTGTCCGAGGGGTGGTTATTGTCGGGGGGTTATTGTCGGGGGGTGTCGGTTGGGCGCCCTAGCACCGAAATTGGTTGTTGTAGCTTTCTATGGGGAGAGGTACAGGAACCCTATGTTTTTTGTATGGTCAGGGGTGGAATTTAGTCGAAATGAAAATTTTGTGCAAGTCAATATTTTGGCCATTAAGGCTTGTGAACGCGATTACTCGACCCCTCATGATGGATTGAAGCTCATATTGGATGTGGTTCCCCATGGATGAGTACGGAACCCTACATTTTGGGTCAGGTCAGAGGTCATGATGAGTACTGAACCGTATGTTTTGAGGTCACCAGAGGCCAAGCCTGAAATCTTTTAAATTAGTGTGTAATGTCTTATCAAGAGTATGGAAAAACCCTAGTGGTGGTTGGGAAAATTGAAATTTTTCGGATGATATGTTTCCAATGATGAGCTGGCAAATCTCCATTTGTCCTTGTGTTGGCTATGTGTCTGGCTATCGGTTGCAGAAAAGAGTCAAGGAATCATAAGCCTTTTGGCTTTTGTTACATGTCCACATCAGCACCTGGGTTTTGAGAGGGGCATTGGGAATAGAATAGAAATACAGTGCCTTGCTCAAGGAAACCATGGAAAAGCTGATCGTCAATGAGGATTTACAAATTGCATTTTCCGGTCATCAGTCCTTCCGTTCGTTCAGTTGGCAGAAATTTAGGTTGGCAGTCTCCATTTCCAATGTCCTGGTCTCACCGAGCAAGCTAAACTTGATATTTTTAGGACAAGTTACGCACTCCTGAACTTCCAGAGCTTTTTTCTTCTTTCAATGTCCTATGTCTATGTTTTAACCTGGTCTACAAGGGACACATTGTAATTTTACCCTCATTCAGGAACCGCAAGTCCAAGCGTTTCTTCCGTTCCTCCAGCGGGCAGGAAAGGTGAAGCCATCGTCGAGTTTGTCGCCAGCGGTTCACGCCTCGGCTCTTATCCAAAAGGAAACATGTCTCATAACTTCCTGTTAGAGGTGAGTAAGAAATAACCCAAACAATGGGGAATATACACGTATTCCCATCAGTTGTACTGGAGTCCAGTCCTCTCGATCTAAGTCCCGAGTCATTGGTTGTCCCGATGTCATTGGCTGGTCCCGAGTCATTGGCTGTGTACGAGTCATTGGTATCCAAGCCCGGAGCCATTGGTTTATCCAAGTCCCGAGTCAGTGGTCTCCATGTCCCGAGTCATGGTATCCAAGTCCCAAGTCATTGGTGTCCAAGTCCCGAGTCATTGGTATCCAAGTCCCGAGTCATTCTTATCCCAAGTCATTGGTATCCAAGTCCCGAGTCATTGGTATCCAAGTCCCAAGTCATTGGTATCCAAGTCCCGAGTCATTGGTATCCAAGTCCCAAGTCATTGGTATCCAAGTCCCGAGTCATTGGCCTCCTAGCTCGAGTCGCAGTATCCGAGTCGTCCTTACCCAAATGTGACCTCTGGTATCGAAGGAACAGCCCAACTACTGCTCTGATTTTTCACTACCATGCAATGTTATGAATGCTGTGGCTATACCAATTAACAATGTGCATACTGGAACAGATACTTCAAACCATGTTGTGATGATTTGATGTTCAATGGTTCAAATCGTTGATGTTTCGCTGAATGGTACCAATCGATCCACCGAGATGGCCCATCCCTTTCCATGACTGACCCTGCCGGATTACAATTGGTTAATTTTCTTTGCAGGTATCACATGCCCGAGGTCTGCCCGATGGCCCCGGGGGCCCCACTGCATCGGAGCCATACGCGGAAGAAGCCCTCCAGCTGACAAAAGAATTGTGCCTTCAGAGAGAAGTGAGTTCTAGACAGTTTGTTCATTCATCGATTAAGGCAACAGTGGAGTATTTACAAAATGATCAACAAAAATTTGATACAGTTTTTTTTTTCGCAACCATGACAACATCGTTTGAGCATCCGCCATATTCCCATTGCAAAATCTCGTATGATTTTATGTATGTTATGTTCCTTGTAAAGTTGTGTATAGTATTAGTCGCTAATAGACTGTAACACTATCATGACAGAGCTTGTTTTATTCTCCTGTCTTTTCACCCAAACATGTGTCTTTTCTGACTTCCGTCCTCCATCCTGTTCAATCAAGCTGGGTGAATACAAACCAAATATTTATTTCACCATCAGTATGTTCTCTCACCTGCCTGCATGATCACGGCAGCATTCCATGCATCTCCAGTTTGTTAACTTCTTGCTCAAGTATGTGTGATTTCCAGGAGATGACTGCATCAAGATTTCTCTGTAAGTCTAATGCAATGTTTTGTCTTTTCTCCTCTTCCTCCACTCAGGTCGAGGTCCGAAGTTGAATCGTTAGACAAGGGCGGCAACTTCATTGGCTGGCTGTTCGTGGACGGGATCAACCTCTCCATCAGCCTCGTGGAGAACGGCCTGTCCAAGATGCACCCGACCGCGGAACGGAGTAATACTACCGAGAGATGCAGGGCAAAGCCGAAGACAAGGCCAGGGGGACCTCCTTGAAGGTAAGCAGTGTGAACGAGGCCTCATCCAGAGAGGTGTCTCTCTGTCTGCAGGACAGCCAAGACTTCACTGGGGACACCCATATATGCAACAGTCACCCTTGAGACAGACTTTTCATTTTCCTACTTCTTTTTAGCCAATGATTACCCTATTTAGAATTGACCTATTGCGTAGCGATACTCGGAACTCCTCCGAGAGGGACAACGATGTTGCCTCTGCATCCTGGGGGTTCCAAGTCTGAGGCTCTCTGGTATTGATCTGCGCCTCCGCAACCGGTGCTTGCTGTTCCCAAATGCTCATTTGTGCCATAGGGAGACATCCTATTTCAAATTTGTAGTGAGGCCCTGACTGTGACTGGTGGTTACCAGTCCCTGATTGTGTGGAGTCACAGGCTGACGATGCACACGGTCACATCATCATGAAATGAGATAGAGGTTATACAGGTCCACACTAGAATGCTTGTAGTTTGATCTGGCACCAATTGAACGGTCCTGGGGTGTCTACTGGCGATGGTGGGTGCATCCTGGTACATTTAGTGCATCAGAAGACAATTGAAAACCACTAGTTTTGATCCAAAATCAAAACGTGAGTACAAATTCAGAAAAGTGAATCGTCCTTGAGGAGGATCTAGTCGTGTCTCTAGGAGACGTGGAGAGTCTGAGTGGGGGATTTTTAAACGGTTCACCGTGAAGTGCCCAGGTTCACGCTGAGAGTCAGGTCTGGGTATAGGCAAATTTGCCCCATCACGACTTATTTTCAAACTGTCACCACTTTTGGAAAAACATAAATTGAGTAACACGTTTTACAAACGTTATTGTGGTTAAGTTGGGAGAGAAATTGTGAAAGTTTGTGCCGGTGTGATGTATAATTTTCCATCCGCACACTGTTTGTTGGACGTCAGAATGCCCGTGTACCCCCATGAACTTTTACACCATGCATGTGATATCATCTCATCTACAAAAATTATTCCAATTGCACTGAAACTTGGCACTCATATCCACCATGGTGAATTCTCTGATGGGTTTGAAAGTGGGCGTATTTCGACCATGACTGGAGTCGTGTAATTTGCATAAGTTTGTCTTCAAGTTTGTCCGAGATTCCCAATGAAACCGGGAGGATGTAGGCATCAACTGGTCAAACAAATGGGGATGTTATTTGAGGTCAACTGAGGTTAAATTTCATAACATGTGCGATTTCCCAAACTTTTGTCAAATTTGAATCAGGACTCGACCCAAAAAATTGGTCCAGGCGAAAACTGAGGTATTTCCGGGGCCTGGACAAAAACAGAGCATTGTTCAAGAACAGAGAATTGTTCTGGCTTTTTGCGCAGGTGTGGGGATACAAGGAGCAACAGACATGCCTCCGGGGAGAGACGAGCGAAGACAACTACAAGAGGTCTTTGTGACGTATGTGGGCCACGAACTGGATTCAGCTCACACGCTGACCCGGTAATTTAATACAGTTATGGAAAAGTCATGAAATTTTGAGAGGAAAATCCAGTCCTGGAAAAGTTTTGAATTTAAGCAAAGCTATCCCAGAGTCTGGAAAAGTCCTGAAAATCTCCTCAGAAGTCAAAGTGGCATTGTTCTGTTGATTTGGCTCGTGCTCGCTGTTGATGCCGCTTGGCCTGTCTTTGCTGTTATAATTGACTTTTTTTTCCTGTCTTTTCCTATGTAAGACCCCGGAAATTGTAGACATGGAATACTTGTGTTTGGTGCTGGAAAATCATGGTAATCATTCCCCTGAACTGTCAGGAACCCTGTTAATATATCTGGCGCTTATAAGTGCTTTTCGCGGTCGAGACAGCTCTCCAGTACGATTAGCAGTGACTTGTCACACTCTACAAAGACAGCAAACCCATCCAGAGCACTTAGTTTTGTTTTAGTAGGGAGCTTCTCACATCCTTGGATATTATGATAACGGTTGGTTGAGTCACGATGTCAGATCCTCAAGCAGTTTGTTTGGCTTGAACAGTTCCCATGCACCCCCCAAGTTTTCTAGCTTGGTGAGACTGCAAATGTAACCATGTGTCTGTGATGCCCGACTGCCTCCCCAAGGTCAGAGCTGTGATTAAAGCATTGAGGTGGGTTGAGTGGAAGGGGAGGACTACATTTGGGCTGTTAAAATTTTACAGAGTAAAAGGAATCAGTGCTAATGTTTTTCACTACAGGAGGCCCATATTTTTTTCCATCAACCCCCTCCGCCCCCCCCAAAAAAACACAAGTACATCAAAATCTAGCAACTTTTCATTTTTGTTGTAAAAGTACCTCTCCCCACTGATCAAATGCCCTCTATATCTCGGGATTGGATGCCTCTAGTTCTTCTAAAGTTACCCAGGCCCACCTGAGTCAAGCGCCTGTTGTACTACATGCAATCACCTCCTTATGTCTTCCATACTTATCCACTTGGACTCCTGATCCAGTGAGGAGGCCTCAACACCCCAACCAACAGGGAATTAGGATCATAGACAAATTTCAATATGATTCAGCACAATTGCTCAATACTTACACATTTTTGTTCACCTGAACTTTGTTCAAGGAGATGACAGTGATCACTGTGTAGTGTGTGTGTCTGCTGTCGGTCGTCTGTCCGTATGTGCGTTCCCTATCTCCTGCACGTGAAAGCCGCATTCGGAAACCTTTTGTGAGGTGTGCGTGAGAGTGTTGTCGATGTGCATCCCCTTTCATCCCAAAAGATCATACTCATTTGCATAAATACAATAAATTGCCCAAAAGCTTGTGTACAAGAGATATCTTGATCGGTAGATCATTGGTGCTGCAGTTCAGAGTATATACCAACTATGGATGTACCTAACTGATTAGATCCTCATGATATAAGCTAATAAGTAGTCATTCGCATATTTCTGCAATTTTCTTTTTTCTTTTTTCTCTCCTCTGTCTCAGCGCCACCGTGAGCATTCCTTGAACAGGCTCCGTAGTGAACTGGACTGCATCACCGCCCCTCCCGCGCCTTCACCCCCCACCCCGGGCTCTCTGCGCCGCCCTCCTTCTGTAACAACATGGTTACAGTGTCCAAGGTGGAGAACGCTCCGGCAGCCCTTCCACGTCCTCTACATCGCCTATGGAAACTTAAGTAAACTATGGAGCCGTTTCACCTATTCAACTTGGCCATGTTGGACCTATCGTTGTTATAGTTCCCTCAGCTTCATTTCATGACCTCCTTTCCACCCAGGAAGCTACCCATACTGTTAGTTCTATTTTTGTAATGACTGATGATAAAAACTATAATTGTAAAAAAAAATCTGTTGAACGGTAGTATTGGTTCAAAATTTGTAATTTTGTGGAATAGTCCCTGTGGCGAACGGCCCGTTCTGGCTTTTTTAGCTCAACCCAGCTAGGTCTGGGTTGGCTTTTGTAATCTGCATGTCACTCTAGCTATCTATCTACTCTTATCTATCCAGTTTGTTAACAATTGCTTTTTTGGCCCCCAATCATTCATTCTGTGATGACTTCAACCAAACTTGGACACAATGTTCATGACCCCTAATGTCAGCAAAGGTCATTAAAGGGTACTATAGGCCGTTATGTGGGAAATTTCAAAATGTATCTCCTCCTACACATTTGGGGTCCCGGCTGATGTTCGGTCATAATGATGTCTAACAGGGGTACCTTCGGGGTTTCGGTATATTTTTTGGTCCAAGGTCCCATTTGGGCCCTAGGGCCATTTGTGAATTTCACACACTCTGACTTGAAATGCATCTCATCCCACAAGATTCAATTGTTTTTCTTCAACGTTACATGTATGGTCCTTGGGTGGAGGGCCAAGGGGGTGTGACAGACCTCTGGAATTTTTGTACTGGAGCCCCAATTTACTCTTCGAGCTACATACCGTCTGGGAAACATACTAATGCGTTTTGGCATCATCAACTGCCCAAAATATCGCCAAATCCACCAACAAACTTTTGGATTCGGCGTTCTACCGTACCCGACTACACGTATCGGTTACGCCAACCAAATAGCAAATTAACTCAATCTTTTTGGTCCTACTTCAAACACGCTGGCTGTAGGGAGATCGTCCCTGGCCCTTTTTGCGCGATCGGTTATCAACCAACATTAACTTTCAAGCCCTTTCTTTGTGGAAATCCGGTGATGTATCATTTTCTCTTCCTTTTGATAGAGTTCCCGTTTTGACGGTTCGTAGCTCCACTGTTTCCCAGTGCGATCCGCGTTCCGCTCGTTTGCGACGAAGCGCCCTTTTTTCTCGCACTCGTGTGTTTGGCATAGCCCTCCGTGTCTGCCGGTCAAAGCCTTTGGCTTGCCGCTGGGCTCCTTCCAGGTCCTCGTCCCCCCCCTCGCTTCGGTGCGTGGCTCATTCTGTCCCCATCCTTTTGCGTCAGTTTGAGCCACTCTCACACAGTCGTGGCCTTGCGCCTCGTTCGTACATCGCCCCGCAAACATGAGCAAAATCTTGTATCCCTACAAATTTTGTTGCATCGTGCTGATGTTCAGTCATGATGGTGGTCTAATAGCTTACCCAGGGCGGCCCAGGGGATTTGGGTCACAGCCCAGTGTGGGCCCCTTTGGCCTGTCATGATGAATTACGCAAATGCTTCTCCTCTTACAAATTCAGTGCACAGTGGCTGACTTCGGTCATAATGATATTTTATCAGCTGTACATTTTGGGTGTTCAGGAATTTTTTGGTCTAAGGTTCCACATGTTGGCCCATGTGCCCATTTTATGACATTTCACACAGGTAACTTGAAATCATCTCCTCCCACAAGATTCAATGATGTTCTCCAAAGTTCCTGTAACAGTCCTTGGATAGAGGCGCCCCCAATAGGAGGTGTTCGGGATTCCTGTGCTTGAGGTCCCCCCAGTTTGGGCTCTAGGGCACTCATAGAATTATTGCGAAATGTATCTCCTACACAATTTGTTGCACAGTGCTCATTCGTCCCATAATGGTGGACAAAATTGCCATATTTATGGTGCCTCAGGATTTAGGTCCCCAGGCCCAGGTGTCGGGCCCTAGCCATCATTTGAATTACGCAAATGCTTCTCCTCTTACGAAATTTGTTGCACAGTGCGGACATTGGGTCCTAATATGGTATAACAGCTGTACCTTTTGCGTGTTCAGAATGTTTGGTCCAAGGTTCCATGGCCTATTGTCAGGAATTCACACAATCTCCTGAAATGCATCTCCTCCCACAAGCTCAATTCATTGATTTCTTCAAACTACGGAATTGTCCTGGGTAAAGGGCCCATGGAGGGTTTGGGAATTTGGACCTCTAGGGTCCCAATATATGGAATACTGCAAAGTCTTGTGTCTCTTACAAATTCTGTTTTGCAATAGTGCTGTTGTTCAGTCATAATGAATTGTCAATAGCTGTACCTTCAGAGGTGCGCCAGGGATTTAGTCCCCAAGGCCCAGTTCACTGGTCTCATTGGTGTTGGAAATCTTTAGGCTTTTGGACTGCTAAATTGCTAAGAACATCTTGGGCCATATGAAATATCATGTTTCAAAAGTCAATAGGGCATAATTATCCTTGTTCAAACTGCCCTCCTTGGCCTCATTATCTTGAACTTTTCAACTCATTGTAACATTCGTCTAGTAACTTTGTTCGGTTTGAGCTACCACAACAACCAATTGGTGCTCTCGTTTTTATTTGCGACTGATCATATTTTCCCCTTTTCTCCAAATCAGTAATAATTTGAGTGCTCTAATCCTGACTGAAGTTCTTCTCTCTTGTAGATGAGGGTATCGACGATGGCCTTCATTTTCAGTATCATTGAGGCTTATTTTCTTGAATATTTCAAAGGCCTATGAATGCTTTAAGACATTATTTGCCTCAACGCGATAGCCTCATCACAAATCATTGTGGATGCTCTCCTTCACTTCTGTTTAGGGCCTGGTGAATTGGCCCGCATTGCGTTTCTCATTCTGTTCAGATTTACCACAAATCTCCATGATTAAAATCCCATCAGGTCATGTGTTTGAGACGCTCTATGAATATAAGCGTGTACTGAGAACCCTGTTAAAGTCCAGTGGGTTTAGTTGAATTTTTGTCCGTATTCACTGTGTAGTGTTCCCTATGATTGCACTCTCATTATAGCAGTCATAATAGACAAGCCAATCAGTAACTCACCACAGCTCAAAGGCAATTCCCGCGGATTAATAACTCTTGTTGGTGTTATGTTTTGTTAAGCGAATAAAAATCATTAAAATCGCACTCTGTTCTGTTTTTATTTATAGCACTCATTTGGTTAGGAACGATGGCTTCCCCTCAAATTTCATATAATTTTGTGATTTGTGGCAAACTGGCAACCTTTTAATGAATGTCATATCTACAATTTAGTGGAAAAGTTAAGACCTATTTCCGTTTTCTTTAAAATTGGTAGTATGACGTCATCACTGTTGCCCAATTTGCCAATGGCGCAACTTACAGTGATAACTCCATAATCTTTAAGAATTTGTGACTTTATAACCGAACATAGCTAGAACATGGAACACAAGTTTGATTGTCCATAGGTTTTTGTATTGACACAATCATCATGAACATTTAAATTTGAACTGGAGCTGACATGTCCTTTAAAAACTGCGAGAGTCAAGTTTAAATAAATGTGTCCGTGTATTCACCCTGTGTAGTCCCCGAGTGGTGCATTTTATAAGCTCTCATTTTAGTAAGGTTAGTTCTCCAATCAAATATGTGCACAATGTTTCGTTTGACAGCTCACCAACTTAAATCTATCAGTATGATGCAGTTGGAAGCGGCCAATTGAGCTAAAAAAAGGGGGCCAGAGAAACAAAATCTCTGCCCTCACCCAAGTACCATCGTAACTTTTCTGGCAACCGAAAGTCTGAGTAGGCACACCACATCTTATTCATTTTGCCGGAGAAAACTCAAGGGCATGTATGGCTCAGAAGTTACGATGGACAATGTCACGGTTGTTAACATATCAGGTTTACAGCGATTCTTGCAAAACCCTTCTAACTGTAAATATTGGTCTCGTTAATTTGAAGGAACCTGCATCACACTCATCCGCTCATCGATACCACAATTTGAAGAGTAACAATCTGTGGCATCTTTCTGCCAGTATTTCATAGGCCAGAGACACGGCATTGAACGCTTGGTGCTACTACCCCCCCGCCTCCAGCGTACCATCGTTATTACCAGCCACCGCCCCAGGCACACCACTCTTCCCTCGCATGTGCTGAACATCCCACAGACGTAAGTTCAGCCCTCTGTCTGAGTTGCTGTTCCGTTAGCTTTAGCATAAAAACTAGGAATACATTCGCTCCCGGACATATAATACCCCTGATTTGGGCCCTCTGGTGACCTTTGAATGACGAAAAGGTTTCCAGACCGATGTGTAGTCACAATGCCCCCGGTTCCATTGAGAAAAGCTGCAAACTCTGAAAAAGAAAAAAAAATCAGATAAATTAATGCGAATTTGTGAACTCGGCAGATTTCATAAAGCATTTAACTTTCGCAGCGAACTACTCACGTCTCCATAACTAAGACTAAGTTTCATTGAATCCAACTAAGTTTGATAAGCGCATAAATTAAGGCAAATTGGTCCTCCTGTTGACCCTCAAAATGAGCTTCCTGGTCACACATCTCCAAATGCCCTATGGTATTGGTTATGA
>JAODTK010005275.1:0-24201 GCA_026419785.1 Sclerodactyla briareus | reverse complement strand
GGTAAGGATAATAAGGTTCGGCTCCACGCGGCCTGCAGCAGTTGCGCACAACCTGTCTTTTCAATAGTAGGATTACCGGATATGGGATCAGTTCCATTGATGACAAGGTCACGAGGTCATTTATTACCAATGTGATCCGAAGAACGAAGTTCGTCAAGTGCACATAACAACCGGGTATTGCCTATAACGACGTCAAGTCTATATAGAGGGGGATAGATGAGTAGGGGTATATAACAAAAAAACTATTCATCGTTCCGCATAGCGCAAACTAAGCCCCCCCCCACCTATACCACATCGGTCGAGAAACAAACCTATGTAGGGATGTACCCCTGCATTCGGTCGTCAAGTATTGAACTACTTGGGGACCACCTGAATGTTCCACGTATCATAGGAGACGTGTCTTAAGCCATGGTAACGGGCTTAAGGCCCGTTAGTCACCAGGGCATAGGAGTTTTAGGCCACCTCTCGGCCCGGGGGGACGGAGGCGTTTGAAAAGTTGGGGGGAGGGGAAATCGACTGAAATGACATAAGCAGGTGCGCCACCATCGCGTTGGCGCGGGCTGTCTAAGAAAATTTAGAGGTCCATACCTAAGATCGACGACGGAAACGGCACTCGCCAGACTCAATAGACCATCTACATGTGTGATTGGAGTAAAAAGACAGAAAAAAAAGTTGTCATTGTGCATACTAAGATGATTTTAACCGAAGTATCACACATGGTATTTTTTTTTTATTAACGTTCCTACTCTGGCTGTTTGGTGATCAGGGGGTTACCGAACGGTTCTCCCGGTGGGATCGGAGGGAAAAGCCTAGGCGTAAGGGATCCCTCCAATTGAAAGCAGGAAAATTTGTACGCCGATTGACAAGTCGTCCTTGGAAACTTACCTCGGCGCGAAAAACGAAAAAAAAACTTGCATGTTTCCGGACAGTTTATCGAAAAAGACTGGCAAAAAAATTCAGGGATTTTTTCACTTTGCTTTCTTCCTTCCCAAATTTCCACGAATTTTCGCCCCGAATTTTCATTCTCAGCAAAATTTTTTTTTTGGGGGGGGGCATTTTACCTGGAATCCCACCCACGAGGCTTCTGAAATTAATCGGAGGTGAAGAATGATTCGAAGCTTTACATCGCATATTTAACCTTCAACGCCTGGAAAAAAAACGCCACCATTTGCGCGCGAACACTTGAAACATTATGCCACTTAGGCTATTCGACTTATATTCGAGGACGCGGCATGAAGCAGGGTAATCGTTCCACTTCGGCCCTAGTCGGGTCCTAACGCCACCTGGGGTCCGCACTGGAATTAGTGGACTTAAGACATTGCAGCCGATTATTGTTTTGGTTAGACAAAAATTGAGTTTATCAGTTTAGAGTGATAACAAAAGCGGGCGTGGGCCTATTATTTCATTACGGTTCCTGAAAAGTGGGCCTCGGACGGGGGCATAACGATATATGATTCCCCAAACTTTTGAAAGTGGGGGGACAGATCTCTCCTCCACCTGTTGATCCCATGATTCTCTCCTACTTTAAGTGGCACATTCAGGCGTGTCCCAAGTAGTTCAGTTGTTTAGCAGGCATTTCAGGGATACTTGTCGGAAACTATTCTGAAGTGCTCGGATCGAGAGGCGAAACTCCCTTGCAAGATGAATGTCTATATATCATCAACATTATGACCTGTGAACGCTGTAAACTGCGCAAGAGTTTAGATGCAGGCTGCGTCCATCGGGGTTCGCAGCCACGTTTTCAGACGTCGGAGGCTGAAAAAGCTCCGCACACTCACGCCTGTTACGGGGCACACAGCATTAATTGCAGCAAAATTTTCACAACCAGGGAACAGAGCCCTGACGTCGGCGGACATACCACGGTAGGCACTCACAAGCCGCCGTCAAAGTCTTCTCCTCAGAAAGACATAAATTTGTCAAAAAAATTCCTTACAAATTTTTCAGGACTGTTGGCTCAATATGGGGGGGATGATTACATAGGGCATCCCCCCGGACCAAATATTGGGGAGGATACATTCCCCCCCATCCCCCCACACCCCAACAGGGATCGAAGCATCTGGCAACAGGTCCTTCAGCACATTTGCAGGGCGTAATTTAACCAAATTTCAAAGCTTTGGTTGTGTATTGTTTATTCACAGAAGATGCTAATCAACCAGTGGATGATTAGCAAAACATGTTCATTCGACTAGCTATCTCTGATGAAAAAGGTGCGTACTGTAAGATAAGGAACTCACCAACAGAGATCCAACCACCTCAGGAGGCAGCAGTTTCACCCTATTCGAATGGCATATTTCATGGAAATGGAAGGTCGTGACATCGGCTCTTCGTGAACTGACCGGACTCAGCTGGCAGGTGAATGTCTCTCAGATTCGAGTCGTTCCTGCTCATTATTTCGGGCCTTGATGCCGTATTCCGTCCTATAGAGGAAGAGGGAAAATTAATCATTAACCTTGTTCGAGAGACATGGACTATCTATTTCATTGGGGCCAACAGGCAGACAGAAAGCTGGAGGAACAGATAATGAGCAGTTATTGCAGCAATACCATCCTCGCTAGCTGGTCCAGGACTCTACTCAGACTCAAATCTACCTGTCTACATACGCCAAACATTGCCACATTTTTTTGCCAGTTTTTGCCAATAGGAAGGGTTGTTGTGCTAAGGTACATGTACAGCCTCCCTCTTTTGTTAGTTCAAAGTTTGTCTCCCTGTCCCTATCTTCCAATCGACCACTTGCAAAAATTATTGCCTAAATAAGTACACTGTATAGGCAGGCGGTACACAGGGACAATGCAACCCCATGCCATACCATTCATGCCACCCCATGCCAGTACCATATGCAATACAGCTGCTGCACAGCAAGCATAATTGAATGGGCCTAGGGGTTTCCGGAATTCATTCGCAGATTTAGTTAGACTTTTTTTTAGCATGCCATCATTTATTTGTTACAATGCCGAAAAACATGGCGACAAATCCAATTGAACTGCAAGCATTGCTCACTACAGTATCAATTCTCTACTCAATAGCATGACCGGCAAGTTAAAAGCCTCTGGTTAAAACTGTGGAAAAAAACCAAATCTACAACCTGCAGTCTGTAGCCCTGCCAGGCTGCTACGACCGACATTGAGTACGTGGACTGACAATTTCCCATGGGTCGCCTGATTATTCCAAGCCGAGATCTCAGATGGATGGTAGTCACTACCAATAATTATTAAGGTAGCACCCAAAGTCCGGAAGTTAGCACCCGAAATGAGTTTGAGGAGGGCGATTTTTCTCTGGACCAATATAGCACCAAAAATTGAAAAGGTATTTCGGACCCTGCTCCCAGGGTACTTGAGGAGAAAGGGTAATGGTGAGCATCAAGTGGATTGATTTGGGACCGCCAGCCTAGCCTGACTGGCACAAGGCTTCTGCAGGCTGCGACCGGACACGTTATACGACTTTGGTGGGGTTCCGCGGCAGCAGGTTACCACAAGAGGTGGCGGGATGCGTCAAGTTAGTCGGAGGCTGTAAAGCTCAAGTGTGGATACAGCAAAGCCTCAGAGTCAGAGGCAAGTTCGGTCAGTGGAATGCCCATTACTTATCTTGTCCGAGCAATAAACTTGGCCTCCATTACAGCGCTATGGAATTAAGATTAGGAAATATGGAATTAGGAACTACAAACAGATCAATATACCACACTATCTCGGATGACGACTCTGGTGGCTTGGATGTGGTGGCTCGGTGATGATGGCTTGGGGTGCTCTGTTACTCTTCCAATTTCCCATTTAGAGTTCCGATTTCCGATTCGCGCTCTCAATTTTGGGCAGGGGGCGGAGAAACTATGGTGTTAATCCCCCCCCCCCTCCCCTTCAATGATCCAGGCATGCATTCCCCAAAATAATTGAATGAAATGAGGGTAAGCAACGAAGGTACAGTATGGTCATACACAAAGGACATAACACATAACACAATGATGCTGCCGGATGGCCGCCCTCACCAAAAATGATGGAATGCAACTGCGGCATTCCGAACGCTGCACAGAACCAATGGCTAGAGTTGAGTCTACTTCTGATACTTATTGTTTATAACAGAGTGGTTTGCCAGCTGACGTGTGCTTATGATTGATGAAAGCACTATGCAACGTGAAAAAACAATTGGGCAGGGGATCGTAAATCTGTAGACGGCTCACGTGATGGACGTTTTGGGCGGAGCGGGGCAAACACATTTGAGACCCATCTCGATCTTTTTATTCAAAGGCCCAAAAAAATGCACACTTTTCCACGACAGTGATGTTCAAGCAAATCCTCGATGAGGGCAACCTCTACTACTTGGAGGGTCTCTATGAGCAGCGGAATACCTCTAAAAAATAGAGGTTGGTAGGAATGAAGGCAAACGATGAAATTGTAAGGAATAAACATTGATTCAGTTCTGGAAAGTTATTGCAATTCCGTGATGTTGCTCACGGTCATAAGGCCGGGAAGGGCCGGTTCCTGCCACCTGGGGTCTGCAAACGTTTTCTCGGCGTGCTACTCGCAACCGATTGTGGCGCTCGGCTGGACGGTGCTAACCACATCCGTCCCACAAATAATTTTAATACAAATCGCCGTCCTGTATTGACCGCGAATGTCTTCAGTGTATGCAAAAGTGCGGTGGATTATGTTTCAAATACGGGGACATGTAGGCCATGGATGGGCTGATGGACACATGTAACTTGCGAAGGGCTAGTATGGAATGAAGTGAAAGAGGATGCATGATAGATATGATTCCTTGTATCATCTAGACTCCGAATATGAAATTAACTTTCCTATAGATCGATGAAGTTTATCATTAAATTAGAATTTGCGGACATTCGATACATATTTCAGACCGTTTGAATGCAGCTCGAAACATCCGGCAAGTGTATTTCGGCCATCTGAATGTTAATAAAATTCATAAATGTTTAAGTACGTACGCGCCAACCAATCGTGGCGCTCCCGCTTAGATAGTGTCCGTACAAGTTACTCCCCAAACCTGGAAACAAACAATCTACGACCACTGAGTTATGCACGTGTAGTCTGTCGTATGACAGATCTTTGAAATGTTCTTTGGTAAGCATTATAAACTATGTGTTCGCATCGGACATTTGTTTTCCACGTGTATAGTAAAGAACAGTTCTTCGAGTAGAGTCCGTGGGATTTTAAAATGTTAACTTCACTAGATGTTTGAACTTTGCTGAGATCGTTTTTTTGTGGGGGGGGGGGGGGGGTCGATAGCTTTGTGGTTGTTCCGACCGATGTCAAAGTGAGGGGGGGGGGACCGGGGTGTAACAGTGGAGATGTTCCGGGTGTCCGGTCCATTCCAATGAAATTGGCGAAACAATAAAGGTGTCCAGGCCATCCAATGAAATGGCGAACATAAGTGTGAGGGAAGCGGGAAACAACGACGGATGCTGATAACGGTCGTTTTAAATATCTTGAATATTGACCTTTTTGACATCCTGGTTAACTAGTGGTCCAATCGTTTGTATGTATGTATGTATGTATGTATGTATGATGTAGTTATGTTGATGTTGTATGTATGTATGTATGTATTGTATGCGTCGCCTGAATTGTGAACACAGTACTCGAACCAACCTTGATGGATGACACTCCCACTCGGTATGGGGATTTCCAATAATGGGTCATGATTCATGTTGTTTTCGGGTCAGGTAAGGTCACCTGAGGTCAACAGGTATAAGTATGCATAGTGTGAAAAACGGTAATCCAAGAAAGTGCTCCCCCAGTTCGATCAAGCCGAAATTGGTATGCACCTTTCAATTGCGAGAGTATGAGTAAAATTGATATTTGGTAAATTTTGGCTTGTGAAACGGCAACTTCAACCCAATGGATAGATCAAGCTCGATGGTTATGTGAGTCCCATGAAGTTCATAAACCGATGGTTCTGGGGTCAGGGCAAAGTTCATTTGAGGAGCAACATAGGAACGTCTGGAGAACCTGTGAACAAGATAGTAGGTATAAAATTGCTTGGTATGATCACACTGAAGTAATATGCAGTTTTTCTATGGGGGGGGTTGGACGGGCGGGGGCAAGGAGGGGCGGGGGGTTATTTGTTTTTTGAGTTTTTTTACAACAACCCTCGCGTTTTCGTTGTAGATGGGGGGTATGCTTGAGAAAATAGGAAATGTGAAAATTGGAATATTGGCCTAATTTCAAGTTGTGAACACGATAACTGCCCCATTGTATGGATTCGAGCTCAGACTTGAGATGTGAGTTTCCCTTATGAAAGAGTGCAAGAGCCCAATTGTTTCGGGTCAAAATCAAAGTCAATGTCTGTAAAATATTATGAACACGATACGTTTGAACGCTCGTCGTGGCCCGTGGAATTTGATATGCAGTTTTCTAAGTGGAGTACAAAATCACTATTTTAGTGGTGTAGATTGAAAAATGGGGAGAGTGGGGGTGGATTAGTTAAATTAGCTGTGAACCGATAACTTGCCCCACTGGATGGATCTAGCCTCATACTTGGTAAAGTACATGACCCTATTTATTGGGATCCGTCTAAGCCTCCTGGGGTCGGTATCAAAGGTCAAGTCTGAAAAACCTTGTGAAACAACAGAAATCCAGAATGCTTGGTACGGTCAAGTGACTTTGTATTGGCAGCTTGCTTGTGGTGAGTACAAGCACCTATTGTTTAGTATATAGTGGGGTAGTTCGAGTGAAAAAAAAATCTTCAAAATGGGATATTCTGCCCAACTTTTGCGTGTGAACCAAAATAATTTGATCCCACTTGGACGGATCAAGCTCATACGTGGCATGTGGGTGGACCACATATTGAGTCATGGTCCCTATTGTTTTGCGATCAGGGCAAAGGGTTCCGTACACAATTCTTTCCAGTTCGCTGCACAATGCGCTAGCTTTCATCGACCTTAATGTTCGGCCACTAAAATCAACCGAGTGTCGCTGTTTATTTTCAATTACGCAGGCCGATCGGTTTTTCTAGAATTCCTTAAATTCGTTCAATCCGTGTCATAATTCAGCAAGGAAGGTACGAAAACGCATTTCATGAAGTAATTAAGTATGTTCTTATCAAACTATTCGGTCAAAATTGAATGAAATCATTAGAACATCTGCTCACGAATTGAATAGCTAATTGGATAATTCCACGGATTGATTGGGCGAAACAACGGCCCACTAGCTAGCGTACTGTGGGAAAATAAAATTGCCAACCCGAACACCGGACAATCTCCACTGTCACAGCGGCCCAGCGAGGGAGGGAGGGGATTTTTGTTGTGGAATTGTAGAGGGGGGGTCGAGTGTGAGTGTATTCTAGCTGGGTCTACAACAATGAACCTCCCTTCCCGGTCCTTTACACTACAGGTTACTCGCCAAGAGGGCATCCATAAATGGTCTATTCATGCTGTCCGTCAAACCAGGGGCGTATATACATACAATTCCAAGGGGGGTTGAATAATTTTGAGACGACAAGACTTTCGTGCGACCGATTCTATTATCGGTTTTGTACCAGAGGCGGCGGCATGCGGTCGAGGAGGGTGCTCTGGGTCCCCGACGGGGTGACCAATCGTTTCCTTAGTGATCTTTGTTGATAGACTGATCTGGGGGGGGGGGGGGTTCAAGGGGGAGGGGGTTCCCCGTCACCCTTTGGGAAATTTCGCGAACCTGGAACCCCTTCAGACGCAAAAATGGTGCTAATCCTAGTACGATATTCTAGCATGAATTACCTTAAAAATAGTCATTTTTCTGCGAACATTTTTTCTTGACTACGCAATTGTGTGTTAAGATAATGTGCATCAAAACGGTCTGTAACCTAGCGACATGAATAAACTTGCACTCATATTTGGTTCATATAGATTACTAGATTGCTGTACGCTGGATATGAGTATTGACACGTGATTTTTCAAGTGCTTGAACCTAAATTACAACTGATGACTGGTACGTACATGGAAGACTGCGGAGAATTGGCATTCTTATCATGGTCTGGCATACCCAGACTGATACCGATATTGAATAATTGTCCGATGGGGCTGAACTTGGCACACATGTCCAATAGTTAATTCAATTTCCTGCCACACCTCGGACGTGCGCAACGCACCTATTTTAAGCTGCGGGAGAGCCAGATCTACAAGTCATCATGTCTCCCCGTCCGTTCGTTCGTCGTTCGTGCGTCCGTTCGTTCGCTCTGTTCGTCACGTTACATTCATAACTTCTAAACCATACATGCAATAAGGTTAAACTTGGTGGGTGATGAAGCTTGCTACTGGCTAGACTGAGATAAGTTTGTTCCGATAGTGGTATGAGATTTTAATTAAATCCAATTAATTAATTACCCCAATTTTCCAACTTATCTCCGACATACATAGCGGTGACCCCGATCAAACACTGATGAGGCGACCAAACTAAGGCAGGTCTGCCCACCGATCAATTGCATCCAAGTCAATGCATCTGTGGGATCACGCTCACAAGCCATTGTCAATAGGTCCCGTAGTCGTTCTTGGCCCAGACAGAAAAGTAAGAAACGTTGTCAAGTTTAAGTTAGAGAAAACTTCTCTCATCGATGCCGAGTTATTGGTCAGTCATCATCAGGCAGAGGCCACCTCTAGTGAGAAATACTAGGTCATGGCGTAAATCAATTAATTGTTAACCTAATTAATTGGTCGCCCAGAGGACCGACTTCTGATTTTCACAGGGGGTGTCACCCCCACCCCCATATTTACGCCCCGCGTCAAAACACTTGTTGTTGAATTTAAGTACATGGACCGAAGATATCCATCAGTTTTGAAGTAGGGGGAGTGGGGATTAGTTGGAACGCGGGGGTAAGTTGAAACATAATTTTCTCCTGGATGCAAAATAATGGTCCAGCCAAAGTTACCACTGGGGTAGCCTGTGACTAACACTCATCCACCATATTACTTTCCGACTGGCTAACCAAAATAGGCAGAATGAGGGAGAGAGTTTTTTTTTCCGCAACTGAGGAATTTCTCACGAAATTAAAAACGATGGCTTTTTTCACAGAGGGAAATAATCGAATCAAATATCCTGGTCTGAGGTTGTTCACGGCCTAAGTGACGTAAGGCTGTTGAAGTTTGACGCTTTGAAGGCTTGAAGCTGAAGCTTATTGAACAATATTCAGCTGGTTCCATCTGTGTTAATGAGCATCCAAGGTCAAAAATGGCCAGGGGTTAGTTGGAACATTTGCTGTGGGGATAGTTGGAACAGAGGCCCTACTGTCTGCATAATGCA
This sequence comes from Sclerodactyla briareus, assembly GCA_026419785.1. Lineage (NCBI taxonomy): Eukaryota > Metazoa > Echinodermata > Holothuroidea > Dendrochirotida > Sclerodactylidae > Sclerodactyla > Sclerodactyla briareus. The sequence continues at coordinate 14,986 of JAODTK010005275.1, read as the reverse complement.
TTGCACTTAATTTGCTCAGATTACAACTATACTCTAAACCAGGTTGAAAACACTTCTCATGTTAGTCTGCAAACATAGCAGAGAATAAAAATTTCTGAGTATTCAATGGTGACCTATTTTACTGCTTCTTTGTTGAGCATTTCCTCCAGAATCACGGCAAAAAAATAATTATTCACACCATTTCAGTCATTTATAGCCTTATTATTAAGTCTGGTTTTTAGTCCTCGACGAAGTCAGAAGAAGATAGGTAGTCATGTCGTGTGTGTGGTGTGTGTGGGGTGTGGGTGTGTGACGCCCAGCTTGTAACACGAAAATTGATCAGGTCTGAGTGATCAGGATCATATTGTTGTGTGTGTCCCCATTGATGGGTACATGCACCCTATTGTTGGGGTTCATGGTCAGAGGTATCTGAGGTCATCCAGAGGTCAAGTCTGAAAACCATTTTAACACGATAAGTCCAGAATAGTTGGTAGATCCAAGTTGAAATTTGTGTATAGCTTTCTTATGGGGAGTACATGAACCGCATAGTTTTGTGGTTCAAGGTCACGGGTGAATTGTGTCAAAAATAGAAAATTGTGAAACAGTCGGACATTTTGGCTAATTTGCTTGTAAGCACGATAAATGGACCCCACCGAGATGGATGAAGTCATAATTGGTAGTGTGTTACTCATGATGAGTACATGAACCCTATGATTGGGTAAGGTCAGAAGGGTCAGAGGTCATCTGAGATCAAAGAGGTCAAAGTCTGGAAAACCTTGAATTAGTGGGGACATGCACCCTTGGTTCGGGTTCAGGTCAGAGGTTATCTGAGTAATCAGAGGTCCAAAGTCTGAAAACATTTTAAAACACGATAAGTCCAGAATAGTGGTACGATCAAGTTGAAATTTAGTGTATAGCTTTCTTTGGTGAGTACATGAACCCCTATTGTTTTTTTGGTTCAGGTCCAGGGTGAATTTTGGTCAAAAATAGAAAAATGGTGAAAGTCGACATTTGGGCTAATTTGCTTGGAGCCACGATAAATGCAGACCCCCACAGGATGGATGAAGCTCATAATTGGTATGTGTGTGCCTCATGATGAGTACATGAACCCCTATTGATTTGGGGTCAGGTAAGAAGGTCAGAGGTCATCTGAGATCACCAGAGGTTTAAAGTCTGGAAACCTTGAAATTAGTGTGTAGCTTCCTTATCACGAATACAGGAACCCTGGTGGTTGGTTGGGAAAAAAGAGTGAATTTGTCAGACGTTATGTTGCCCATAATGAGCTGGCTACAACCTCCCATTGTTCCCTGTGTTCAGTGGTTCTTAGGTGGCAGAAAAGAGTAAAGGAATCACTAAAGGCCTTTCAGTGTTCTGGTAATATCATTTGTTTATTTAAAAAGAATATACGAAGGTAACATTTTGTAGATTATTGGCATTTGAAGTTCCATTTATTTACGAGAAGCTGGAGGCAATGTTTCAACTAACCTCACCCCATGTTCCAACTAAGCCCTATAGGCGAGGTTAGGGAACGCCTACACCGACATTTTCTAATGAACTATCTCCAAACATGCATGAGACATGGGCGTCGATCCTGGGGGGGACAGGGGGACACGTCCCCCACTTTTCGAAGTGGGGGGCACCATATCAATGTACCCCCCTTTTTGATCCCGATGAAGACGGAAAGTACAGTCCGTTTACAACGTATCCGTAAGTGGCTGTGTGGCTGAAAAATATGAGAAACAGCTCACAAAGACCACAGTGACCATTATTACGAAACCCGAATTGTCCAAAATTCCGCGCGATGCGCGCGCAGACCACCTGTAACCGAGGTAAACTATTGCGTCTAATGTTCGTGAGCGATGCATTTGGAGATATTCTGGCGATATGAAGCATTTATGCAAGTTTTCCACTCAGAAACTAAGTGAGACTATTTAATTGTTGTTTTTAAGCAAAGGATTCACAATAAAAAGTCATGATTAGAACCGAACACGGGCGGGCGTTGACATACGAGGCGGATGAGGGTCAGACTGCCCAAAACACATTATGGAAGTAAAAGCAAGTTTGCAGATCGAGGAACAACCGCTTCGGCAAAGAATAGGCACAATTTCAGGCATACAAACCGCCAAAGTGGACAAGGCCCTCAATGTAGCAGATTGCGATTTCATCTTTGTCGAAAGCCCGAGGATTGAGCAAACAATTGTAATCTTGTCAAGTTGGAACGTTGTGATTATCGATGTTCCAAGAAAATGCAAAAACTCGTCCGTTTCGTATCCTGATGGTTGTTTGCGGCTGTCAGTATTGTAGACCGCGTGCACGATAGCTATGAGATTCCGTGAACATATTCTTGAGTGCAATTTTGTATTCTGGGACTACATTTACAAAGTGCTTCCTAGAATCGGCATTTCTAGCTTGCTGAAGGCATCGAATAGGACGATGCACTCCAGTGTGAACAATATATATCTTGCTAACTCAATTTCAACAAAAACAGTCCGTGACCAGATCCGACTCCGAGACACCAAAATGTGGAGAGCGTCGAGATATTCCCTACATAGTAATGCTCCTATATAGGAATGATATGTTATGTTACAAAAACCGGGCAGAAATGTATAATTCTAGCAAAGATGAGGAACATTTTTTAACTCATGACATACCAGGAAAAACGTGCGAAATTAACCAACCTTGCGACTTGTTGTGTGTTCTACCTTCAAAAATTGCCAACAAAATTCGAAAAACTTTATGATTTCATGAATTTGCACCTTAAAGCCAAAACTTTTCAAATGGGACGGGTAAACCGACTGCTGAGAACCCTCTCACGGGCCCTAATAAATGTTAGCCCATCGCCTAGTCAGCAATGTCTTTACGTCATGATGCCGACAGAGTGAAAATAATCTAGACCTCAGTGACGAATTCTAAGTTTTCTTTTCTTTTGCAAAATGAATCACATGGCCTTACTAATTCCGCAGGCGCGAAAATACTTCACCCAATAAATCAATTTAAGCTACGCCCCAGTCTGAGCAGAGTAACTAGGCTACATAGTTTTTCAAAATTTCATTAATTGTAAATCCGACCTGCTTTGACTTAACAAAATGCGTAGCCCTTTGAAGAGCGCAAATATTCTGAGAGGAAAAAATTCGGGCAAAAAATTGACAATAGTCGGGGAAATCTGGACAGAAAAGGCAAATAAGTGAAGGAAATGCCCAAAATGTCTGCTGTCTGCTGAATTTTCAATCCAAAAAAAAAACGCCCGAAAAACATGCAAAACATTTTCGCGCGCTTCGCGCGCGGGGGCTTTTCTATCAGTCATCGTTTAGGCAAAAACACGCTGCAAAAAATCAGAAGGTCTCGACGCATAGGGCAGCTCATCAGCACTTTTTCTCCATCGAATTTATTCTTCTGTAAGTACGCATACGAATGCATGGACCAAGTGTCACTGATGATCAAAAAGCTTGCACTTGCATTCCATTGGCTTTGCGTAATAGTTAAAGGCGCAATTCTCCTGGCTAAAAGTTGAGGGTCCCAGGGGGTCAAGAGAGAAAACACACAATGTACGGAGACTTCCAAAAAGTGGGGGTCACGGCCCCCACAAAGACTGCGCCCCTTGGATTGGGAATAGTCCTGGCAGATACACCGTATATTGCTTAATTGGCAAAACATTTATTCACTCATTTTTCAAACCCCAAGTTGGATATTGTAAATTATGCCCAATAGTTAAGATGGTTCAAGTATATATCGGGGGGATTTTTTTGCGACAGAACCAACTTAGGCAAATCAGTCATAGTATTCGAGACTGGGTCGGGCCGGGTTAAGGATAAATTTGGAGTGAAAACACGATCGAAAATTACCCAATACTCGGAGAAATAAGCAGTTTTTAACTGTTAACTGTTACTGCAGATGAAGTGCGTGTAATGAAATTTTAAAACTCAACGTATCAAAGGCAGGCCGGCCCAGATGGATTGCTGAACCTCGTGTCTCAAAACTTTGTTCCAATCAATTGTGTAAATATTGCAATTTTTCAAAATGTCATTTAATACCAGACAGTACGACACTTTGCAAGCAGTCAGTATAATTCCGATCCCAAGAAAAACACCATTACTTGCATGAATGACCTCGACCCGTTGCTCTGACCTCAGTAGCCAATGAAAACTTGCGAAACGTCTGTCCTGAGGCATTAAAACCACGTTAGGTTGATAAGTTTTTAGACCCATGCAATTTGGTATAGGCCGAATCGCAGTACGGAAGATGCAATTTTTATATCGTTTAGAGTCATTGTACTCTCACTTGGAGCACACCAACTTAGGCAACTCGCCGTGTACTATTCTTCGACTTTTCGGCCTGCCTTTTATTACAATACCAAGCCAAATCCTTGCAGAGAACTCTTGGAAATGTGCAAACGATTTTATAATTGCATTTCGTAACTATCTTAAAAAGGCCCCAGTATGTGCCATGAGGTCAGCCGGGTTGTAAATCTGACGTAATGTTTTTTCAAATCGGGAAGCCCCCACCGGGAAACTGTATTGGCCCATGCTGTCACTCTCTATCAGCCATGCCCAGATCATCTGCCGAGAACGCTCTCATGTTAAATTTGCAGACGACACTGCCTTGATCGGGTTGATATCGAAGAAATGATGCCACCGCAGTATATTCACGCAAATTAGAAGATTTTGAGCGATATTGTAAGGATAATTTCCTGGTTTTAAATGTTGACAAACGAAAGAAAAATGGTAATAGATTTCCGTAAGTATGGGGCTACTCCTAGTTGTCGTATCAAGACTGTGATGTTGAGCGAGTGAAACAATACATACCGGGGTAGAAACTGGATAACGCTTGTAGTGGCCAACCATGTTGATGCCAACACTAAGAAATTGAACCTGAATGCACTGTTGCGTACAATGAAAAGTTCAACATGATGACGTATTCTGACTCTGTGTTTATACGTCTACTATCGGGGGGGTATGGAGATAACAATTTGATTCTTTGGGCGGGGAATGTGAAGAAGGAAGATCAGAACCATATTGATTCATTCATCCGACAGGCTAGTCGCATGAATTGGCCCAGCACCCACATACTCTTCAGTTATATCGTCTACTCAAACAGAAGTTAGACGCGATTGGATGATGCGGACCACCAAATGCATGACCATTTAAGAGGCGTTTTCCTCGGAGCGGGAGGATGAGGATACCGACAGCCAAAACAAACGTCAAGTTCCCTCCTCATTCGTCCACAGGGCATAAGAATATACAAGCAATAATTAGAATCGTAGTGTCTTGACATTCGTGCAACAGCATTTTGCCCCCCCCCCAAACAATTTTTTCGCAACCTTGCCATTGTTAAAGCTGTACAAGGTCATCGTTTAAGTGTGTATTATTTCTTCTTGTGTTGCATTTTAATGTTTATCCATCTATTATGTATTATGAGCGTTTAATTACCCTGGCGGGTGTAATAAAGTGAATCTTATCTTATCTTAATGGAAAATTTGGGCCAAAGCAAAAATGGAAAAGTTTTAATTCTGGATTTGGTGCCGAATTTCGGCGCATCATACTTGATATAGTTGTGCATATAAAACTGCAAGAATCACTAAACTCCTTTAGTCTGGGTTAAGTTGTTCTGCCCCATTTTACTGAAACCTTGAACGTGTCCGTGCACTGGTCATTTATTATAGTGGGTGTGCGGTGGTTCACAGTGATAATCGTAATTTGATGATCGTCTAAACTGATTTTCAATTTTTATACACCGACAAGAATCGCGTTGGAATTGTCTTCGTAAGTCCACTAATTCCAGGTGCGGACACCGATGAAGATCTGGACCAAACTAGGGCGAAGTCGAAGGATTACACATGATTCATATTTCCGAGTGCTCGAATTCCTAAATCGAATGGCCAGAAGTGCATAAATTTGCAATGGGGTTGTTTTACCCGGCGTTGTGAATATGCGGGAGTGTCAAGTGCTTCGATAATCATTTTGGGGCACTCGAATATTTTAGAAGCCTTGGGGGCGACTGTCCCCCCCCCATCCAATGTGTCTGAGATAATAAATAAAAAAAATCGGCGAAAAATCGCTGGGAATTGGAAAGGAAGAGGCCAAGTGAAAAAAATGCCTGATATTTTCTGCTGACTTTTCGATAAAATGCCGGAAAAAACATGCAAACAATTCGCTGGCAGTCTTCGATGACTTAATGACTGACGAAATGCGGCCAAATATTTAATGCTCCCAATTGGAAGGTCCCGTACGCCTATGGTTTTCCACTTCGATCCCACCAGGGACCGTGGGGAGGACACTGCATCCCACGCAAACGAAGCCAGAGTAGAAAAGGTAATAAAAAATACACACATGTGTTGATATGTGTAATCATTTAGTGTGCACAATGAACAACTTTGCGCGCCTTCTCTTTACCAAATCGCACAGGTAGAGGGAGCGCTATTGAGCCTGGCAGTTGCCGTTTCCGGCGATATGGAGGGTATGAAAAGCTAAAATTTTCTTGTACGCTACCCGCCCACCAATGGTGGCGCGCCGCCTTAGATGGTCATTTGGATTCGATGTGTCCCCCCCCTCCACTTTCTCAAAATGGATCGGACGCCATGCATAGAGAAGTGCCGACATTTTTTTGGCTGCATTTGTGATACCCCAAGTAGTCTCCTTACTGCCTAACCGGGTTTCCTGAATGCATGACATGTGGGAAAAAATACAGAATTTTCATGAAAAAACGTTCAACTGACCGCTCTGCCCATGTAACACAGATACCTTCCCATGGAGTAACAAATGAACGCTTTAAAATAAGTTTACGACGGGCTCTTCAACATAGGCGTTCAAACCATAGGGCGTATCTGTGTTTACAGGGGGAGAAGAGCGGGGTCGTTGAAACGTTTTCATGACAACTGTATTTTTCCCAAATGTCATGCATTAGGGCAACCCGGTTAGGCAGTAAGGAGACTATTGGGTGTATCACAAATGCAGCCAGAAAAATTCGGCTCTATCTATGCTATGGGCGTCGTCCATTGACAAAGTGGGGAGGGGGGGGGGGGGACAGATCGAATCCAAAATGACCATCTACGAGGAGCGCCACCCATGGTTGGCGGGAAGCGTACAAAGAAAATGTAGCTTTTCATACCTCCAGATCGCCGGAAAGGCACTTGCAGACTCCATAGCACCCATCTACCCGTGTAATTGAGTAAGAGAAGGGACAAAAAGTTGTCATTTGGCATACCAAGATGATTACCGCACACACATGGTATATTTTTTATTACCTTTCTACTTGGCTCGTTTGCGGGGGATGCAGGGGTTCTGCCCAACGGTCCTGGTGGATCGAAGGGAAAAGCATAGGCGTACGGGACCATCAATTGGGGAGCAGTAAATATTTGGCCGAATTTTAGTCAGTCGAAGTCATCGAGGACTGCCAGCGAATTGTTTGCATGTTTTCTGGGCTCTTTATTGAAAAAGTCAGCCAAAAATCCAGGCATTTTTCACTTTGCCTCTTCCTTCCAATTTTCCACGAATTTTCGCCCGATTTTTTTATTTATATCTCAGGAACAAAATTGGAGAGGGGGGGGGGCAGTCTGCCCCCCAAGGCTCCTGAATTTAATCGAGTGAACAAAATGATTCGAAGATTACCATCGCAGATTCACAAACGCCGGGTCTAGAAAAACGCCATTCAAAATTGTGCACTTCTGGCCATTCGATTTAGAAATTCGAGTTCTCGGTATGAAACATGGTAATCCTTCGACTTTCGGCTATGGGGTCCAGTCTTCATTCTGGTGTCCGCACCTGGAATTAGGTGGACTCAAGACAATTGTCCAACCGATATTGTTCGGTTAGAAATAATTTGAATCGTTTAGACGATTCTCAAATTACGATTATACACTTGTGAAACCACCGCACACCCACTTAAATAAAATGACCCGGGGACGGTCACGTTCACAGGTTCAGAAAATGGGGCAGAACAAACTTAAACCCAGACTAAAGTAGTTAGTGGATTCCATTGCAGTGTTATATGCACAAACTTATATCAGTACTGAGCGCGAGGAAAATTCGGCAACCCCAAATCCATAATTAAAAAACTGTCATTTTTGCTTTGCCCAAATTTCTTCCCATTTTAAGATAAGATAGAGTCCTTTATTACCCCGCACCGGGTAATTAAATGCTGTCGTAATACGAATAGAGATAAACATTAAATGCAACACAAGACAGAAATAACTACACACGTTAAAACGATGAAACTGTAAAACTTAACAATGGCAAGGCTGCGAATGTATCAAAAAGGCTGTTGCACGAAAGGCAAGAACACTAGCGATTATAATTATGGTTGTATGGATTCTGGCCATGTGGGACGAATGAGGAGGGATGACGGTTGTTTTGGCTTGTCGGTGCCTCATCCTCCCGCTACGAGGATAATGCCTTCTGAAATGTTCATGCATTGGGTGGTCAGCATAATCCAAAGTCGCGTCTAACTTCTGTTGGAGTAGACGAGTATAAACTGAAGAGATTGGGTTGGACTGTGGCCAATTATGCGACTGCCTGTCGGATTAAGGAATCAAGACGGTGCTGATCTCTTCTCACATGTCCCGCCCCAGAATCAAAGTTATTCTTCCATACCCCACCGATATAGACGTATAAAACATAGTCAAATACGATCATCAATTTGAAACTTTTTCATTGTACGCAAACAGTGAATTCTAGAGTTCAATTTCTTTAGTGTGGCATCAACCTGGCTATGCAAAGACATGCAGTTATCCAGTTATACACCCAGGATGTATATTGTTTCACTTCGCTCAACATCACAGTCCTTGATACGGACAGAACTAGGAGTAGCCCCATACTTCCGGAAATCGATTACCAGTTCTTCGTTTTCTCAACATTTAAAACCAGGAAAATTAATCCGTAAAATATCGCTCAAAAATCTCTAATTTGGGTGATATACTTGCGTGTCATCATTCTCGATATCAACCCGATCAAGGCAGTGTCGTCTGCAAATTTAACAAGAGAGCAGTTCTCGGAAGATGATCTGGCATATGCTGTATAGAGATGTGACAGAAATGGGGCCATACAGTTCCCTGGGGGGCTCCCGGTATTGAAAAAGATTACGTCAGATTTACACCCGATGAACCTCATGGAAAATACTGGGGCCTGTTTGTAAGATAGTTAAGAATCCAATTAATAAAATCGTATTGGCTACATTTCCAGGAGTTGATGGCTAAGGATATGGGGATGTTGTATTGTATTAAAGGCAGACGAAAAGTCGAGAATAGTACACGGCTGATTTGCCTAAGTGGTGTGCTCAAGTGAGAGTTACAAGACTCCTAAACGATATAAAATTGCATCTTCTTCCGTAATGCGATTCGGCCTATAGCCAAATTGCAGGGTCTTAAAACTTATCAACCAGTGATTTCAAGTGCCTAGACCAGGCGTTGCAAGTTTTCATTGCTATGAGGTCAGAGCAACGGGTGTCGAGGTCATTATGCAAGAATGGTGTTTTTCTTGGCGGATAGCGAATTATACGTGACTCTTTCCAAAGTGTCGGTACTGTCTGAGTATTAAATGACCATGTTAAAATAACTGCAATTATATTACACAATTGAGTGTGAACACAGTTTGGAAACACGAGGTGAGGGTACGGTAGCAATCCATATGTGGCCCGGCATGGCCTTTGATACCGTTAGTTTTACAAATTATTACGCACTTCATTGCAGTAACAGTTAACAGTTAAAAACTGCTCAGTTCCTCCGAATTTGGGATTTCGATCGTGTTTTCACTATCAAATCTATCCTGCAACCCGGCCCGACCCAGTAGCGGATATTATGACTGATTGCCTAAGTGGTTCTTAAGCATCCGATGATATTACTTTACCATGCTTACTATATTGGGGCATAGATTTTACATATCCCTAACTTGGGTTGTGAAAAAGGAGTGAAAATAAATGTTTGGCCAATTAGATTAGCAATATACGGTGTATCGGCCAGGGAAGATTTCCCAATCCAAGGGCGCAAGGGTCTTGGTGGGTCGTGACCCCAACTTTTGGGAGTCCTCCGTACATACGTGTTTTTACTCTTGACCACCTGGGACCCTCACTTTCAGCCAGGAGGAATTGCCCACTTGACTATTACGCAAAAGCCAATTGTGGTAATGCCAGTGCCAAGCTTGTTTGAGCATCAGTGAACAAACTTGGTCCTCATGCATTCGTAGGCGACACTGCGAATATAAATTCGATAGGAGGAAAAAAAAGTGCTGATGAGCTGGCCTAGGCGTACGAGACCCTTCTGATTTTTGCCAGGAATATGTGTGACTCTAAACCATTGAGACTGATAGAAAGACGCCCCGCGCGCGAAGATGCGCGAAAATTTTGCAGTTTTTCGGGCGTTTGATTGAAAAGCAGGCAAGTCAGCAGACATTTGGGGCATTTCCTTCACTTTGCCTTTTCTGTCCAGATTTCCCCGCAATATTGTCAATTTTTGACCGAATTTGAATCTCAGAGATAACTTTGCGTCTTCAAAGGGCCCCTACGCAATTTGTAAGTCAAAGCAGTTCGGATTTACCAATAATGAATTTGAACAAACTATGTAGCATAGTTACTCGTCCCGAATGGGGCGTTAGCTCAAAAGTGATTTATGGGTGAAGGTTATTTTCGCCCTGCGGATTAGTAAGGGCCACATGTGATTTCATGTTGCAGAAGAAAGAAAGGAAAACATTAGATCCCGTCACTGAGGTCTAGCTTTATGTTTCACTCTGTCGGCAGCAGTGACTAAGACTTCTGATAGGCGAGGGGCTAACATGTATTAGGGCCCTGTGAGAGGGTTCAGCAGTCAGGGTTTACCCGTCCCCATTTGAAAAGTTGTGGCTTGAGGTTGAAAATTCATGCAAATCACAAAAGTTGTTCGAATTTTGTTGCAATTTTTGAAGGTAGAACACCACAAAAGTCGCAAGGGTTAATTTCGCACGGTTTCTTGTATGTCTATGTTAAAAAAAACGGTCTCATCTTTGCTAGAATGATACATTTCTTGCCCGGGTTTGTTAACATAACATATTCCTTCCTATATAGGCATACAATGTAGGGAATATCTCACGCCGTCCACAATTGTTTGTTGGCTCGATTGGATCAGGGGCCACGGACGTTTTGTTGAAATGAAGTGCAAGTTATATAGTGGTCAAATGGCGTGCATGTTATCGATGCCTTCAGAGGCTAGAAATGACGCTGTCAGGAAAGCAATTGTAAAAATTAGTCCCAGAATTACAAATTGCACTCAAGGAAATATTTTGCACGGAATCTCATAGCTATCGTGCACGTGGTTTAACAAGACTGACAGCGAAAAAACCACAGGATACCGTAACGGACGAAGTTTTTGCATATTCTTGACATCGGATAAAGATCACAACGTTCCAAATGACAAGAGGCAAATTTTTGCTCAATAAATCGGGCTTTCGACAGAAAATCGGGCAATCTGCTGACATTGAGGGCCATTTATCCACTGTGGCCGGATTTGTATGCCGGAATTGTGCCTATTCTTGCCCCCGAAGCAGCGGTTTTTCCTCGATCTGCAAACTTGCTTTCTTACATAATGTGTTGGAGCAGTCTGCTCCTATCCGCCTCGTAGTCAACGCGCTTTCGTGGTATAATAAATGGGACATTTATTGTGAATCTACCTTTGCTTAAAAACAACAATTAGAATAGTCTCACTTATTTTCTGAGTGAGAAGTGGAAACTGATTTAAAGGCTTCATATCGCCAGAATATGCCTTCAAAAGGCATCGCTCACGGACACTATAGAGCAATAGGTTACCCGGTACAGTGTTGCGCGCGCACGCGCGGACATTTGGGACATCGGGTTCGTAAATAATGGTCCTGTGGTCTTGGGAGGCTGCTTTCTCAATATTTTTCCAGCCCCACCACTTAAACGGATACGTGTGTGTAAAACGGACATGTACTTTTGTTATTCATTCGAGGATCAAAAAGTGGGGGGACACTTGATATGATGCCCGCCCACTTCGAAAAAGTGGGGGGGAGTGTCCCCCGTCCCCCCAAGGATCGAAGCCCATGTTCTATGCATAGCTTGGAGATGTAGTTCGTAAGAGAAATGTCGGTGTGATAGGCGTTCCATCTAACCTCGCCTATGGGGTATTGGAACATGGGGTGGGGTTAGTTGAAACATTGCCTCCGGCTTCAGGAAATAAAATGGGACACTCAGGACAATCTACAAATGTTACCTTCGTATATGCTTTTTAAAATAAATAAAATGATATTACCAGAACACTGAAAGGAGTGTGATCCTTTACTCTTTAGAAACCTAGAACCATGACACGGGACAAAGGGAGGTTGTACCAGGCTCATAGGGCAACATACAAGTCTGGACAATCACCATTTTTCCCAACAAACACAACAGGGGTTCCTGTATTCTTGAGAAGGAAGCTACACACTAATTTCAAGGTTTCCAGACTTTGACATCTGGTGATCTCCGATGACTCTGCCTTCTGACATGACCCCAAATCAATAGGTTCAGTATCATCATGAGGAACACCAAATAAAGTATGGCGTCCTCCATCCAGGTGGGGTCCATTTATCGTGCTTACCAAAGCCAAAAATTAGCAAAATGTGGACTTTTCAAATTTTACTATTTTTGACCAAAATTCACCCGTGACCTCTAACCAAAAACAATAGGGTTCATGTACTCCCCATAAGCAAGCTTACCTAAATTTATTAACTGATCGTACCACCATTCTGGACTTATCGTGTTTAAAATGTTTTCAGACTGGACCTCTGATGACTCAGAATACCTCTGACCTGAACCGAAACATAGGGTGCAATGTCCCCATCATGGGGAAACACACTAACCAATTATGAGCCGGCATCTACTCAGACCTGATCAAGTTTTCGTGTTACAAGCTGGGCGTCACACAACACACACACACACCACAACATAACACCACACACACCAACCACACACACACGGGGGGGGGGGGAAAATGATGCTAGATTCTTCTGACGTCGTCGAGGAATAAAAAACCAACTTATAAATAATAGGCTGTAAATGTATAAATGTGTAAATGAATATTTTTTTGCCGTGATTCTGGAGGAAATTCTCAACAAAGACGCAGTAAAACTAGGCGCCATTGATAATCAGAATATTTTATTCTATGCTAATGTTGGCAGAATAACATGAGAAGTGGTCTTTTCAAAATGGTTTTAGGTATAGTGCATCTGAGCAATTAGTGTGCAATGCATTAGCAGACAGTAGGGCCTTGATTCCCACTATCCCCGCTCAAAATGTTCCAACGAAACCCATGACCATTTTGACCTTGGGGATGCTCATTACAAGAATGGGAAACCAGCTGAATATTGTTTCAAAGCTTCAAAGCTTCAAAGCTTCAAAGCTTCAAAGCTTCAAAGCTTAGATACTTAAGCTGTGAACCACCTCAGACCAGGATATTTTGATTCAGATATTTTCCCTCGGTGGAAAAAAGATCGTTTTTAATTTCGGCGAAATCCTCATGTTGCTGGAAAAAAAAATCCTCCCTCATTTGCCTATGTTGGTAACCAGTTGAAAGTAATATGGTGGATGAGTGTTAGCACCGGGCTACCCCTAGTGGTAATTACTTGGTGACATTATTTTGAATCAGGAGAAAATTAGTTTCAATCCCCGCGTTCCAACTAACCCCAATCTCCCCTCTTCAAACTCGATGATATCTTCTTCTAATGTACTTCAAAATTCAACAACAAGATGTTTGACGCAGGGGACGTAAATATGGGGGGGTGTGTGACACCCCCTGTGAAAACTTCAGGAGTCGGTCTCTGGGCGACCAATTAATTAGGTGCACAATTAATGATTTATAGCCATACTAGTATTTTCTAACTAAAGAGGTGCCTCTGCTGATGATGACTGTACCAATAACTTCGACATCGAGGGAGAGAAGTTTCTCTAAGCGTAAACTAGTGAAAACGTTCTTACGTTCTGTCATGGGCCAAAGACCGACTAGGGGACCTCCCCCCCCCCCCCCCCCCCCCCCCCCCACCCCCCACCCCCCCCCCCCCACCCCCCCCCCCATATGCACGGGATTGTGAGCGGTGATCTCACAGAGGGCATTGACTTGGATGCAATTGTGGATCGGTGGGCAGAATTGCCTACGTTTGGTCGCCTCAATCAGTGTTTGATCGGGGTCACCGATATGGAGGTCGGAAGAATAAAGTTGGAATTGGGGGATATTAATTGGATTTAATTAAACTCTAATAACACTAGCGAACATAAATGTAGATAAGGATAGCCAGTCGAAAGCTTCATCACCCCACCAAGTTTCAACCTGATAGCTGTATATGGTTTAGAAGGTATGAATGAACGTGGACGAACAGCAAGGGACGAACGAACGGACGAACGAACGAACGAACGAACGAACGGAAGAGAGACATGATGGACTTGTAGAGCTGCTCTGCCAGCAGGTAAATAGGTGGGTTGCGAACGTACGAGGGGTGCAGGGAAATTGAATAAAACATATGGACATGTGTGCCAAGTTTCAGCCCCATCGGACAATTATTAAATAGCGGTATAAAGATCTGGCGGTATGCAAGACATGATAAGAAATGCCAATTCTCCTCCTCTCCTGTACGTACAGTAATCAGTATGTGAATTCAGGTTAGCTCTTCGAAAATCACGTGTTATAACTCCGATTCCAGCGTACAGGCAATCTAGTAATCTGAATATAATAACCAAATATGAGGGCACAGGTTATTCATGTCGCTAGGTTACAGACCGTTTTGATGCACATTATCTTAAACACACAGTTCGTAGCGGGAAAAAATATGTTCGCAGAAAAAATGAATTTTTAATAGGTAATTTCATGCTAGGAAACGTTAATAGGATAGCACATGTTGCGTCTGAGGGTTACAGGTTCGCAAAATTTCCCAAGGGGAGGGGGAACCCCCTCCCCTGAACCCCCCCCCCAGATCAGTATATAAACAAGATCACTAACGAAAACGAGTAGCCACCCCGTCGGGGACCAGAGCACCCTCACGACAGCATGCCGCCGCCTCCTGCG
>JAODTK010005271.1:0-12372 GCA_026419785.1 Sclerodactyla briareus | reverse complement strand
TATGTCCACATGCCAGGCATCACTTACATACACACACCTTACACAAACCACAACAATTTGGCAGGAATGCAGAGATTCCTCCGACTTCGTCGAGGAAATCCAGTCAGGGACACTGGTAAACCAGACAACCGGGTTAGTGGAGTTGTCATGTCGCCGCATGGGGGGGGGGGGATCTTTGGCCAACTTGATTAGGAGGCTGCTGGAGACTAATCAACAACAAAAGTTCAACACTCCTTGGCGTTGGTTATTGTGCGGCAGTTCGTCCTCTGCTAATAGCAGATGCATTATCTTGACTAAGGTCTATCATTTTGGGGGACCGAATATATAGTGCTGTCATCTGCAGGTGGCCCGGAGTCATGGGTAATTGCTGCGTAACACGCATTGATTCCAGAATAAAAATATGAATAGAACTGAATGTTGATGTTGCCAAAACAGAATCTATACAACTCCAATCTACCTGCAGCAATGCTTCCATGAATACATATGCATAGAGTTATAGGAGTTGAATGATATGGATGAGTATAAATGTAGAAATTAAAAGTATAAATGGTATAATAATTAGCTCACAGTGTCATTTCTAGACCCACCTTGAAATTATCACAAACACAGGAGATAAACGGTAATAACCACGGGTTGATCTCAGAAAACCAGGTAATTATAAACGGTAATAAACCGCGGGCTGACCTCAGAAAACCAGTTGTCATTCTAAATGGTTATAAACCACAGACTGATCTAAGAAAAAAATTCATTCATCTTTTGACGAAATCACAGAATTCAAATTGACTCTGAATAGATGTGCCACCTTCAAAATGTAGACTTCCAGTTGCAGCGGTCTCTCAAATGGAGGATGGGATGGAACTGAGCACTACAGGGGACAGGGGCCATGTTAGTTCAGTGGCAGGTTGCAACTTCACTGGTGTGGAGGAACCTTTGCAGAGGGAAATGGAAAAGAGCGGATTGAAAGGTACAAGTCACAAAATAAAATCGATCATCTGTTTGGCTATGAAAGAGTGTCTGTATGACTAACTCCAACCATGTCAACAGCACCTCCATTCCACCTTCTGCTTTACCTGAACCATCATAGAATTCCACAGAACAGCACAGGTTGTGAATCTGCAAATACCACTCACCAAATATAGAATCCTGCACCCACCCCTTGCACAAGATGAGTTCAGAGTTTTGTTGCCAGGAGTTGGCTTGTGCAAGGGGTGGGTGCTAGGTAGAGATTTTGTGGGTGAAAATTGAGGTGTGAAGTAGATTAACTGGAGGCTGAAACAGTGAGTAGATTAACTGGAGGGTTGAACAATGTGTCAATAAACGGGGAAAAGTAGTCATGACGAATTCCTGCAAAAAATGTCAGTACTCCACCGGGTTTTGAATTACTGTATACTACTTCCAGGAGTAATCTGCACATTAGGCATTCCAGTGGAGTGAAAATTTACATAAAATTACCTAGAATGGGAATTTAATAATGTTGGATCCTCTGACATGTATACATAAACGATATTCACAATTTTTAGTGCCAAAAATAAAATATCAACATTTTCAGCTTACCCAGCCTAATCTAGGTGAGCAATTGTGATCATGCATGTCTAATTCTATCCGTTCACAATGTATTCAAATTGCGAAGCTACACTACCTCTTACATTGACAGATCATGATTAAACTTGGTCACAGTGATTGCCACATGGAGGGTCAGCTGGGATGTTAACATTAACAATTAATGTGAACAATTTTGGTCATTTTCAATACTTAGCCCTATAGTTTGAATCAGTGTCATGAAAGTTTTGTCATATTTCGATACACTGCACTACAGGTGTTCGAGGGGGATTTTAGATCCCTATGCGATAGACACTTGTCCCCCACATATTAATTTGAAAATCATGGTATAGTTTGGTCAGTAATCATCATTTAAGCATTGAACCAATGGTACATATTTACATGAAATTTGTCACAGATCATTTTTGGGGTCCATTTTGGGCCTTTTGTACAAAGTATGCACAATGCACTCCTTCTAGAGTTAAAATCAGGTGATCACGATAGTTTAGCTTTTCTTATCGAATACTACGCTTCATACAGGGTTTTTCAGGGGATTTGAGGTCAAAGGTCATCTAGGGGTCATCAACTTCAACATTGCCAAATTTTTCATTTAATGATCATATGAGAATAAGGCTTCTTCTCCCACTGATGGAATTTGATGATCATGAGAATTGATCACTTGCATGTATTCCATTGGACCAATGTTAGCAGTACCTGGGTGTTGAGGAATTCCAGGCTGAAGGCATCTAGGGTCATTTCAGCCAGTTGGTTTGAATGGTCCAGCGGTCCTACACGTCATCATGTCCTCGCCGTCCGTCCGTTCGTCCTTCTGTTCGTCACGTTCATTCGTATCTTCTGAACCGTACATTCGATCAGGCGGAAACTTCGTGAGTGAATGAATCATGCCACTGCTAGGATGAAGGACCATTTTTGTTTGAGTATGTGATTAGATATTTTTTAATCCATTAATTACCCCAATAAAGATCTTCCATCGTAACTTCTACCAAACATGCCATCCGGTTGAAACTTGGTGGGTGGATTGCATGCCACTGGCTACTTGAGTACTTTTTTTTGCATAGTTACCGATTTTTTATTTGATCCAATAATTACCCCAATTTGTCTATCCACTGCAGCCCATTCCCATTGAATCTCTGTGAAGTGGTTTGTTGCCGTGGCTACACCAAGTTTTGTTGTACATATAAGCTAGGCATGAGTTAGGTTGGTAACTTTCGTGCTGGGCACTGATGGCAATTTGGCAATCCTAGGCTAATATGGTAGACAGTTCCAAGCCATTCCAAGGGTATGACGATGTTCAGTAACAGGTCGATTATGTGAAACAACAATGTACTGTTCCGTGTTTATGGAATTTGGAGTTCATCTAGTGGTCATTTTTATTGATCTTGCAAACTGCAATTGTACCCAGAGATTCACACTGCAGTCTGCAAATACCGTTGAGCTACTGTACCATTAATTTTCTGGTTTGCAGTGTTAACGTAACCCCGTCCATTTTAATGTTGGCACTGTGTCTGGGGCTACTTGTAATGTAAACAATGAGATATTTGCCACAAACATTTCTGAAAATCAACATCACCAGGATGGATCGCTGCAATTGCATTGTGTCTGCGTAGTAAAGGATCGGTTTGTGTTCCCACTTCATGAACCTCAGTTGGGGAGGAAACCTCTAGAAAAAAGCATACAGGGTATACAAAGAATCAATTAGGCCCTGAGTAGATCTATATATTAAGTGTTTCATGGAATGGATTCATAGTACATATGTACTGTAGGTTAGCTTCACTATGGGATATTGGTATTACTTTTGGTTGGGGGCTCACCAGGAATCACCACCAGTTGAAAAATATCTGTTTGGAAGTTGTAATTTTGCAACAAATTTTGTTGGTATGAGTAACGCTAAATGGTGGCGCTCGTAGCGAGCGACCGTGTTTGCAGTCATAGATTCGATAGAAATTCTTCGCATTTTTTATCAATCTGATTTCTATTCTGAACGTTTCAACTATGGAACATAATGTTTTATGGTTCTACTTCTCTTTAAAACTCGGTTGGAGGATATCGCCAGACGAATGCAGATTTCGCGGTATTTCATTATTTTGTACTCTTTAGCGAAGAAGTGCGGAGTATAGTCCAAGCTGTAGCCTAATAAAAAACTACGCTACGTATATGACGCACATATATCGCCACATGACTAACAACAGGCTTCAGTATGACCGGAGACTACACAGGCTTCGTTATCGCATGAAATGATTCTCACTTGGATCAACGGGGTGATGAGCACACTCAAAGAACGGTCCATGTTCGTCGACGTAGAGGTGGCGGGCTGCTTGCAGAACGAACAAGAAGAAGCAACACAAAAAGCCATCTATAACTTCCG
Organism: Sclerodactyla briareus; assembly: GCA_026419785.1. Lineage (NCBI taxonomy): Eukaryota > Metazoa > Echinodermata > Holothuroidea > Dendrochirotida > Sclerodactylidae > Sclerodactyla > Sclerodactyla briareus. The sequence continues at coordinate 8,447 of JAODTK010005271.1, read as the reverse complement.
CTTTCCGTAAGGACTATCTTCAAATGTAAACAGTCTACAAGGGAAATTTAACATCTGGTGCGGGACCGTAACCAATCTTGAGAAAGAACATTTGAGTTTTATTACCCTTCAGGAAACCAAGCTCAAAGGACCACCATTAATGAATGGAGGACAATGAAAACACCTCACCATGTTATCAAGACCAGCAATACCAAGTTATAAGTACTACATGTTCCGCAATGATCGGGAATTTGCGGAAAATGGAGGAGGACTGATTACCTATATATCGAAGGAATGGGCGGTTATCAGTCGACCTAAGGTATGTTTAACTCTTTCAAATCCTGACATCGAGTTACTGGCTGTGAGAACTCGGCATAGATTTATACCCAGTGATGTATTAAAAGATCACTATTGTGAATGTCCCTCTATACACGCCCATCAGCAGACTTCACTGTAGCATGCACAGCTGAAGAAGCCCCAATATCAAATATCTTGAAAGACAATCCACGTTCGAGCATTATTTTGGTAGGAGACTTTAACAGAAGCAAGGGTAGCGTGTCTTGAAAAAAAACTAGGGGTATAAGAACTGTTAACTTTGTTACATTCCAACGGTCAATTCCACCTGACGCGGTTATGTCACAACGACTATTATAGACCATTGTGAAACACAACCCAATTGCTACATCTGATCACTTCAGCATTCGCAGTATGCCAAAATACACTGAGAAAAACCAGAAACCCCCATGAAATCTAGACGAAGGGACAAAGATCTCAAGTCAGTATAATGTACGAATTTACGTGCATGTTAGTGGTAGGTACTACGGATCGGAATTATTCATCGAGTCTTGTGAAGATCTAGATGACTTGACCGGAACCATTTCGAGATAATTGAATTTACAACAAACATAGCATTCCTCCAATGTCCAAACCGATCACTGAACATGATGTGATAAGGACTGCATGTGACGGAGGGAAAATTAACGATGGCGCTCGGTCCAGAGGAAAAGGTAACAGAGGGCTATAACAAGGCATGTTCACACAAAAAACAGATTTGAACTACTTTGAGGAGATCACTGCTGATTCTGGAGCTCTGTGGAACTTTTTGAAAACTGTTAAAAAGAATCGACAGCCTTACTAAGAACCGATACAGAAGAATTCGGATGCCAATGAGTGTACATTTCAGTCGGTTCGACAATGCAGTCGAAAAAGACCACGAGCCTCAATTGCCAGAAACGCCGGATGATGATGCACCCTGGATTGGAGAAAACGAAGTTCGAAACAATTGGACTACGTTAAGCGAGAATTACACCAGTTTTGATAATTATACCTGGTGGGTCTTAAGTATTGCTCTGATGAGGATACGCTGGGTATCTCACCTTCATTAATGAGAGTATTCAACAGATATTATCACGTCTTTTTGGAAGCAGCCCAAACTACCTCCGTCCCGAAAAGAACAGTCCCCACGTCAGTCAATGATTACCGTCCTATTGCCATTCAAGTATGAGATTCAAATTCTATGCAGAGAATTTTACTCCTAACATAAGCAATCATCGTCGCACGTGGTGACACAACCAATTTGCTTATAGAAAAGGGCGTTTCGTGCACTGATGCAATTGCTTACACTGTTCATAGTATGTGTAAGGGCTAAATATGAAAGACACCAACGATTTCTAAAGTATTATTTCTTGACTTCTCGAGTGCCTTCAACACAGTTTACCAAATCGATTGCTCAGGGATTTATGTAGCTTGTTTGATGACAGCTGGTTGTACAACTGGCTGGCAGAGGACTTCCCCAGGGTTGGTTCAAGGCAAATTAGATTGGATAAAGGGTATTCTTCCTCCTCTGAGGATCAAAAAAATTAGTGTTCCACAGGGAGGCCCACTTTAGCCCTGTTATTTACAATCATGCCGATGGAACGTTACGAGTCAAACGCACTGTTGTGAAATACGCTTGGACGAAACTGCCGTATCTTGTAATATTTCGAACGTACTCATAGGCAAGATCAAAGAAGTACGCAACGTTTTGTACAAAACTTGCTAGACATTGACGAAAAAATTACTTCTCCAAACAAAAGAAAAGTGTAAAGAATGGTTGATTCGAAATATTCAATTATAGACACGAGGGGTTGTTAATTGAAAAACAAAACATGAGAAAAACGTTTGCTTCACGGCTCACGTGTCGAGCGTACTGCCCATATGAAATATCTAGGAGTCTCAGCCGTGACAAACTAACTTGGTACTAACCATCTCCAAAGGTCTTATCCAACAAAGTGTACCATATTGTTTCTACCATTGATGTATATTGCTCCCTATTTCCCTTTTGACACACGAAAGAAGGTTTTTGATGTAGCCATTTTACCAGATATTATTTTTGTGTCCCGTTTGGTACACTTCATCATACAAGGACGGAGACGGATTGAGAGCTTTCTTAATTCTGTGTAAATAGACATTTGCCGTAGACTATGACGTTCCTTAAAAAAATATTGTCAACGTTGCAGCCAGAAATGGAACGTTTAGAATTGCCAAAAACATTCTTGCTGTTGAAGATCATACTCCTTCATTCGCTCTGAAATTCCATGTGCAAGAAGACAAGTACAATTTTTAAGTAATCCTGCTAGTAATCCGAGCTCAGATTACACTTTTAGAAATTCTTCATCTATAGAGCTGAACATTTGTTCAGCATGGGACCTTTATTTTGGGAGCTTGTTGTGATCTTTTATCATCTCTTTAATCATATCTTCTTATTATAAACAACTTTCCACCGTTTCACTTTAAAATTCATATTATTAACTGTAAATTTTCTATTTAAACTATTTTAATTGATTTGAGCCTCTTTTTAAAAATTTCTTAAAAATTGCTAAATATACTGGAATAAAAAAAGAAACTGAAGAGAAGAACAGAAATGAAATGAATGAAGGAAATGAGTCAAACCCTGATTGATAGAAGTCATGTTTGATCTGCGAAAGTCAAAATACCTCAAGTTCCCCAAGTGTCTTCATAGCCCTGGTTTACAATAACAATAACTAACAAGGGGAAATATTTTGTAATCAGTATGTACTGGTAGACGGAAGCTGGTCGTTTCGCCCATTCCTCCATGTATACACCCAACCTCCTATCCGCCCAAGGTGACCATTTTGCCCACCTGCTTGGTCGTTCGGGATATTTTTGCCATGTTTGCAGTTTACCTAGAAAAATTCTGATTGAAAATTGTAATACGAACTTCCATTTTTTTCAAACTTGCCTTCATATTGAATAGCCTAATGGCTAGCCTATGCTAATTAGAATAAAGTTAGATCAGCGGCCGAAAAAAAAAACAACCTTATGTTAGTTAGAAAAAAAGCCAAAATTGAATCAGATTGCAGTGATTGTCATTGTGAGGGTTAAGTTTTTGGAAATAAACTGTCAGAGAATTTGTGATATATACTCCCAAGAGATATTTTTAGCAGATCCAATTTGATTCCCCATTGAGTTCCCTTATTGTAAACCAACAAGTGTGGAGATGTCCTATGTAAGGAAATTTCGCAATCCGTATAGGATTAGTAGAACTTTACTCAGCGCATAGGCCTGTTTGTAAAACATTTCTCTCCAAAGTATGGATTCTAAATTGTTTAGTAAACTACTAATTTCAGTAGGCCCTACCTACTACATAGGATAGTACATTTTACTGTACAAATAGCAACAAAAGGATTCCATGACATAGGCTAGGCTGGGCCCACCACTTGGATGATGTTACTGCAGAGCAACAAGAACAGTAGGCTAACTTTCCCACTTAGGCCTACAGATATTTTACAGCTAAACTGCTGGTTTATTTTTTGCACCCCTTGCTTTGCCAAATTGCAATGTTCACTGAAATAGCCTTTTGCCTAGGCTTAATCCAATTAGAAATGTGTTTTTTCTAATCGAAAAAAAACGTTAGCACAGGCAGCTTAGACTACAGAGTAGCACCACACGTAGACTAGGCTAGGTCAAGAGCTAGGGCTAGGACTAGGTCAGTCTAGTCACGTATGGTCTGGTAAGCTAAATTTATGTAGCCACACGTTCCCATCGAAGGTGACGAAATCCGTCACCTCATGCCTCCACTTCTCCCTCGATTACACAGCCCTCTATAACCTTCAAAAACATCATCAAAGAAAAAATTATGATCCACTACAATGTTAAAATTCATTAGTATGAAGTTGATACTTCAAGCTAAAATTTTGACCGTAATACTTGGGGAAAACACCATTGTTTTTCCCAGCCTGTCTCCTTTTGAAACATAGCTTTGTAAACAGAAGGGGTGCCACTCAGGGCTCCATTTTGCAATCCTATTATTCATATTTGGCACATGCAAAACATTACTATAGGAAATCGGCAATGATTATTCATTAAACCTAAGAGTGGCCAATGCAAAACAAAACTGGTGAAGTGTTGTGATCAACAGTTAAAACTTGTGATCAGTGAAGTGATTCCGGACTGATTCCGGGTAATTCCTGACGTAATGTCACTGCCAAAGGGCCCAATACGGGAATGAATGAGTTCTAAACCTTTTTAACTAAATCATTGGTCTTTTGGGGTATATTAATAGAGATGCAAGCTTGTCGGAAACTGAAGTTGAAACAGAAAGCTGGCCGCTTAGCGCTAGCCAAACAAACAGCCGAGGGCTCGAGTTGTAAAAACGCAGGCTTTAGTAAGGTACTAAAGCCGCGAGCGCAGCTAGGTCAGTCAAAACCCCATTTCGGAGTATTTTGGAAGATTACTCATCCAAGGATGCATCGACTCTAAACGAAACTGAAGATCAATAGGGAGGGCCTCACAGGAAGCTGGAACATCAACTTAGCTAGGGCCCTCCTACACAGAAAAGGAGATTTCTACGTTAGACTACGTCAATGGTCCGGTCCTGGGGCTAGGACAAATGTGCAAAACTCAGTTTAGGGCTAGTTGCATGGGCCACCTTACTCCTTAGCCCTGATGTGATCCGCAAGAGTAGAGGTGCCGCGAAATCAGCATTGATGTATCGCCCTTGTCATGATATTCGCGAAAGGCTCCGCCTTCAACTGCCAGTCGACGTATGCGCGAATCAGCGCGCGATTTTTCAAGTATATTTCCGTTGCATCGGCTTGTTTCTGGCTTGCCGGCTTCGTTCTTTTTACGTCTGGTCCAAACAGCAACGGCCCCGTCTCGCCGCCGTAAACCAGGCGATTGTATCTCTCTTCTTCCGTACCACTCCCCTCAGCTACTGCCCTGAGTTGACCTTCAGCAATGCTGCAGGCTGCAACTGCACAGTTAATTTACCGTAATAGAATCAGCCTCTCTATAGCCGATGCTAGGTGCTACATTACGTTACAGTGAAAAAGTGACAACAATATAGCTCTTCAAGTATGGTACAGGCCTCCTGCCTCTTACGCGATGCCCTTCTTGTTCTGGAGGGCAATTCAGTTTGCTTAAATACAGAGGAAAATATGTCGTGTATGTATGTTGTAAGGCTTGGAAGTGGCAATTTCGATGAACATGTTTGGGTAGTGATTTTTGATTTGATTTGATTTGATTACACGGGTTCAGGAAGCCAATTGACTCATCGTGGAACCCTAACCCAAATTTTTGACGTGGATGAGCACCGGCGACAACTCGCCTCTCTTTCGACTAGTGCTCAGAGAATATCGAGGCGGGGTGACACCAATCCATGCTCCCGGGACCGCAATTCAGTCCCCATCCGACGGACGATCAGGTGAACTCCAGGAACTGACCACTTTCTCAGAAACCTGGAGGAGCGGAAGAAAGATGTTTCGTACGCGACTGCTAAGCCGACGACGAGACCTATGCAAGTGCCCCCGAAACCACCGCCCCGAAATTACCAAACCCACTGCTCAACAGCAGACCAGGAAATAAGACCAGGAACACGCCAGTCGAACTTCAAATACAGCCACTTCTGCAAAAACGCCCGGTGCGGATCGGCTGGAAATTCGAAAACCGGGACCTTTGCATGCAAAGCGACACTGATACCGACTAATACTATTCTCCCCTCCCAAGGGAGAGGGATGCCTCTTACTCTAAAAAGGGAATGGGCACTCTCACCTAATGATAGGGTTCCCTTCTCGTAAATACCATATGTTGTATAAGTAAAAAAAAAAAAAAAAAGCAGATTTGTGTGTATTACCATTGTCTTAGGTGTTTAAAAAAAAACCAATCAAGAATTTGGGGATTTCCTAACATGGAAAGTTAAATTTTACGCTGACGTGACATTGTCATCCAAAAAAAAACTCATTGGAGTTATGAAAGACCAGAAACTATATCGAATGTGTTTGTGATTTTCTTAATGTGACTGTGAAGTTAATAAAGACAACTTACCTTTTTTTTACTGGTGCGCCACAAGGGAAAGTTTGTTCAGCCTGTAGGTGACCACACCAAAGAATATAGCGTAGCACACATGGCTGTATTGTAGGCTTTAATGGCTACTGACATGCCACGCCTTAAAAAATATTCAGTGTGTGGCAAAAACTACGCCCTACATCATGTTTTCACAATGGCTATTGTCAACATTGGAACAACGTCTTGGCCAAGTAACAACATTATGCAAGTACAAGCCTAACCTAATCATTCACTCACAACTTAGATACTGCTACACATACTACAATAAATTGTACAGGCCGAAGTTAGGGTAGATTTCTTGAAACAAATTAAATTTGGGTTGACCTAGGATTAGGATAAAGAACCGCATTTCAACTAAATTTAGCGCCAAAAGGGGGGGCCCCCTTTGAGGGGGGGGTGCCCAATTTTTATACTTTTTATAAACTCACAATTGAATCAAAGTTTCTTCAAACTATAGATCACACTCTGCATGTGTTAAATACCTGCTTGCAGCAACAGTTTTGGGATTGTGAAGGAGGACAGCGACTGTGTTTATTGTTATGCGGGCTATGCCTAATAATTTTTATTGTTTCCAAGAAGAAACCACTCTGGACCAAGTCGGATCTGTTGTTGTTTACTTCGTATTATGACCTCGGGTCATGTTTTCTGTGAACGTCAGGAACATTTACGTAATGCAATAAATAAAATTAAAAATCCTTCTTTCGCCCAAAATAAAAATAACGCTCGTCCAACGTCCCATAGTTCATATGTCCTTTGAACGTATTGTTGAAAGGTATTCACGCGTGTAAACACGAAGAGGGCGGCTGCAAAACAGTGAGTGAAATGACGTCTTAAATCATACTTCAAAACCACTAATGAAACCTATCGAGGCGTTCCACCCAAAAAGCTTTCGTCATGTGTTGCCATCTTACGGTGGATTTGGGAATTGGGCAGTCTAGGGAAAGCCGTTTCCGACTGACTCTGGGATTCGAACCCTGAATGTTTGCTTGATACAACTTCGCCGTGTATTCCTGTGTTGATCGTCTTCGAAAGATACGGGAGTGTCTGGCTAAGCAAAGGGATTCTATGTGAATCGAATACGTAATATGGACGTCCAGAGTGCGACATTGTAATTTCCACATGAGTCGTTGAATAACAAACACGAATACTGAACATAACTAATTTATGATGAGTTTCAGACTTACATAACATAAATATTTATGCAAGTCAGTAGGAAATATTGAACCCCTCCCCCCCACACACACATATTGAATACGTTCAATCGTAGCATGATTAATGTTATTCTAGGTTATAAAAATGCATAATGTATGTATATATATATATATATATATATATACTATAGATATCTATAATATATATATATATATTATATATATACTACTGTACCTGTCCCCAAATAAGGGTTTTTTTTTTTTTTCGCACCAGTGCCTCTATGGCGGGGGTTGTGTATTGTTTGTATTGAAAATTTCGAGCGTTAAAATATGAGCCTAACCTAAATTTAGAAATTCGGCGATCCTTTTTTTTTCATCCAGAACCGCGTAAAAAACAACGGATAAAATCGGCAATTCAATCTCGTGGCATAAACAAGATCGGCCTACATAGCTTGACTATCTATTATACATAGATTTATTCAACCCGGCATATGTACGATAAAATAAATATGAAGGACAAGGACTGAATCAGTGCGTTCTTTAGAACAAGTTCCAATAGGTAAGTGACAGCAGTGTTGTTTATAACTCTCCCTGGAAACCAACGTATATAGCTGCCCTCATAGCGTTGGCCTACCGAAAGTTGGGAATTGTTGCCAACTCCTGAAGACTACGGTAACCTGTCAACCCAATTCCGACCAATGCGAAAACAGAGTTAAAACCTCAAATTTAGCTTTGTAAAACGACCCCGTAATATAACCTCCCTTGATAAAATCCGCCAACCGTCAACTCGATAGCAAAACTTGATATCTTTCTGATGTGCTGCGGGCTGATTTCTTCGAACGCTCGAAGGCTTTCCCAAACCGCCCAAAGACCGAATGACCCCGAAAAATTAATACCGATTTTTGAAAGACGCTGACAAGCCTAGAAATAAAGATAATAGGTAACTTTCCCAGTTCAACTCGATATTATTAA
>JAODTK010005270.1:0-27240 GCA_026419785.1 Sclerodactyla briareus | reverse complement strand
CTGATGTATAAGGGTTTCTGCTAATACGGGCCACCAACAATCGCGCAGTTGCGTGGTATGAACTTATTTCCTGTGGCACAGCATGGTAGTCTATACACGTGTCCCCGTAATGAATAGGCGTAGTATTGGGCGCGACCTACTTTAAAATCACATTCAAAAAAAGGACGTCTCGAATATTTATTGGGACCAACTCAAGAAAAGGATGACAGTCACGAATTTCAGAAAGGGGAAGGAAGAGGGAAGACGAAGGCCGGATGGTGGGGAGCACTACGCCTCCCAGAAAACGTTTTTGACAAAAGTGATTTCGCAAATTAGACCAAGGGAGGGATCGTGAAATGTAATAAGCTCCGTAACCCCAACCCCAGAGGTTCTCTTCAGCGCGATCCCGGCTTGGTGTCAGTGTGCTATTAGCACCAGGAGTGCATCAACGACCACCTGAAAGTGCAAATATTCTAAGATTCATGCAGGAGAAACGCAAAAATAATTCACCGAGAAGCGGACTGGAGGTTTGATGTGCTATATTGCACCCAATTGCATCAACGCCCGTTCTTCGAATCCCTAAAATTTTCAGTTGAATGTTCTTCTAGTCAGACTAGGTAAAACACAAAATAGTATTGAAAAGGATATGTGTTTCGGTGTGCTATGTCGCACAGAATGCATTGAAAGCTGCCTGGAAGTGACCATGTTCCACAAGAGCCGGTATGAATAATATGAGACTTGAGCTAGACAAAGCGCAAAGTGAAAGAGTTACCTCAAAATATGTAGCTTACCGAGCAACTGAGTTAACATTGTTTCTGTCGATTGGCCCCCCCCCAAAAAAATGTGGCAGAACTTACGGGCTCCGCGCGCAATAGTACTAGTGTAGTTTGCGTGGGGCCCAAGACGGATTGCAAGAAAAACTACTCAACTTTTTGCAACCTCTTGAGATTGCCGCAATATCATGCCCACCATTTAATGACGAGAAACAGTGGCTATCTGGGAGCTCTGATTTGCTGAAAATTTCTTGCAGCTCCGCGCCAAGCCATCGGGGGTTGGCTATTCTGCCTAGATGGTGACATGCGCACCATATAGAACGAGGGAGTGAAAGCCCTCCTCCCAGCGCCTCACTGGTAAATTCACGGCGGCGCCAATGGTACTGATTACAGGCACAATCAGCTACTGCAAAATGGCCCGTGAAATCTCGGTGAAAACCACAGGATCCCCTTTAATAATTCAATTATTTCAATGTAAAACATGTGCTTGAGAGACGTGTAACAACTATAAGTGGGATCCGAATAGTATCGGACAACTATCTGTAAGTACTAAAAAGCGGCCGACTGCTGAATCGCGGCAATGTGACCATCTAGCTCGAGAGCGCGATCGGCCGATCGACTGGGCGACTCAAAATAATCGCGACTGAGAATAATCGGGCAGTGTTGACACGGCTTTGTAAGTAAACGCCAAGTACTTTTCAAACCGCAAAGGTTTGCGTGAGCATTCTGGACAAGTCATGTTTACACGCGCAAGATCCGGCTTGTAATTTAGGTCGGACAATGCAACGCTAAACGGCCTTATGTGAGCTGACGGGTGTGTAAAATAGCATACGCGCGGTTTGCATTGTCTTCAGACGCGTTACCTGAAAATGTCCCTGAAAGAGTTAAACGCAGCCGTATTGATCAAACAATTACACGCACGACAAAAAATTGTCATCCGACAAGTCAGTCCGTGTCAGGGAAAAATCCGCCTAAATTTGTCCCCGATAGAGTAGCGCATGACAGTAGATGCGTCAAAACACTTTAACGCCCACGAGGGTGATCGCGTATCAGTCCGGGTGCGGGGGGACATTTTCAAATTGCGTCAATGTATTGCACGCGTGGCCTCTCCAGTTATATAATAGCTCCATGGATTTACGGTCAATATTTCGAAGTGGGCAATTTAGAAACGCACGCATCTACATTACGCAAACTGGCACATTGACACGTCGTACAAATCGGAAGCGCCCTAGGCCGCTTGATACCATGGAGCTATTATTTACCAATGCAACGAGTGCAATTATGAGGAATTTGAAAATGTACCCTGGACCCGGACTGACACGCGATCACCTTCATGTGCTAAGGTGTCTGCCCATCTACGGTATGCGCTATTCTAGCTCTACCGGGGGCAAAAAAAATTGAGGAAGAAGAATTCCCCTCTTCTTCCTCGACTGTCCATCGAATGTCGATGATGGACTGTTATGTTGTTAGTTGGTTGAAAAGGCCGGTGTGGGCTGCAAGGCAGGCGCGAGAACGGCCAGTTCGCCCCAAGCAGTGCATGCGAGTCCAGTGAGAACATGGCGGTCTCCTTTCGTGATCCCGTTGATAGTATTTCAGTCAATTTCCATGAATACGGCGACTGACTTTTTACTGAATTCTCCCCTGCACCGATCCGGGGCAACTTGCATCCCACGTAGCATGGTTGATGCCAGCGTTCTTCATGTGTCTTTTCAGAACATCTTTGAGCGAAGCGTTTGCACTCCATGCTTCCTCTTTACTTCGGTGAGCTCTCACCGAAAGACTGCCTTGGGGAGACGGATCAGGCATCATACGGACTCACATGTCCAGCCCAGCGTAACTGTGATGCTGTTAGAAGTGCTTCATCGATGGGTGTCTCGGCTCTACTTACAACATCAGGAACTCTATCTTGCCAGTGGATTCCAAGAATTTGTCGCAATTCGTAGTTGTGTTCTAGTTGAAACTTTCCCTATTATTGCCCCTGTAGCGGTCATGCACGATCGAGTAGAGAAGTGCTGGCAATAACGGCTGCATGTAGACCTTTATCTTGGTTTTGACCTCTTGATGTCTTGCCTTGGCCACAAACGTCTGTGTGGAAGGAACCCAAAGCTTTACTTGAAGCTTTAATCCGGCGCTCAACTTGCGAGATCAGATGAGTAGTTGATGTTGATGGCATGCCGAGATAAACAAAGTTCTCGGGGTAGGAGAGTGCTGTCATTTTTACTAGAACATCAGGACAGCGGTTCGGATCGTCTGGTGGAGGCTGGTAGAGGAGTCTTGGAGACATTGATTCTTGAATCCATGGAGCTATCACATTAACCTACCACGCAGAAACCGACGCGCTGATCGACTCATTGCAGATTGCGCGCGCTCTGTACTAGCTCGCAGTTGCCTATGGTGAAACTATTAAACGTAAAAGTGCTCTGCCGCTCAGGATGTTAAGAGATACCGGTATATTAGAGAAGGTGCCTATAGAGGAATTCCCTGTCCTGGAAATTATCTAAATTCGATCGGTTTCCGCCTCGTCGTGATCCAGCTGAATTTTGTCATCTCGACTGTTATAATATATCCCGATTTAAAGAGCACAATAATAGCGCTCTATTGTCCTCATTTGATAAATATAAAACGGACTTACTAGTTGCTCACATATGTATTTCTCTCTGTTTTTTACAGGTTCGTTTTGTCCTCACGTAAGTCTGTTTGCTGATCTCACAGCGGCCATAGCCAGATTTCTGGGTCATTTTGTTGTGTTTTTTCTTAGTAACACTCTAAAGAGGACGAGAACAGATGTCACGTCAAGTTTGTTTACTAGGGCATATTTATCGAGAATGGGTCAATGTTCAGAAAGATTAGGTAAGAAATCTACTCAATAATAGCCGAATGACCCACAGAATCAAAAAGTCGGTGAAGGTCATTTTATTATCGAACTGTGTAATTAGATCATTAGGTTTTACCAGGTTAAGGTATTATCGGCTACTGACCAAAAGAAATTCAGGTCCACTAGCCGAAGTAAATTTGGTAAAGTTGTTTTAATGGAACATATCTATTACATTTCTACACAGGCAATACATTTCCGTCAAGAAAAAATCTTGTCCGCAGAAACGTGGATTCGCTGGAAGAGGTTATGACCTTTAGTAGTGGGCAATGCACTCAACAACTCTTAATAATAACAAAATCGAACAATAGGTTGTGCCTGTTAGTATTAATCATTCATATACTGCTCGTAAGAAAAATCTACCTTGCTCTTTTTTAGTATTTCTCAATGATCTGAGTCCATACTGCATGGCGATGACGTATGGTTGTTTTTCTAAACAATATTAGTTTTAAGTAAAAAGTTTGTTCTTCGTCATGAATACTCTTCATTTAACCTAAATTATCGTTCCGTCCCGCAGATTGATTCTACTCAAATTTAGTGATGAGCAAGGGGAAAAAAAGCCTTTATGTTTATAGCCAAGCAAAGGGAGAATGACATCTGACAACATAAGGTCCGGGGGGGGGGGGGGTTAGCCAGCCTTCCGAGTCAGGGGGGGGGGGGGAGGAGAGACGTTTCAGCCGTTTTGGAATTCTCCTTCTGCTGTGCTGGCGTGCTGTGATGAGCGGAGGAAGGGGGGGGGGAATGTATAGGAGGGGGGGGGGATTTATAGAGCAGTTTTTCACTCTTTTCTGTTTTCTCTTCCATTCTCTTATCTCCCATTTTGCCTTATATAATACCCGATTTGCCCTCTCAATATTTGTCACGGGGAACTTCCCCCCTCCCCCTCCCCACTGGCTGCGCCACGCATCAGTCAGCATTAAGGAGACGTCGTTAGAGTTGCTGGGTGGGAGGCCGTTTTTTAGGATGCCAACAGATTGTGGGATCGGCCAATACATTATGGAGCCAGCGGCCAGTCGTTCGAGGCCCTCCTTGTGGCCGTTCATAACAGTTCATTTAAATCTAAGGTATTTATAGGGTTAGGGATAAAAACCTATTATCAAGGGCAGGCACAAGGCCCAGCTCCAGAAGTACCAAGCACGTAAGTTAATAGTTATATTTAAGTATAATCCCAAACGGTTTTCAAAAACGAAATAAGGTTTCTGCTTCATATGACTGAAAGAGCGTGGACGACCCAAGTTTCGAGGAAGTTTCGGAGCCTCTGTACGTATCTTTATTTAGTAGACTGGGGGCGAGTGGTAGTCGCAGTGTGATTGTTGGCAACCGTTCTTGCCAAAAGAAATTACAGCGCCATCAAGGGTAGGGAATTTGAAATCAAGGTAGGGAGATTTGAAAATAAATTGTATCATCTTATTCAGCGATTGAATAAAGGAATACAATGGAAAATGAGAACAGAACGTGCTAAAAACAAAGGAGGAAGGGGGAATCCAGAGGTGATAAAAAAACAAGAACAAAGGAAATCCCGTGATACATCAGTCTGGGAGGTTCACCTGGTTGGGAGAAGTCTGAGATTTCTCCATGTTCGGGGAGAAATCGTTATGTTAATTACAAGATATGGATATGAACATTTCCTGCCAACAGACCATTAGTACAGAACCGTTCGTTCCCCGTTAATGACACCAGGCATTATTTGGAATAATGAACATTAAGTTGATGATAACCACAGTTAGTGTGTTCCATAACATGGCACGATGCTGCTACTACAGTAATTTCACTCTCTTCATAACCACACAGTTTACGTCACAACGAACCGCTGTCTGGAACGACGTGACCAATCTAATCCCAAAACGCTACCACCGGAAGTAGTTTATTCTTATTCAACATCTCGAATCCCCTTGACAAACTACACAATCCAAACCAAGCTTTTTTTTTTTGTTGTAGTTGAGGACCACAAGGATCCTAAATATGCAATAACAATTGAAGATAGATTCGATTCGGACTCTGGAGAATTTCAAGAGGGGTGTGTGAAAAGAATGTCCCATATAGTCCATATGACGTGAACTTTGGCATTGGGGGAAAAATACAATATGACAGCTCATGAAAAAAAAAATTCAAATTCTCCTAAACAGAATACAATTCCAGTCTCCCGGATGAGGAGATCTCCCGGACTGTACATGGATACATTTACATACTGGTACCTCTTTGTGTAAATACCTGACCGTTTTCTCTTGTTGCCACAAGTCACGTTCCTGGTTTGGTAGGATGTAAAACGTGAGGCTGAGGTATCGGAGGATAATCAGGTGAGTCGGGGAAAATGGTAGTATGCACTCTTTCATGATATCTGATCAACGACGTGATATTAAATCGAAAAATATTATTTTCCAAGTTTCTGTGAGGTACCAGATGAAATCGGAACGCACGAAATAAGGATACCAGAAAATGACAAAAAAATATATAGTAACGTTGTTAGATGGAAAATATAGCGTCCTCAGGCGGAGATTATGTGGGGCAAGGCTATTGCACCACTACTGGATAGTGAGGTCACACTAAACATTAAAAAAAAAAAAAACTCAACTAACTAATAAAACGATTCTGAATAGAAATGCTTTTCATTGATATTTGAAGCGCTTTTGGTACGCATTGGAACCAGTCTGTGGTTTGAAGCTAGCTATTCCAGAAGGGTCATTACAGCGAACTGTGAACATTTGGGATACAGAGGAAATTTAATTATAATTTCCAGTTGACTGTTTGTAGGCCCAAACTTTTCTGTCCAGCTTCCCTTTGCAATTCTCCAAGTGGTTTAAAAGAAAAAAACCCCATGGTGAGAAATGAAGTCACATATGATGCAGAAAACAGATTACAGCATAATTGTGTTCTTGACAAACAAAACAAAAAACAACAATTAATTACCAATGATCTGAAATGATGTCATAAAGTGGCTATATTGCAAAATTGGAAAGATCATGTAATTTAAAAAGCACGCTGGCAAGGAGGATATATATAGAGTTAAAGATACTTCAGAAGAGGTACGAATTACACACTATACCATATGACCCAGTCCTATTAATTATATTAATTATATATTATCATTATTATTATTATTATTATGGCAAGAAGGAATATCATAGAGTTTAGACTACTCAGCAGGATTGTTACAAGGGATAAACACTGTTTCACCATTAATATTATTATATATATTATTATATATTATTATTATTATTCTTATTATTATGATTATATTAGTATTTTTATTATTGCTTCTTTGTGCAGGGAGACATAACCACCTTCTTCTTCTTCGTTTCGTCCTCGTCTTCTTCTTCTACTTAATAAGAGTTATATTTTTTTAGAATAGATGTGCTAAAATGGTGCCTGATCGGAATATTTGGCTTCCAATTGCAATAATGACAACCAATCAACTAATGGTATCTACCTCGATCTCAACAAAGAGGTCGATCATGCTAATTAAAATGCACTATGCAAGGAAGGATATATCATAGGAGTTAGTTTTAGACACTTCAGCAGGATGTTACAAATACACACTATCACCCAGATTAAACAGTCCTGTTATGATTATTCATCGGTCCCGAAGGGCCCGATGAGCTAGTAGTCAGTTTACCATGTCACCTATATATACTGTGGATGGTTGCCATAGAAACGTTGTATGCTATGATAGTGGTGGTTTAGAAATATCCAATGAGGGGTTACACTCTGGTCGGGTTTATGTCCAGGGTGTTCGGAGTGGTCCAGCAATGAGGTGCACTCGCAATGGGTCGTTTGTGTGTGGGTGGTGTGTGGGTGTGCGTTTGCGGTCCGTCAGATTTTGATGATTTTCGCAAATATCTCCACTTTGAGGGACCGAAAACATTGGTCAAATTTGCAGTACTCCTGGAATAGTCACAAAAACATACGTTTACCCTCCAAATTGGACACATGCTTCAAAAACATGGAATCAGGGAGGAAAATTGCCTATTTTGTAAAGTCATAAAAGTCATTTTGCCCATTTCTCACTGTGGTTCAGATGTTCGTGATACAAAATGCATTACCAACTAATTTGAGATTTTCTTACAAGAACAGGATGTAACAAAATATGACTGTTTCCCATCATTCCAGAAAAGAATTGCAAAATAAAATCGAATTTAAGAGGAAGCCAACTATTTTTCGGCCAATTGTGAAGTTTTTTTCTTTGAAATATTTGGCGGACTGGAATGGAATGACGGATTGAATGTTCTAAGTGAATTGTGATTTACAATGTAAGACATAAAAGTCGCAAAAATGAGATTTCAACTTTACTTCTAGTGAAGTTATTATAAATTGGTACTGGGAGAGAAAAAATTCATTATATACTCGCTCACTGGATTAGACAGGGCATGACTGAGTAAGGGGGGGGGGGGGAGTAGGGGAGGGGTAGATGCGAGAATTCAAGTGATTCTACCATGAGTTAGTTACAACGGTACCCAATCAGAGCAAGACAAAACCTGGAGCTGGAGATCCTAGCGGGGTGAAACACGGCATCAGGCCACGGCCTGGCTACCATGGCTAATTTAGCGTTACGATTTACAGTATTAGTATTATACCATGTGTAACTAGGATGTAGGAGATTAGACTGGAATTACTGCATAGGGATTAGAGGTAGGGTTAGTGAGGATCAAGGATTAGGTTTAGGTTGGTTAACGATAGGTTGGATTATTACATCTGGAATCTGAACCTAACCATTCCAACCTGAATGGAATAATTATCATTCAACCAACTGGGGGCTCACCGAAGTCATTGATCACACTAAAGCCTGAAAATAGGCCACATTTTGGGACCTGACTGCCTCATTTTCGAAACCTTAATCATATTTGGAGCGGAAATTGGAACCAAACAGTGAACTTCAATTGGAACAAGCTCATATTTAAAGCCTCATTACAATAGAATCGATATCGGCCTTGCATGGCCACATTTTTATCTAATCGGTCACGAAGGGCCAGATGAGCTATTGTAGTCAGTTACCATTCACCTATAGATACTGTTGATGGTGGCCATAAAAACGGTTTGCTATGCTAATGATAGTGGTCGTAAGGAAACTATCCACTGAGGGAGACCCTATGTGGGGTATGCCATGGGTTGTAGGGTGTGGTCCAGCAAGAGGGGCCACTCGCAAAGGTGGTAGTGAGGATCAGTTGAGTGTGGTACCGAAAAGATTGTTTGGAATTGGAATCTACCCTAACCCCACCCATAAATTCCAACCTTAATCTCATACATACAGTGAACATGGCTATTAATTATCAATCTGCCAATTTAGCATTAGACCTTGGGCCGAATGTTACAGCCAACAGTGGAATTTTTACCTCTTCAAGCAACAGTCATACTAAGCCAAGGCTAGGCTATAACGAGTCTACTATAGGCTAGGCCTAGACTAAGTTAGTGCTTGAACCACATTGAGTGTTTTCCCCTAGTAAAAAACTACTGTATTGGCTGAATGAATAATGGGCACTGGTAACCCTACATGTTACAGCCTTTTTCTGAGCCCAGTGCAAAGTTATTACCAGGTATACTCCACCCTCGTGTTGAGCTCCAACAACCAACCAGCATGTTCTTTGGAGTCTGACCAGTGATCTGTTTCGCGGCTGATGAATGCCTTGAAAGTTGCTTGAAGTTAGCGAAATTTTTTAAACATGCCTGTCAAGGATGAAACTCACATTATAATGGACAGGGAATATTTTGAGAGAAAATAACCATCAACTGCAAGCCAGATTCATGTAATGTATTCAAATTGCACAGACGAATGTGTTCTCCGAATAAGGGGCAGAAAGGATCCAGCTAAGGAGGCCAAGCCCCAATTGGCCAAAAAGCGAAAACATTATCGTAATTTTTTGAAGTGGAACACCTGGCAGATGTAAATCAGGTGTAAAGGTGTGTGCTACTTTATTCAGTGTTATTCTCGAGAGAAGAACACAATTGACGGCACAGTCCGGAGGTCAATTGAAAAGCTCAAGAAGGGAAATGGAAGAAGGGAGAAAAAGCAAGAAGATATCGTGGGGACTTGCCACCAAATGCAGTAAAGTTGGGAAGAAATTGAATAATCTAGAATCTAGGTACGGGGAAGCCTGCTTTTTATGACGCTCTCATAAGTTCGAGGTCACCTAGTGCCCCCACCCTCACCCCCCCCCATCCTCACTCTTCATCGTTGGCCGCGAGAAACCCCGAGAGGAAATGTAGCCTAATGATATTAAAATTGCAAAATATTTGGGAGAATGACATGCTAAAAATATTCGCTTACCCATTCACTATCCCGGGATGGAAACTTCTCCCAGTCGATCTGAAGGAGTCTGACAACCTCGAAGACTTAAATTTGAAACCTAACTAGTCCAGGACCGTCTGCTTCCATGCGCACTTATATTGCACCAACTGCATGTTTAGACGGCTATCCCAGGCAATTTCATACAGTTCTGGAGCGTTCGAGATAGCACTCTGGGGCTTGCCCTCGTGTTGTGTGGTGGTGGTTATTGTATTATTATTATTATTATATTATTATTATTAGTAGTAGTAGTAGTATAGAGTAGTAGTATAGCAGGATATTGCTTCTTCTCGCAGGGATTACATACCCATCAAACGTTTCTCCTTGTTCGATCCATCGGAGGACGATGAGACGGAAAAAAGAGGGCCAGGATAAAATTCGCAAGAGGCAGAGCAGAGGTTTGAATATTATTGAGTCAAATTAGAGTTATAGATTACGTATATTGCTGTGATATTTGTCTGTGATCACTGAATCATCCACAATTTTCCCATGTTACTATCATGGGCCGTTGAGATCTAGTCCGTGAACCCGCTGAGAGGAAAACAGGTTGGATGTGACTGGTTAGGCAGGTGACCAAGCTTCATAAAACTATTTTACGCCGGGTGCCACCTCGCAAGGTGAATCTAGGGGGTTATCATTATTATTTAAATATTAATCAGATAATTATATTCATATTATTATTTCCTAATTATTATGATTCCTATTATTATTCATATGATTATATGAGTAAATTTGTTTTCATTGCCCGTATCTTACATGACATACACAAACAGACATATTTTACATATCGGAATATGGTAAAATTCAGATGGATTGTCGTATGCTAGCGGTCTATCGAACAAGTGACGGCGAATTGGCATGACGTCACGACAAACTATCGTAATGGGGGCTTATATGTAAATTTGAAAAAGCGATACTTTCACCTATTATATCATCATTGATTTGACGGAAAAATGCGTGAAAATAGATTACCATTTGGTTCATTGTCTAATTGCTGGGTGCAGTAATATTGTTTACAAGCTGCCTTTGAATGGACGAAAATCCATCTTTAAACACCAATCTCATAAATGCAGGAATCTATCAAGCCTTTATGCCTCTGCCCTTATTCTTAGCTTAACAGTGCAACTCCACATCCAAAATAAAACCTAAATTGATGGTCGCGGAAAAAACATCATAATCTGGAATCAGTGTATCAAGCCTGCAGATAAAATTAAAATATTGCATTAAAATATTGTAAGATGTATAGTCTCTTGCATTTCTCTTGGTAACCATAACACACATTGTCATAATCCAGGGGGTATCTCAATTGAACAGATAACGGCTTATTTTACCCACATTCTTGCGCAACGTATCTACATGCAGAACAAATGAGAGAAGGATTCAATTGCCTCACGCAAAGGGTACAGTTAGGATGACTATTACATGAATTCTCACCAGGGAAATGGTTTTGTTGGATATAATTCTATCGATGAATATGTATTATTGAAAGTATTTAATTTGGGTTATCTCTAATACATTACATATATAAAAAATCTGCCCCCAATCAAATTCTACTTTCGATCTTGTTCCCAGTCAAGCCACAAGTGGGTTTTAACATTACAATTCCTAAAAATTGAATATTGCATAATGAACGTTTTTTTACTTTCTTACAAACTATTGAGCCAGATCTCCTGTTGACTAGATATGCGAATGGCAAAATAGTAAGCTCCCAGACGGCCTCCAGTCCGAAGGAAATTTTTTTAATTAATTATCATATTATTATTCATATCATTATTATATCTTTTCATATCATTATTTATTATTCTTATTATTTTATTAGTTATATTATATTATATTATTATTATATTATATAGTGATTGATTATTATTATTATATATTATATATTAGAGTAGTGGTAGTAGTAGTAGTAGTATATATATAAGTAGTATTAGTACATATACTGTATTCGGCTGACTGAAAAGGCACAAGACCAAAACCTTCGGCCTTTGAAGTTTATACGTACTTAGGGTTTACTCAGCCAGTAACTTTGTTTTGCAAACAGGGCCCGGCCAGTAGCCCGAGTATGCGGCCTTTAACCCAGAAACTAGCCTTCATGAAAATTAGCTGGAGAGGTACAAGGACGAAAGTTGCCACAGATGTTATACCCACTAGGGTACCTTGTATCATGTGAGCAATTTTTTTTTTTCACTCGTACGGGGTCTCGACTCTGTAAGGCACGAGTCGCCCACTTCCATTTCAAATGGCTTTCTTGAAACTACAATGACAGTAGCTCTGAAGATAGGCCATGCAGCTTTCAGCGATTTATCCAGCTGAAGGCAAATTGATACCATATTCAAAGTTGGTAGCGTCCGGTACTACTCCCAGTCCAACCAATGGTTGCCGTTATTTTAAAAGATCTGCCGCATGGGGCCTCAGGCAGTAGCCTCCTAAAATGAACCATTTATATAGGGCAGGTGTTTTTTGAAGACAAGCAGACATGTAATCCCCCTAGCCTTTCGAATATTATCAATGGGGAATGGTTCTAAAATTACTAATGATATCAAATTTGCCTGCATATGGGCCAAGGTAGCCAAGTAGCTAACAGCCATGCCAAAGCTGTTGAGATAGGGACCTGTCGTGGAGTCAGGGGATTCTCCCTCCGGAAACCCGTGTTATTATTTTCAGGGCATTCAAAGTGGTTTTGTAAACAAAATTCGAAAACAGTGAAAAGCCGAAGTAGATTGAATATGACTTAGGAATGACTAGTATACGTGTTAGGTGGCACTGAATGTGGAGTGATGCATAGATTGATTCTCCCATAATTATATTGAATGAATTTTTCACCCTAAATAAAATGGAGACATTCAAAATTGTCAGTTGCCTTGTTGAATTGAAATTGGAAGCAGTTTACATTGAACTATAGAAAAGAACATTACTTGCACGCAGCTGATGTCGATAGAATGCCCTAATTAGTCTACTGACACCTAAATAAAGGGAAGCGCTTTGTACTTCCTCCATAAAAAAGCCCCGGACACTTAGTAGAGAACGAACACGGGCAATAATTTGAATCTTTCAACGCTGTAATGTCAGCCACCTAAATATCACAGACCTGGAAGCTTGCGCTTCAATCCCTTCGATACGAGTCGAACAATTGGTTGTGTGGGTGTGGGGGTATTTGAGATGATGTCCCACAACTTTTCGAAGTGTCCCTGTCTTCCCGTCCCCATATCGACGCCATGTGAAGGCGTGCATGAGATCTTTCACTGACATCCGAACTATTGACACAATGGGGTTTACCCAACGGTCTACTGATGGCACCAATTTCATCTTATATGCCGAGACCTGGACAGTATAGTCTCAAATCTCCCCACCTACTACATCGTGGCGGCTTCCAAGATTTTGCGAACGGGGGACCGCGCTGCAGGTGACTGGAGGAGGACCCTCTAAAGGAGCGCCACCATAGGTGGCGCGTAGCGGACATGAGATTCGGCTTTTAACCCCACAGATTCTGCACTTCCAGAGGGTTCTGAGCGGCAGACAAACTTAACTATGGTTCTCTGCTTTTCTTAAATCTCAAATATTGATTTTTTTTTTATTGCACGACAGGTAGTCACTGGTGGTACGTTTGGAAAAAATGCTTTAAATCATCCCCATTCCAGGGATGGCTCCGGCTCAAACTGCATGCACCCAGCCCTAAAATATTTCGCCATATAATGAAGAAAATGAACGTCAGAAAGGATTTCCAACGGAGCCCCTTCAAATACGCCCCTGGGAGAGGCCCTGTTATGGCACCAAATCACTCCGTATAGGTACAAATGTATCGTGCATTATGTCTTTGCTTCCCAATGTGTAATAACTAAATGGAGATGGGACATTTGAACAGCGCAGTTATAATTCGGGCGAACATACGGGTACTTACAACACTTACAATCAACATGGACCCTTCCAAACCATTTTTGGGAGCTGATCAGTAGTCTAGTATTGTGTTGACTTTCTCGGTTCACTGATTCAAAGCCCAATTTGGACATTTGTTGTGCACCCCCCCCCCCCCCACCCCCCCCCCAAACAGTGTATCACAATGCAACGTTTCTACAGATTGCCTTCTCTGTTTTTTATGCTGAACATAGTCAAGGAAACAAAGCAAAGAGAAATGACAAACACTTCAAGGTTACTAGTTTCTAGTTAAAATTCTTTGTAGAATGGCAACCAACACTGTATTACCATATAGACACATGGAATAGGGCAAGTAAAGTTCAAAGATTTTTCATCGTTCTTGCTACACAATTTTTTCATATGTTAGGTCGGACTAATGAGATATTTCATATGATAATAAAATGCCTTATATACGGTTATCTGTTTGAAATCTGTCCTACCCCTAAAGGTGAATGCCATAAAGCTTGAAGGGACCACTCTGATGGCGAGTTTATCAAAGGTTTACCCAGCTGTTCTCAATTTCCACTATGTATAACCAGATTTATGGAGGGTTTCAGCCAATTCATCGACATGGAAGGATTAGCTCAACTGAAACGATAACGATAACCTGTTTAAAGGGTGCTTACCATATTCACACATGTTGTACAGTTGGCATGCACTCTGTGACTATCTGAGCGGAGCGCCGCCATCGGTTGGTGCCCTATCTAAATATAAAAAAAAGAAAAAACTCAGCTTCAGGGTTCGCTCTGCGATTTGTCTTCTGACCCTTTTCCACTAAAATAAGCTAAACTTAAAATTTTGTGGGCCAGTTATTGTTGCGAATATTGGAGTTCGAAGCTGTCATGATTGCAGCAAGATGTTAGTATATGCCGTCCGACACTCCATACGCGGAGCGCACAACTATTGCGCGAAGCGTAGAAAGTTTGACAAAATGTAAGTTCCTAAAACAAAAAACACATGACGTCTCACATGGAAAATTATGTTATATTCAGTCAGGTGTCAAAATGTTAGTAATTGAGAAGTGAGTGGCAAAATAAAGTCTGTAATTAGGCCTATAAAATAGGCAGCATCCATGAAGGGCGCCATCGTGGCGCGGAGCGAAGGAAATTTTGCGGAAAATATTTGCTAAAACAGCGAAAATAACGCTTTAATAATTATATCATTATATAATAATTTTTTTACTCATTAAAAATTGGATGTGAACCTCGTGTTGAGTGTGCCTAAGAGTATTAGCGATGTGGTTTGTACGCCTGATTTGGTTAGGTAAAAAAAAACTGCAGACGAAACAACGTAAGAACTAAAGCGGTGAAGGTTCCTGGGGATTGAGGAAGGCAAAATGTTTCGTCATCTTCAAGAAAAGAAAAGGTGATCATTCTCATTCTTTGTACTACAGGCCATTGAGTCTAACCAGTTGGTTCGCGATGAAACAATTTAGGTCATTTAATGAAATATTACAATGAGTACAATCTGATTAGCGTGAGTCTCAGCATAGCTTCAGAAAAAAAATCGTCGAGCTTGAAAACTTAAAAAGCCCACTGGATTTATGGAGGCTGTACTATGAAAGTTCTATTAACAGGGTGAAGCTGTTGAAATAATTTCCTGAAACATCCGGGGAAGATTTTGGACAAGGTGACTCATGACCGTATCTTTTCGAGTTTATTATGGGTATTACCGGCAATTTCCTGAAATAGTTTTTTTAAGAGTGGACTTACAACATGGCGTAGAGAGTTGTCATCATCAGCGTATTTACCTGGCGGTGGCGAAGGGTTCACCAGTGGTGTTTCACAAGGGTTCGGTTGAGGTCCCTTATTCCTCCGGCTCCTATCAATTGATCTCGAAGATTCTGTGACATCTGAAGTGAAATAAGTATGGACGACACGAAGCTGTATCGGGATTAGGACTTCGAATGATGATGTTGTAATTGTTCAAAGGAAATTAAACGTTAGGCCCAAAACTGCGCTAAAACGCCACAAAGAGGTTTAATACTTCGTGAAAATACGGGGCGCTGCGCGACCGAACATCAAAACCTGGAAGGTGAAAAAATAATACCTAGGGGATTTACCTTATGAACTGTGTGTGGTCCTGGAAGAAGGCAAAGTGGTGATAACCAGATTTACGTCAGAATGCGACTATGAAGTATCCTTTGTTAGAGTACTAAATGCAGCGACCAATCCCCAGAGTTCTCACCTTATCCCGCCGAAGAAACTGTTTATTATACTCAAAATTCGACCAAATTTTTACCTGAAAATTGACCGATACCGTGAGGAGATTAATCACGGAGTATGGGAACGCAGTCTTGGATTGTCTGGGGTCTGAAGAAGCGCGTTAACCTGTCCCCGCCCATATGACTCTCGAAACCTCAGCATTCGCTTTAAGTGTGTTAGCCCAAAACTGTAATGAGGCTTTCAGTCGCCTCTAAACTCGGGGCTCGATGGGCCCCTCGATCGACCTCCTCTGAAAAAAAGGAGTTCGTACCCTGAGGGGATGGGGACGTATGAAGTCGAGGGATAGGAAGAATCCCAGTTTTCCTCCCCCCCCCCCACCGTTGTGCTGCTCTGGTGTGCCTCGCTGGGGCCGGGGCAGGGACCGGTTTGCTGAGAGGGCATTCCCTTCTCCAATTGCTCTCTGCCCTCATACCTTGTCTTCAAGGAGGGGCCATTATGACGCTAGTGACACCTGGAGATTGATTTTGGTGTGAAATCTTGACACATCACGATTGGAACCAAGGTACATCAAATAATTATCAAAATAATATTATAATGAAGTCATTATTTAGATAGGATTTCCTTTTAATCGATCAAATTTTACTAAAATCAAGATTTATCAGAGATACAGCAGGGACATGATACTCAACCCTAGAACCATTCCATATAAAGGCAAGCCTCAGACAAGATTTTCTACACATAATTGGAATATCTACCAAATGAAACATGTCAAAAGTTAACCCAATTTGTGGGCAATTGAATTGGCAACACTTGAATGTCGTTACCGATTTTATCGGGAACTGAGGTCATACAATACTGTATTATAAGCTGTGTTGTTATTGGTGCGATAAGGGGACCACTTGCTAGACCTCAAGATGGCCATTCCAGTGTTCCTCATTCTTATAATACACATTCATTGCAGTATTCGCAAGAAGACATACGCGGCAATCCCAAAGCATAGTACACTTCCTCTCACATCCACATTCCCCTTTTATTCCCATATCCCTTATAACTCCATTATATGTTAATTGTGAAGTGAAGTATCGAATACATGAAGTGACTTGATTTGAACCGTGCGCGGAACAAGTGAAAAGTGTGCATCGATCATGTATAATGAATAAAATGACCAATCAGAGCGTCATGAAGGGAAACGTTATATTTCCCGTTAATTCAACAAGGAGCCATCATACGATTGTGATCTATATGAGGATGACAAGTACTGGTGAACTAAATCTCCTGAACGGGCGGAAACGGAGATAGGACGGTTGAACTGTTTTACAAACTCATATTGTATGGTCCTAATAAGACCTTCTCTGCAGACCGTCTTTATGGCAGTGTGTGTGACCATTTGATGTTTGGCTGGACAGGTGGGGGAAATAGGTTAATTATGTAAATAGGTGCTCTAGTACGTGCAAGATCCTGCAGACCGGTGGCGTCGTGACATTGGGGGCACGGGGGTCCGCCCCATTTTTTTTTTAGTAGAGGTGTCATAAAACTTGTTCATAATTAAAGTAAAACAGGTATTCTCGGAGTTGAGAGGTAGATTATATAGTCAAGTGTTTTTTGATAATCGTGAGGATTGGCCCCCCAACACACCTCAAATTATACATATATCGAGGTTAGTAAGGTCTTGCCTTCGAATAATGTCTGTAATAGCTCGCGCTCGATATTCGTTATCAAATTATACATAGCGCCACTAACGGACCACCGAGGTCATTACAGCTCAAAGAATTCTACGGACAGACAATGCGAGGGCCAATGATTCACAATTGTGTGGGGTTGCTCTACTTCCATAAAGGCATGGACCAGTGGGAAGTGTCTTTTACTGCTATCTGACGAACATCTGTATGTATGTTTGCACAAGCCAACCTTTCGTTGGCGTTCGGACTATAAACCACCTGCTGATGGCCTCCCAAATAATTTGTGCACGAAGCTATGCCAGCAGCTCTAGAAAAAGAATATCTGTGGCTGAAAAACTATTATGGCCAAACTTGAAACAGGGTAGGTCATGATTGTCTCATGTCAAGTTCTCCAACAGGATTTGAAAAATGGGAAGATTGGTTGAGGCAGATCTTACTGAGATTACTATGCATACTCGTTCAGGAGTAAACCATAGTAAAGGTAGTATGTTTGACTTTTAATTAGGGGAGTAATGGAGGGGGGGGGGGGGGGGTATAGGCGCTATCCTAGGTATGGGTAGGTGTTATCAGCAGATGTGCAGAGGAGTGTCGAGTTCTGACAGGTTAGGCATATGCAAAGGAATTGTGTTAGTCAACAAGGTCATTTCGACTGATCTTCTTTTTAATTACATAGTGCTGAACAGTAATTCTTACAATATTAGCGCTACCGTAGGAAGGAGGATTTGTGCTCAGTCGGTAAAGCCCAGGAATACAAAACTATTGATTGCGGTTTGGAAGCCATTGGACGCCCGAGGACTTTTCTGCACAGCTGTTGGACAAGGCTGTTATTGAAATGTACCAAATCACCCACGTGTGTTAAGTGGGTACCCTGTGAGGTGACTTGGAAGGAGTATCGAGCGCCGCATGTGGCTCTGCTTGATATGGGAAGTCCCCCGGGGGAGGGGACACGATAAAGTGGCGTACTGAAACGGTGCGTCGGGAGTGAACAAGCAAGCGGTTGCGGCTTGTATGGTACGGGTGTGACCAGTCACTGATGATCAGGTGGTAATATTTCTGTAAAGGCTTTGACAAAGTCTTCGACCTGGAAAAGCGCTATCTAAGAACGAGATATTATTATTCTTGTAGCGATTAGAATTGATAACACCAATTTCATGTACTGGAATACACGTCCCACGATATTCCTTTTAAATCGTGATCGACTCGAGGGAGAAACCTTGTTCAACCACTTCACTATTCAACACTTTGACATTTAATCATTTAACTTTGAAACCTGGAAGACAAAACGCGATAGCAAAACTCTCATTGCTCTTCTGTTG
This sequence comes from Sclerodactyla briareus, assembly GCA_026419785.1. NCBI lineage: Eukaryota > Metazoa > Echinodermata > Holothuroidea > Dendrochirotida > Sclerodactylidae > Sclerodactyla > Sclerodactyla briareus. The sequence continues at coordinate 8,267 of JAODTK010005270.1, read as the reverse complement.
AAATATTGACGGCCCATCTCCGTGTCTCCACAGAATCATGCGAAAAATACTTCAGAAGCATAATGGTGTGAGGGCAAAGCTCCCCACTAACAGTAGGAGTCATGAACGAGGTTCTCCCCTAGCTCAACCAGAACGCCTATTGTAACGTCACCACTATTGAAAACCAATTCACACATCTATTCGGTTTATTGTTGATAGTGGGCGGGGGGGGGGGATGAAAGTTCTTTGACTGGTAGGAATGTAGTTGTCAGGAGAGTTCACGAAAGGAATGTTGTGCACTGGTCGTGCAAACGTCGAACGCAGCTGATGAATGAAACGCATGAGGGGGAGGAGGGACCGGAGGACAGAGAGAGGCGCTAATCACATGGGTCCATGAATTCCAACTGGGGATAGGACAGAACGTGGTTTCCCCTTCCTCGTTTTTTTGCTATGCGAGGTGGCCGGGAGGGAGAAGGAAAACCCGGGTAGTTTGAACCCCTCTAGAACTGGTGTGCGAAAATAACGGAGATTGACCCACGCATTGTTCGAGAGCAAGAACGGACTCCCCCTCTTTGAGTGATCTTCAACGCCTATATCAAGACCTGCATGGACGAAAAGGCATGTTTCCAGTATTTGGTGCCGCAGGTGCCGCAGTGCTAAAAATTGAGTAATACTCGGAATGAACTGCTAAGAATGCGACAGGATTAATCGCGAAATGCCATATTCAAAGGCTTGCAAGGTGATACTCTCATAGAGAGAGTCGGGCAAAGGACCAACTACTTAACAACGGAGCAAAATGCTCATTGCTCATCAGGGTGCTCAGAACCGAGTAAAAGCTTGCAGTTGGTTAAGTTTCAATTCCGAGTTGTTGTATTTTGGACAATTGCGCTCTCTATTCTTCTGTGAAAATTCGTAGCTCAAGAACGTACAGTTAAATGTTTGTATGATTAGGGGAAACGCTGCAGGTAAATTGTTAACTCGGTGGTTTCGCTTTCATTCAGGCAACTGCTAATGATGGAGAAAAACTCCATTATCAGTTAATGGAGTGAACCTCTGGTCGTGCTCTTTCTAGTGCTTAGAAAATCAACGCGAAGTGTATAGAAAACCACCGGCAAGAAAGAACCCCTCATTGGAAGTGCGAGAAGGAACGTTTCTCGTTCGCCATAATCTCTTCACGTAATATGAAAATGTGCATGAACGGCCCGCAATGATGGGTTGATTTTCATACACAATTTAATGGATATCCACAAGCAGTAATGTGCCGAAAGATACCGAAAACGTACACTGTGAGCGGATATCGAGAGTGGCCGTAGCTACAGATACCCAGGAATCAAACAGGGGAAATAATATAGATACTCGACGAGGGGTTGAGATTGACGAGTCGAATTTTGAGGGACGAGTCAGTGTCTTCACGGTTATTACACTTCATCGTTGCTCTTGCTTACTTTTTTTTGTTTTGTTTTTTTAAACACAGTGACATGAGAAGGGGAAACCCATAATTGCCTAAAACCAAAAAGCAAACCCCCAAGCACAAGATACTCAAAGAAAAGGACGCTAAAACACTACGAGCTCTTCTAACCCCAGACTGCAGATGACGTTCCAGATCCGACTGGACAATGTACGAACATGAAGGACATTACATACCCCAATTATGGCCTGATCAAGTTATCTTGTTCACAAGACAAAACGTGCACGTACACACACACACACACACAACCGCACCACACACACACCACACACACACATATATATTATAATATCATATATATATAATATATATATATATATATATAGATATATATATATCTTATATATATATAGATATATATAATATAGGCACCCCCTCCTATTTTGATATTGTCAATCACCAAGAGGCGCAAAGTGGACTTGCATTAGTATAACCTGTTGAGGATTATTCCTGTACTAACTGAGTCGCAAATTGGCCTCCCCCAGGTATAATCCACAGGGAGTATCTCCCCTGTCAATCAGCGAAACACTAATTAACCTCACCCCACCATTGTTCCTGGCCGGATAAAGTCTCAGGGGGGGGCCGGTTCTTCTTTTTCTTTTTTCGAGTTATCACTTCTGGGATCACTGCACTGCGAAGACCTGATTGTCCGAAAGATCTGCATCAAAAAACATATCGGCGTTTACTAACATTTTCCTACCCCTCAATCGCCTATTTCGCTCTCATTCGAGATCAAGCATATCATTTACGTAGCATTGTTGTTTACAGTTTTTGCCTTTGGTACATATATTTTCACGTTTGAGCATCTTGATCCAAATATTGTACACCATGGAGACTTTTGCTGCGGACTTTCAAATTACTCCGACGCCTGTCGAAACGGGTTCAGGTATCGGGTCACCATTTATCTAACTTAACCAAGCCTACCGTAAAATAACGCGGTACCAAAAGGAGTGAAAATCACAGTCACCTGGCCTTCCCGTCGGACCCAAGCACTCGTCTTAACTGGAAGGGCATTCTAAAACAAGCTTCGCTGCAACTATTGGCTATCCAGATTGGCAATTGCCGCAAAGTCTTTCACGATCTCACCCAGCCAGCAAATCATTCCACAACCAGAAAGCTGCAACAGGGAACATCCAAACAGGGGAGTTTCAAAATAAACTGATGGTCATTTCCAAGGACTGTACAAAACTCAGTCATTCGCTCCTCTTCGGCAACAGGACAATTTGTACGAGACCACATCATACAATCTGTGATCGGCCAATCAATTGTTCGGCCTCCGACACTAAGAGACGGTCTAGGCGTTCATCCACAAAAATGTGGAACGGCTGACCGCACTTTTGGGTTACCATCTCCCTGCGAGCGATCTGACGCAGAAGAGAAGAACCCAAATTCGTCTAAGCGGCTGAATTTCTGCCCTGAGCCAAAACAGTAGACGCACAAAAACCGGTCCCTGGCTGGATCTTGACGCGTTCGCCCGACGCTACGACTACGCGAATTCTTTGCCGATGAGGATGGAAACAGTAGTCTACCTCCTGTTGAGGGCATATCAACAAATTCAAGGCAAAAGCACTTGGACCCCACAAAGGGCATCCCACATTGGAAGCCTACATTTGGCAATCGAAGAAGATAGAAGCATTGTCAAAAACTACAATCAGCCCACTGAAATCAGGATAACCTCAGCAAAACTGAGAGACAATCCATTGGCCTTCTGAAGCATCGCAACGATATCGTCGTCAAGCCTGCTGACAAAGGCTCTGCCCTGGTGGCTATGAGCACCGTATTCTACGAATCGGAAGCATAAAAAACGCTATGGGCACCCCCGTACATTATCAGCCATTTGACTCCGACCACACCCAGCAAATTGCTGCCAGATTGAAACAACCATAGAGGAAAAAATGGTATCCAAGGGATCATTAGCCCCAAAGCGGCCCCAACCTCCTTATTCAATCGGAACCCAAGCCAGGAAGTTTTACTCCTCCCCAAAATTCACAAGGATGGCAACCCTGGCGACCAATCATTCCTGGCAACGGCCAATGCTACAGAGAAAAATTTCCAAATCGTGGACGTCCTGATTCAGCCCCTCGTCCCCGTCCTCCCGTCTCCGTCAAGGCACCACAGACTTTCATCAATAAATTGGAAAAAGACCAAAGATTCTCCCCCCTGGCACATTGTGAAAACATGACGTTTCTTCTGTATACCAAAATATCCCTCAAAACGGAAGGTATAGAAGCCAGTACTTCGGCTTTCGAACCAAGTCCTGGCCAGACACCAACCAAAGCCGATCTTGCCGAACTAATGCACCTCATCCTAATTTGCAACAATTTTGTTTGGTGCTCAACATTACTGCAGGTCACGGCACAGCAATGGGCAATAAAAATGGCTCCTTCGTTCGCAAACTTCTTCTGGGGAAACTTGAGGAGAAATTCCTATCTGAACAGGGCCCTGAGGCCCACTTGTGTGGCTCCGTAATATTGAGACCATCTTCATGCTATGGAACCACGGGTAAGAAAAAACTTACTCGTATCATCGAACAAAGTAAGCATTCCACCCATCTATCACTTCACTGCGAATTTTCAAGCGACAGAGTCAACTTCCTTGACACCACTGTGACGTTTGAAAACGGGTCAATCAAAACAGACTTGTTCAAAAAACAACGGACAAGCACAATTTCCTACTCCCTAAGCAGTTGTCACCCATCCCACTGCACGAAGAACATCCCCTCCATCAAGCTCTTCGTCTGAAACGCATTTTGCTCCTTTCTGGGGGAATGCTGATTTCGAGTCCGTGCCAACGAACTTCAAAAACATCTCCAAAAGAGGCAGGAGTATTTCCGGAGTTCCATTGAAGAAGAAGAGGACCATTGAAAAGGCTAGAAAAGACTCGCGAATTGAAACTCTGACGTACAAAACTCTCAATCCAATCAAGGGTACCACTCGTCTGTGAATACCATTCTGCCCTCCCACCCATGCCCTCTCATTCACAAAAAAGCGTTTGCCCACCGTCAAAGTAAGGAACGCTTAAAATCCGTGTTCACGAACCCCCGGTGTTGCCTAATGGGTTGGGCAGACCTCGGAATCGGCGTGACATTCTAGTCAACGCCAAAATTTGAGCAAGCCGAAGCCGCAAACAAACACCGGTGGCAGCCGCCCTGCCCATCCAACTGAAAAAATGTGCAAAAAAAACGTGTTCGATTCGCCACAAACTTGTTTTCAAAAGTTTCCAAGACATCCCGCATATTTCCGATTCAACAAGATATTGATTGTGGTGGCTCGAAGAACTGTCATACCTAATTTACTGTAACGATGACGGAGTTCAGCTACTCGGGGAGGGGGGAAACAAAAAAACACCCTGAGGGAGCGAAGGACCCAACACCGGTCAGCCCTCAAGACCCAAAAAAATTGAGAAGCCGGGGTGCCTAATATTTCAACATGGTCGTCACTCCATTGAAACCTGAGACGTGATTGGCATCGACCATGATGACCCAAATGGTCCACAAATCCCGCAAAGCGAAAAGGAAAATTAATGGGAATTTGAACTGAAAACGGACTACACCATTGGTCTGAACATTCGAAACGACCTACCATCACAAAGAGATAATGGCAACCACTCGGCCCCCCTCCCTATTTTGCCTATTGTCAAGCACCAAGGGCAAATGGCCTCATTAGTATAATCCTGTGAGGATATCTCCTGTCAATCACTGAGTCGCAAAATTGCCTCCCACAGTATAATCCCCACAGGAATTATCCCCTGTCAATCAGAGAAACACTAATTAGCCTCACGCCCCCATTGTCTAGGGCCTATAAAGTATCAGCCGTCTTCTTCGAGTTATCACTTCTGTGGTCAATGCACTGCGAAAGGACTAGTATTGTCGAACGATCTGCATCCAAAACATATCGGGCTGTTTACTCACATTTTTCCTAGCTCAATCGCTTTCGCATTCTCATTCGAGATCCAGCCTATTCATTTACGTAGCATTGTTGTTTTACAGTTTTTGCCTATTGTTATCTATATATATAGTATATATATATATATTATATTATATATATATTATTATGTATATATATTATTATACAAAACACACACACACACACAAACAGACACACACACGCCCAGCGCACACACGCACACACTACTGCACACACACTCTCGCATGATTGCATAATATTCATGTGGACTTCGTCAGGGTAATCAAAATGATGCTTTCTCGCGAGGGCACGAGAGATTCGAGTAGAGAAAAACGAGAGTAGGTAATTAGTGTGTTGCAGTCTGAAGGTGGAGGTGTCCCCCGTCCCCCAAAACGAGTGGGGCGATTACTAGGAACATATTACCCTCAATATTTAGAAATCAACATCGCAGACAATACATTCATGGAATATGAACAATGATCGTATTGGGATTATAAATTTAATCCGTCAAGTTCAGGTCCGTCAAGTCGTATTTAGCGGTATAAGCAAGGATGTGAAAGTGGCAAAAGTCCCAGCGTTGCCTTATGTTTCATCAAATGGAGACACAGAAGTTATTTTTTGCTGCTGATAAGCTCATGAAAAGTACACAGCTTTTATTCGTTGAACGTATAGGAGAAAATGAGCTATCACTGGTGTTCAGCGATGATCACAATTAGCTTCTGGGATCCTCGATTTGCTCAGTCGGCTGACTAGGCTCGCTGAACTCGTAGATAATCTAATGGGAGCTAGGATGAAGGACAAACTGAGAATTTCCAGTTTCAAACAACAGGAGAAGAGCGAATATGACTGTACCAAATGTTGAGGTTCATATGTTAGAAATCCTAGTAGTAGGGGCGCTTGTGTCATTTTTCGAGATAGGCTGCCTAATGATTTTATTGCAAACTTCCGGCTATTCGAATGATGCTGAATTCATTATTGAGGGTTCCATTTTTTTCGACATAGTTATGGCGGCCATTTTAGAATCAAATGGCCGCCATTACTTCTAGGAAAATAATAATAGCTCCCTCGTTATAGCACCTACATACTGATATTAGTGACTACATAATGTTGTTGGTACCGTAAACTTAATAGTAATTCACCACCCCAGACTACATGGCGGTCTCTTTAATTTACAATGGCCCGCCGTTTTCGTCGAAAATCAGCGAAACATCCTGATCTCACATCTTTGGGACAGTTTCTGGAGTTAATGCTAACCCTGGCCAGGTTTTCAATTCTTAATATTTGTAGAACTAATCAGGCCTTTCTCCTCGAACGCATGGATCAGTTCGGGAATTAGAATAAGTATAGTGATTTGCAAAACATACAGGGGCGGCGGCTTCAATCTCACCGCGTATCGTTACATATAATTATTAGCCTACAAGGTGGACCGTCAGGGTGTCATTGCTTCTGAGCAATCGCGGTCAGTTGAAATCCCATAATTTTTTTTCCTCCTATTCATAACCGACACATGCGATCCCAATCAGGGGGGGGGGGTGAACGTATGCAGATTGATTGTTGATATTTAAACCTGCCCCGCTGCATTTCATACTCCCAGTTACCTACGTTGTGCCAGGGTCTACTAAGACATATCTTCTCCATCATCTTGGTCACAAGCTTATCTGCATGCTGTAATAACACATCTTCCGTCTCTGCATATGGCAGAAAGGCAGTGCGCACAGATCGTTTTCTTGCGGAGCAGCTGTTGGGGTGCATTTATTTTTGCATCACTTTTCACTAACCATGAAACAAGGCATTGGGAGCAGGGGGTTGAGGCAACCTATCGGTTGAAATGAATGTTCCATCATATTGTACCCTGCTCGAAGGACTGCTTCGCTGGTGTGACGGATTGGTCACGGCATAACGTATTGACTCCATGATATGAGGCAGCGATGCGGCTCTTGTCTTTGGGAGTACTCCTCTTTTTGCTTCGCCTGAAGAGCTCCCACTAGCATCTGGGATATTGTTCACATCTCTCCATATAGGGAACATAGAAACCTCTCTAACTGATTCCCAGGTCTCCTGTCCGAACCTTCATCCACGGTTCCGTTTGTCACAGTAGTGTCCAGAAGGCTTGTGTAGACTTTCATAACTGGGTCATTGTCTTGTATCTAATCTCTGTATCCACCTTTTTCTTTCCTACTCTGCATTTCGTTTTGCCAATGGCTCTTACGATGTCTGTGATGTTGAGGTTGATTGTGTGGTTGTTGACAAACTCCACTACTGTAAACTCTGTTCTATCCTTCGCGACTAAATCTATCAACAGGAGAGCACATCTGTGTCGGGCGAATAGACCGTGACTTCATCTCAATTCGTATCAGGTAGTCAATCCAAACTGGAGTGGCATAGGGTTTCCCCTCTTCGTGGTCATTCCGATGACATCGTCCTGAAGCTGGAAGCTGCTGTTGACCTTAGCTTCGTTCCCTTGACCACACCACTTCTTCTAATGACCCCGTACTTAACTACTAATGATCTCCGAATGCATGTGTCGAGATACTTATTGTTGCCTGAAACACAATATGTCTTTCATAGCCTACATTTTCACCGCCATGTCTTTGTTGGATGTCATATTCGGACTGGCATCTCGTGTTCCTCTTCGTCTGTCTTGCACTTGATTGGGTATTCGACTCGTACCTATCAACACTACTCACCTCTTCTGGTAGGGTTCGATCTTTTTCATCATCCTAGAAACAAACGCAATCCGTCCAAGTCAGCGAACACCTTCATTCCTGTTTCAATTTTGAGAGCTTGCACCCCCGCCGTTGCGTCATGATGTCTCCCTTTCCCAGTTGTGGGCTTGGAGCATTTTCATCTGGTTTGTGTTCTCTTTCATTCGGGTTTGCAGCTCTGTCTTCATTTCAGACTGTCCCTTGGTAATC